>CAXIVR010000010.1:34502350-34804850 GCA_964035755.1 Teleogryllus oceanicus | reverse complement strand
CCATAAGTTTAGTGCATTTTTTTCCTCGGGAGATGGCGGTGATCTTCCCCGCTGAGTGGCGAGATCCGGCCCCGACCTACCGTCGTCTAGTGAGGTTTCCCCCTAACCAGGACTCTTCCACCAACGGGGCACCGCCCGAGTCGGGACAAGCTCTAAGCTCCCGACCGGTCTCCCGGAATATGTGGTAGTGTAGTGCATGTTAATGGAAGTGTGTGTAAGGAGAGAGGATAGGACATGGAAGAGGACGGAAAGATCGCGCACGGTTCGTGGCCCGTTTGTAAGGGTACTGCTCCAGCATTCGCTTGGTGTTGATCGAAGAAACCACGGAAAACTACCAATCAGAGCAGCCGGACGCTAAAATTCTTCTCCAAACAGCGACTGAATTGGACCTAGCTGAAAAGCTAGTGCCGAAAATTCTGCCGCCATCAGGACTCGAACCTAGGACCTCCGGGTCAGAGGCACTGCACCGGCACTCAAGCATCCCCCCATTCCGGTGTAGCAATTAAGTTGAATACCACACACAATATGCAAGGTATTATTTGCAGATCTATTCTGCCGTTACATTTCCATTCTCTACATCTCCCACCCCCATAACCCACCGCTTCACGCATCACGTCGCTCGCCCAACGAGGCGAGACGAGTCGCTGTTGGCTGCGCATTAAATATCGGTTTTCGGCGGCGTTCAGTTCGACCAGCGGATCGCCCACCGCTTTGCAATTCCCGCGGGAGGCACCTGCGTTTAAACAAATTTGCCGACGAAAATTCTCGTCGAAAAATGGTAACCAGAAAAGGTGCATTCCGTCCGTCAGACCGGAGGCGGTAGCGCAGAGTCCGTATCAACTGATGTTACTGCAGCGCCTCTGACCGAGAGGTCCTAGGTTCGAGTCCTGATGGCGGCAGAATTTTCGGCTCTAGCTTTTCAGCTAGGTCCAATTCAGTCGCTGTTTGGAGAAGAATTTTAGCGTCCGGCTGCTCTGATTGGTAGTTTTCCGTGGTTTCTTCGATCAACACCAAGCGAATGCTGGAGCAGTACCCTTACAAACGGGCCACGAACCGTGCGCGATCTTTCCTTCCTCTTCCATGTCCTATCCTCTCTCCTTACACACACTTCCATTAACATGCACTACACTACCACATATTCCGGGAGACCGGTCGGGAGCTTAGAGCTTGTCCCGACTCGGGCGGTGCCGACTCAGTGCGGATTTTCAACATTAGCTTTACAGCTAGGTCGAATTCAGTCGCTGTGTGGAGGAGACTGCTAGCGGCCGGCTGCTCTGATCGGTAGTTTTCCGTGGTTTCTCCGATCAACACCAGGCGAATGCCGGAGCAGTACCCTAACAAACGGGCCACGGACCGCGCGCGATCTGTCCTTTCTCTTCCTTCTCCTATCCTCTTCCCTTACACACACACTTACACTAACATGCAGTACACTACCACATATTCTGGGAGACCGGTCGTGTGCTTAGAGCTTGTCTTGGCTAGGGCAGTGCCCCGCTGGTGGGAGAGTCCTGGTTATGGGGAATCCCCGCTAGCCGACGGCAGGTCGGCGCCGGATCTCGCCATCCAGCGAGGGAAGATCACCACAATCCTTCGAGGGAAATCATGCACTACACTTACGGGACTAATGTACTAATTTGTTGACGTGCCCGGAATCACTAATGAAGCAACCTCCATCAGTCGTGCCTGGGGTTCGAGTCCCGGCGATGGCAGGATTTTCGACACTAGCTACAAAGCTAGGTGGGCTGTCTGAAGGGGAATTCTAGCGATCGGCTGCTCTGTTAAATTGTTTTTCGTTATTTCTTCAATCAATAACCTGTGTATGCAGGTTCTAAGAAACGGGCCACGGACCACGCGAGATCTGGTCTTCCTCTTCCTTGTTTCGTCCTCACCCCTCACTTACACAGTTACATGAACTGCACTACCACTCTTACCGGGAACTTTGAGTTTGTACCGGCTGGGGTCGTTCCCAGCTTGTGGAAGATACCTGGTAAATTTTGAATTTTGAAAGGGAAAAAAAACAATCAAAAAAACTGTAATAACATGTATTAAACTCTAGTTTCAAGGATAAATAAGCAATAAATTTTCGCTCTTATTGCTTCCTGCCGCGACAAAATGGAAACGATAATTTGAATAATTGTATTTCCCACTGAGTTCTAGAAGACGGGCACAGAAAATGAAGTTACATTGACCTTGGTAGTTGTCGCTCCCGGAATTACTAATCAGTCTGCCAACACGCGAGTTGTTTAAATCGGAGTTATCTCTCAAACTATGAAGCGTGGCTCATCAGAAAGATGGATCGGGCGCAAGGGGTTGGAGCAGATGGCGGGTGCCGTAGCAAGATCGAAGTCTATTCAAGGTCGCACTGGGTAAAGGCGAAGGCTCTGTCGACTTCGTTTAACGCGACACGCCATTGCAGAATGCATGTGAAAACCCACAAATGGAAGCCTGGTAACTTTCAACTTTCATACGTTTCATCACTAGTAGTTTGAAATTTATTGATAAGTTCATGAGTAGTGACAATCGAACTTATCTGAGAAGTTACAAGCCACGAGTGGAAATCGGTTAGAGGATTTCACGAACTTAAGTCATAAATTGATTAAATAGTATGAGTATAATATTAAAAACAAAATATTTATTGTTGGGTTGTTTAAGTCTATATTGTTTAGTGAAGTTGTGGAAGGAATACCTATTTATTTTCCAAAACAGTTGAAAGTCATCTACGGTACGATGATATCTAAAAGTTCACATGTAAACTTTTTCATTTTAGACGTCCGTAAATGGTTCATTATCATCTTATTATACAATACCATTAACTATATTGAAACTAATTCCTCATGAGTGGAATAGTCAGTCCAAAAGCTCAGACAACTTAAACTTAAGAGAAAAGGACTTTATTTATTTAATCAGATTTCTATTTCTTGTGTATGTATTGGTTTGTATTATACGTCATTTCAAGTGTTTCTAAAAAATTAATAATATAAATGAAAAATGTATCTCATGAAAATACTTTGAAATACATCCCTTGCATTGCATCCAACAATGAATCATTTCGCTATGTTCTGGACAGGCAGTGATTAATTTGAAATTATTATCCCTACCAAAAATAGACGAATATTAATTAGTAAAACACCGAAACAGTTTCACATGAATGAAGCCATTACATTTCGATATTTTTCCTCTATCTGAATATAAACTTTGATGAGTGTTGTTAGCGCAGTAGAATGTTAAGCGATAACTATGAATCGAGTACTCAATATGCATTCAGGGATCACTTCAATAGTTCACACATGAGAGACGTGACTGTTCTACGTCGCGTCTGGTGCGATCATTATCGACTCGAATTGGTAGTTTGAGTGACCAATGTGGTGGATGATGACATTCAATCATGAACACAGAGTCCATTTATAGTCAAGCTGCCCTTGCGGTGCATGCAGTTCTCATCGACTATGTCCTGCGTAAAACAATGAGATGATTGAGAGTTGTAGTCTGGTCTAAAAGTAACTAGAGTAAAGAGAATTTGAGACCATTTAGACATGTATATTATTTAAGAAATGAGCATTCTACATATAGTAATGGGATAACTTTCATATGCGTATTCGTTGATTGATTATTTTTATGTTTTGTTATTGATGTGATTGATTATTTTTTATTACGGGAGGTGGGGGTGTTTTTCCCTCGCTTGATGGTGAGATCGGACTCCGACATATACATCGGCTTGGAATGATTTCAATCATCCAGGTATCTCCCACCTACGCGACACCGCCCCAGCCGAGACAAACTAATCTCCCGACTGGCATGTGTGATAGTGTAGTGCATGCAAGTGTAAGTGTGTGAAAGTAAGGGGAGAGAGCAGGACGAGGAAGAGGAAGGTAAGATTCCGCGCGGTCCGTGGCCCGTTTGTTAGGGTACTGCTCCGGCATTCGGCTGGTGTTAGTCGGAGAAATCACGGAAAACTACTGGTCAGAGCAACCAGTCCCTGGAATTCTCCTCCAGATATCGTCTGTCTTCGATCCAGCTATCTAGTTAGTATGGAAAATCGTGGCACCGTCGGTATCCAAACACGGAAGTCCTGCCGGTCAGAGGCGCTACAAGGACGTCAGTTGATGTCCTGGACCGGTAGCGGTAGCTCAGTGCATCAACTGATGTCTCTGCAGCGCCTCTGACCGGGAGGTCCTAGGTTCGAATCCTAACGGCGGCAGGATTTTCGACACTAGCTTTCCAGTTAGGTTGAATTCGAATTCAGTTGCTGTCTGGAGGAGAATTCTAGCGGCCGGCTGCTCTGATCGGTAGTTTTCCGTGGTTTCTCCGATCAACACCAGGCGAATGCCGGAGCAGTACCCTAACAAACGGGCCACGGACCGCGTGCGATCTGTCCTTCCTCTTCCTTGTCCTATCCTCTCCTCCTACACACACTTACACTAACATGCACTACACTAACACATATTCCGGGAAACCGGTCGGGAGCTTAGAGCTTGTCCCGGCTGGGGCGGTGTTCCGGTGGTGGGAGAGTCCTGGTTAGGGGGAAACCCCACTAGCCGACGGTAGGTCGGCGCCGGATCTCGCCATCCATTGGGGGAAGATCACCGCCATCTACCGAGAAAAAAAACATGCACTACGCTAACGGGACTAATGACCAGAGCAGTTGACGCGCCCGGAAACGTGAATAAATCAATCAATCAATCAATTGATGCCCTGGGTTATTTCAGCCAGTCAGTCCATGCGTCCGTCCGTCACGATTAAACCCAGTCAACAAGCGGCAAAAGAGATCTTTCAACGTATCTCGCACTCCTGGTGAGGAAAGTTTCTTTTTTTTCCTTGCTATATATGCACGAGATAATAAGCGATTTCTAGAATATTTTGATGGGGTTAAGTAAGTCAAACGTGCTTTGGGGCAACGATAAATTGGAGGTCATATTTCGTAGTTGGTTTCCTCTTCGATATTGTAGAAGAACTGTAGGAAAATACGAGTTTGTTTATGGCTTCAACGCACCTACATTGGTGAAATGCTGTGAATTAAAAACCTCGCATTGCTTGAATTGTTTCGATTTGATTAATCGACTTTGGGTTAATTAACAAACATTCAATTAATAAACCACACAAATTGAAACAAGTATTTCAAGCGATAAGCTTGATGTAACTTTATAAACCCGTGAACGGATGGATCGTGCAACTGTAATATATTTCATTTTATTATAAAATTGCAGGGTACATATAAAAAATAACCAGAAAATTGCCACCGGAGTTAAGCTAAGTTAGTTTATGTTATATTTCATAATTCGTGATAGAAGAGAGTAAAATAAGATCATCTTAACAAATAATGTTCCCTAGGCGATGTTAGCACGGGATAAATACTCACGAGGAAATAAAGGAAATAAGTTTTTTGACGCAGTTACAGTTACGATCATGAAACTCGGCGTCAGATTTTAGAAATAAGAGTCTTATAATGACAAGTTTCTATCTAACTTTCTTAAGATGTTATAGAAGAGAAATGTTTGAACTTTTTGAGATGTGTAAAAAATCATAAAATGCAAAAGGAACGACACAGTTTTGTGCGTAGGTTTTCTACAATTTTCCACACTACATTGCTGTGATTTGAAAACTCTTTTAATATGTTGTGCAAAGGTCTGACATCGAGAGTTGGGCATCGGAACATTGCTGATGTTAAAAATGTCACACAGAACCTTATCCTATTGTCGCAAAAATTCATCATGAATATAAATGCAGTTCCAATTCAAAGAAATAGAGTTTGTCAGTCCGGTGGCCGTGAGCGCTAAGGCAGTAGCGTCGTAGTGATATCGGACCGAAGTGTCGCGGGTTGGAATCCCGCCTCGGGCATGGTTGTATTTGTGTTCGTCCTTTCACCCCTTATCATCATTTCGTTTCATCTTCATAGTTACCATACCGTTAACTCCAATAGTGGTCGCTAATGACCTAGATGTTGATGCGACCTTAAATAACCAATTAAAAATATTTTAGTAGAGTTTATTTTATTTTGCTCTAGGTTATGTTGCGTTTTATGTTACAAATGCTTCTTTCGGTTCATGTTTTATTGATTGACTGATTTTTCGTGTTTCCGGGCGTGTCAACTGCTCTGGTCATTAGTCTCGTTCGTGTACTGCATGTTTTTTTCTCGGGAGATGGCAGTGATCTTCCCCCACTGGATGGCGAGATCCGGCGCCGACCTACCGTCGACTAGCGGGGTTTCCCCCTAACCTGGACTCTCCCACCAGCGGGGCACCGCCCCATCCCGTATAAGCTCTAAGCTCCCGACCGGTCTCCCGGAATATGTGGTAGTGTAGTGCATGTTAGTGTAAGTGTGTGTGTAAGGGAAAAGGATAGGACAAGGAATGGGAGGGACAGATCGCGCGCGGTCCGTGGCCCGTTTTGGTAGGGTACTGCTCCGGCATTCGCCTGGTGTTGATCGGAGAAACCACGGAAACTACCGATCAGAGCAGCCGGCCGCTAGAATTCTCCTCCAGACAGCGTCTGAATCGCTTCATGACTTAAACATCGGAACGCAAATAGGAAATTCTGCGGGACACAACTAAGTAAAGGCAGAGAGGGATAGACGTGTCAACACTGCTTTCTAATGCACTCTGAAGAGCAGAGGGCGTATAGAACGCAAGTGCACACAATGTGGGAGCTCGTAAGGCGAGAGTTGCACGCAACTGTTAACTTCACATGGCCGCAAGCGAGCTTTCCATCGGAAACCAGGTTGAAGTAGCATGAAATGCAGAGTGTTCCTGCAGGCAACACTAATGACAACGAAGAGGTCGAAGGAAAGTTAGGAAGTTAGAAAGCTACTATTAAGTCTGATCTGCTCTATCTTGAGTATTACTGAAAATTTGTTTATTGTCAATGTAATTTAATTTTGGCTTAATTAATTAAACTGTTTAAATGCTGGCCAAATGCAAGATTAGATACTAACCAATTCCCGAATATTCCTAATCCTGGTTTTTTCCTATTAATTGTATAACAGACAATAAATTAGACAACAAAAGTATTGTAAAAGGAATCGTTGAATATAAATGGACTGGAAATATATTTCTGCAAATGAATAAATCTATTAAGTGTTTGGAAAGTGTAATCACAAACTTCACAGCGTTTTGAATATTTAAGAAACGTAGTTTCTTAAATAGTTTAGTAGCGTAAAATATAGTTTGATATAGAAAAAATAGTTTGAAACGATGCTAAATCTGTTTCAACATTCAGTTTTGTTAATAATACGCCAAGCCGGCGCCCTCATAGAAGTCAATTGGAGTTGATTAAACACTACATATCTTTTGAATGAAGAACTGTGTTTCTATTTAGCATCACACAAATTTTATCGGCAATATAATAAAAAATAAAATAATTAATCTATTATTTATATATATTTATATATTTATAAAAAAATAAATAATTAATATATTATTTCAGATTTGAAATATGTTATTTATATGCACACATTCTTTGGAGACACGATCAGAGTACAAGGTATTCTTTGTGCTTATTCACATTTACATTCATAGCATTGGAGAAAGTTTTCGTACAAGTAAATGATGTAAAATTGCAAATGAATACTATGCATGCATGAAATGGATGCAGGTGTCACATTTCTTTCTAAAGTTTGTGACCCATAAAACTATTTATGAGTAATTCATTGTCAAGGAGATACGTGAGAACATATTACTAAAGGTTGCACACTTTCTAATTCTCTTTAATATTCTCTCTCTCTCTCTCTCTCTCTCTCTCTCTCTCTCTCTCTCTCTTTCTTCTTTCTTTCTTTCTGCCTGTTCCCTATCGCCTGTTTATTGTAATGACTCGAACATCTGCACATTTTGCCTTGTAGTCCCATCAACTTGTAAACAGGAAGAAAAACAATGAAAGCTTTGGGTGATACATACTTAGTTTCGCCATTGAATTAACTTAATAGTTTTTCTAAAATTGTCCAGCAGCATTTTTCACTTTTAGGTACAATTACACTACAATTACACTGCACATGGATCAGAGAAACAATTTTCTCCTCGTCTGAACTCTAGGGAACTCACACTCAATCTCTTTATTTTTAAAATTCCCCATATCGCGTTCCTGCTTGTTGTGTCTCATAAATGACCTACAAATGACGTCGATAGTGTGCAAGTTAAGCTATCTGCATCTGCGTGGTACTACCGAAAATAATTGAGTGCAAGAACTATTTTATATCTTTCTTGTATACCAACGTTATTAACAACATTCTTGGTTGCAAAAATTATTCTTAAATGTCATTTTATGGCACAAATTACGACGTATTATGCGTTTACGGAACAAATAATTGCGTCATCAAACAATCACCCAATCGCAACGAGGGGTGGTGGCAATAAATCGCACAGGCCACCTCGCTTTTTCGCACAATTGTTAAATACTTCATAATGACGTCACGAAGTGACGTCATAATAAATTATGTTTAAGAAATTAACTTTGATTCTCTCGTAAATTTATAATGTTGACATTCAAGGAATAGTGTAAGCAAGTAGTTTATAAAGTTTCTTTATTGAATTCATGCAAATTTGAAATCTCGCTGATAACGTCGCTCGTTTTCAAAGTTTGTACTTCACAATAAAGTTTAACATTATAAACAAGTTGCATAATATATTATTCAAGCGCTCGTGCATGTAAAGTTGTTACTTACATTTATTGCTTATTGATTAGAAATGTATTCTTTGTGATACGCCTATGGCAAAGTAACTAATGTACTGTGTACTGGTAAATAGAGAAAACACTGGGATGACGCGAAAGGCAAATGTCTCTCGCATATTGAGAACTATTCTACAGACATGATTTTTTAAAATTTCTATAAATTCCTACCAAACAAATACACGGCACTACTCACACGAAGTGCTTTGGCAGACTCATTTCAAGATTATTTTCGTACGTAAAGCTTCACTTACCGTATTAGTTACGTAAATAACAATTATTTTCGTTTGGGTTCGTAGTAAAACATTTTTCCGTAACTGCATCATTTGGTGTGTCAGCTTACCCATTAAGAAGTCAAAAAATTGTCTGGATACTCACCTGCAAAGGAAAGAAACAGTATGTTATTTTCATCGTGACTTTTCAAGAAAATATATAGAATATCCTCATACACCAAATAAGATTAAATGCTTACAAGTTCTTACAAATGGCTATTAAAAATATTCATACAAATATTCTTTTTCTCTACCTTTTTTTAAAATCAATTAATTAAAAAATAATTACTACATTAATCCCATCACATCAAAAGGAGTAAATTCATTCTGAACATTTTTTAGGTAACAGTAACAAATTCAAAAGTATTTATGGGTAGATATTTGAAGTGAGACTCCACCCGGAAAATTAGAAAAATATCGAATTTTCTTTTAATCTTAAAACCAACTCTAAACTTTTCTGGACATTTTTATATAATACCTATTGAACAATTGTTGCTTTTTGTTTATTTTATTGTGTTTTCAATTTGCATCAATCATCAGGTATCAATCATAAAAAGTATAATAAACAGTATGGAAAAGGTTGCTTTTAAGTAAAATAATACAAAAAATAAAATGGATAATTCCTAGTAAGAACTTAAAAAGCGTTTTTTTCAAAACAAGATTTTTAGTTATAAATGCCCCGTTTTCTTATAAACTAATTTACCCATTTGCGAAGTCAACATTGTTTGTTTCAATTTTATAAATCAATTTCTCGATAATTTAAAAAAACGGAGATCCTAGAAAAAAATATATATTTCAGTTTCTTGCCAAGCAATTCTTTTCATTGTACATCAGTTCAACAACAATAGTACAGATGATGCACAGTAAAAATTTGAGACCGGTATATCGAGTAGTTTCTGCGATAATGGGTCATCAATGTTAAGCGTTTAACATGAGCAACATAACAGGGGGAATCTGGCCTTGAACTAAAATTGTGCAAATTTCCAAATACGGTCTCCCTGTATGAGAATAGTTCCTCTTGATAGGTCTTACCTTGATTTCCTATCAATTTGAGGCAATAGACAACTGACCATCCCCAAAACCTCGAGCAGAACTGCGAAGGCTCACATGTTTCGGTCAGAGTGAGTCATCGGAGACGTGGAAGGAGACGGGAAGGAGAGAGAGGGAGGGAAGTGTCATAAAGTGAGACAGAGGGTGGATCATGGTGGGGAAAAGAGACGAAAGGAAGAGACGGAAAAATGAAATGGAGGCAATGGGTGGGAAAAACAAGGAGGGAAGTGCTGAAAAGAGAGAGAGAGAGAAGGGATGGGAGTGGAAAGGGGTAGAGGAAGAGAAAAGGCCTGAAGAGAGGAAGAAATACAAATAAGAAAAAGAAGGGACAGATAAAAATAAGAAAGAAAGGGAAAAAGTGAGGGGGAGAAGAATTGAGAGAACGTTTATGGAAGACAAATAACCATAATCTCTATTATTGGTGACCCACAGTCCCAGTAACCAGTTTGACTTAGCGTAATTTCACGAGAACATTTTTTTAAAAAATGTAGTCTCCCACCCACAACCTCTGCACATACACGGCCTTTGTAGAAGCTCTTTGCCACAGAGGTCAGCCGAACCGGGCTAGGCATACTGTTAACCCAGCAGAGCCTGCAGCGACTGGAGTGCGCTGTAGTGTGCGGCGCCGCCACGCCAGCGCTGCCGCAGCGGTGTCGAGTGGCACTTGTTTGCGCGGCCGCTCGCCCGCACGAGCCCGGCGTTCATTTGTTGAACGGAGCGGAAGCGCGGTGCACAACCCGGACGAAAGCGTTCTGCAGGGCTCGAGAGTTCGCAAACCCCTCGACCGAGTTTCTGTGGTCTAATACATTTAATTTAATCCTCACCATTGATTGCCAGGCACATTGCCCTTTTAAAGGAGCTGACGTAATCGTAATCTCTCTCTCTCTCCCTCTCTCTCTCTCTCTCTCTCTCTCTCTCTCTCTCTTATATATATATATATATATATATATATATATATATATATATATATATATATATATATATGGATGGGTGTGTTTGTGTGTGAAAAACAAAGTCTGATTAGTTACCGCATTTATAAACCAAAACAACAGAACCAATTTTAATAGCATTCCTGCCCCGAATAGCGGAATAACTATTAAAATATCGGGAAAATTAACTAGATGGCGCTGTCGAACAAAACTAAACAATCATCAAATGCAACCCGCAACACACTCTGCAGGGATTTTTGAATCTATATCGTTAAATAACTCCTAACTAACAAGGTTAGGAGTTATTAAAATGTTGAGGTGTCACAGAAACATTTATTTCATCGTAATCTGCAGGATGAGATCTTCTTGAACGTTCTGTTACATTTTTGGTGGTCCGGCGCTCCTCGATATTACCCCACCTGCTCCGAGATGTGTAGAATCTGCTACTAAATGTGAATGAGAGAGGCAGAGACATAGACAGAGCGGCACACAGAGAGACTGTCAGTCATAGGAAAAGACAAGGGAGAGATTGACACGGAGTTACGGAGAGAGTGAAACACGGAGAGGGTGAGACACGGAGAGGGTGAGACAGGAGAAAGAGGAGAGGGAAAGAGAGAGACAGGAACGAGGGAGAGACAGAGGGAGAGACAGAGAGAGACACGCAGGTAGAGACAGAGACACGCAGAGAGAGATAAAGGGAGATGGAAGGAGAAAGAGGGAGGTGAAGGGCAGAAAAACGTCTAATGGGTTCCGCCACTTTTTTCATAAAATGTTGTAGTAACTAGTGTCCTACAGAAGCAAAAAATCTGCTGAACAAGAAAAGTTTTCCATAAACTATAAGCATGCGCACTGATAAATAACTATAAATAAAATACTCTCGTATATAACAGCGGAGCTAAGCGCGGTGCACAGCCCGGACGAAAGCGTTCTGCAGGTCTCTAGATTTCGCAAGCCCCTGGACCGGGCTTGTGAGGCCTAATACGCTGAAATTCATCATCACCATTACTTATCTTGGATTACAACTTGTCATACTTGTCAACTTACATAGGCGGCCAAAATTAATTCAAATTTGGGCGCCGCACTTGGAATTCAATGATTTCTAACAATTCCTTTGTGATAATTAACAACGAAGGGTATATATTTTAAACGTCCCGCGTTGGACTTACAATAGTTTTTCTATAAAAACCGCGGGCGGTCTTCCAAAAAGAAACTTCTTTCGTATAAAACTCTTTGGAAGGACAAACTGCTTTCGAAGTTTGAACTGCTTTCAAAGACGCTCGCGAAATTGTGTCAGCTACTGGGAATCAGCGAGAAGAGACGGGATTTTGTATTGTTAATAAGTTTTGAGAATCTGATGCATTTCCAAATAAGGCGCCACGAAAGTCAATTGTGTGAGAATCTTCAGCGGAGAGGTTTCATAAAGGATCGCCTCGTCAGTAAAAAGGCTAAGTAATTCACGTCTTGGCTGCATTAAAAAATTCGATTGTTGTCGGTTGGTAGCGGGCTACCTTAAAGCCATGCTGACTCCGTGAAGAGTATTTTGGCGTGGACACTTGCCTGACATTGTCTTACGTCCGAATTTCGACAGAAAACGATCTTTTTGCCTTGACGAGGTAACACTGCCTAGTTCTTCAATACTCAATAATTCTTACTTTGAGGTAATCTAATAGTTCCTAAATAACTGTCTTTCAGACTTTTCCCTTGCGACAAGGAAGGAAAGGCGGCAGGAGTCTCCCAAATCCGAATCATCCGCCAGAATCATCATCTGTTGCTCTCCCAAAACTCGGATGCTCTCCCAAAAACACGATATTTTGCTGCATCAACACAAGTAGAGGTTATACAAAATAAATATGTAAGGAAAATATTGAAAGCACCCTGGTCCATAAGAAACGATCAACTATTTCACGATCTAAGTATTGTTCCTCTAAAATGCTGGATCCTTCGTCTCTCAGATAAATTTTATGCTTTCCTTACTTCTTATCGTGCTTATATATCTTTTTAAGTCGGAAAAAAGTTAATCCTTATCCACGAATTAAATCACGTTACTTAAAAGATCTCTTACATCCTCCATAGTTATCTTATCTCGCTGTATATGGTTTATTGTATACATTTTCATGAATTATTTTCTATTATGACAATTGTTTATTTTTAAGATTATGACTCTAAAATCAAACTAAAAAATACTACTTACGTCAGTAGCACGTTTAGAGCTTACTTTTTACGTTTCTCCTCATATTCTATTTCACGTCAATATATTTGTTAATTCTCTTGAAAGAATTTTTTGTCGAACGAGGATCAATAAATATTTAAAAAATACGCACCACATAAATGACCAGACAAAATGCCCTTTTGAAGGAACTGACATAAGTGTATTTTTTTCATAAAATGTGCTATTAACTAGTGACCTGTTCTTGTTGATTGTGCATTGATAGAGGCGGTATATTTAATTGAGGACATTACGGAAAAGTAAATGGACTAAAATATTTGAGAGAGTGGATAGTGAAATGTACAAATAGAATTGAACATAAAGGAGGATGTTTAGTTATTTGAACGGTGAAGATGATTCATCAAGGTTATATTCTTGAAATTTTGTTGAATTGTTTAAATGCTGTATTGTTCTTTTCAATTTGCAAACTGTATTGTGCCAACTTGTTTTGAAAATTATTAGGAATAAATGTTTCTCTTTTATTTTGAAATTGAAAGCATTTTGATTCAATATTTCAGTAAGTTACCATTTTGAAATCTGGGTGTCATTCAATCATCGGCTCAAAATAAATAAGTAAATGGATATTCCCCATTAAGTAATAATTTTCATGGAAAAGTGAAAATCATCGCGCATAAAAGTATATTAATTGTGAGAATAAAACACTAAAAAGAAGACAAATAAATAAACTGTTGAAATACAATCATTTCTTGAAGTACTTATTCAGATACTTTAATATGAGATACAAATACATTGAAAGAATATAAATATCGGAACTATAAATGCTTCAATTAACAAGTTTTCAATATTAATTTAAATAGCTGCAAAATTCATGAAACATTGAATGAATTGAAATCATTAGAAAAATGTGTAAAGTCTAAGAAATTATGTTTTCCATTCAATATCAATTAATTTGTAAATATCACATCAATTTTTTTCCGAATATAGTATTATAACATCTAAGTATTGATCCGGATAGCCGTGATTCCTAAGGCAATAGTTGCGATCTTGGACGGAAGGATCATGGGTTCGAGTCCTGCCTCGGGAATGGTTGTTGGTGTTTGTATGTTTGTGATTGACCATTCACCCATTATCATCATCTCATACTTCATTCCTCTAGGAGTAACAACTCTGGGGTGTAAAAGTGGATTCGGTATATGTAGTATCCAATAAAATACAAGGATTCTTAAAATGGTTTTTATTCTAGAAAACAAAAAGAAATCAGCCAAGTAGTCGAATGTCCGCAGGCGAGTTCCAAGTCCGTAGCACAAGTCGTCGTTCTCCACACTTCTATCGCCAATACACTATCCAGGATACACTCGCTTACACTGCCGCTCGCTGTCTGCCCTGGCGTCGAGTCGGAACTCGCCAGGGCTATTGGCCCGCCGACTAGCTGCGGAGTAGGGGCGGTGTCGAGTCTCTACCCGCCTGCTCGGGCGTGACGGCCGCGCGCAGACGGGCCCTGCCGGCTCGCGCCGGTTGCCTCCTTCTGTCGCCAGGGGCGACAACACTCTGCCGACGACACTCGGCGGCGGCTGCTTTGACTGTGTGCGGTCGATCACGACAGTATACGAAGTGCTGATCCCTCCCCCCAAAAAAGGTCACGTGCATTTACCCCCGGGAGACTATGACTGTGCCTCGGTGTGGGTACAAGTAGCGCATTTGCGTAGTCCTAGGATGGCCAACTCGCGACCAGAAAAATCTAGGTATTGCTTCTAAACTCTTACAAACTGTGATTCAACATACTTACTCAAAATTATTCTCAACTCAGTCTCTTTATGAAACGATAAATTTAAATGTCTGCAGTACATGAAAACTGTTTTTGTCGTGACCGCCCGCACGCTTTTGACGGAGCCGCCGCCGAGTGACGTCAGCGGGGCGTTACCGCCCCTGGCGAGAGAAGAAGTCAACCGGTGCGAGCTGCCCTGGACTGTCCGCGCGCGGTCGTCACGCCCGAGCAAGCAGGTAGGGACTCGCCACCGCCTCTACTCCGCAGCTAGTCGGCGGGCCGCTAGCCCTAGCGGGCTATAAGAGGGCTCCGACCCGACGCCAGGGCAGATAGCGAGCGACAGTGTTAGTGACTGGATCCTGGCGAGCGGCTTGGAGAGTGAAGAGTGGAGATCAGCTACGACGACGACCTGTGCAACGAAAATGGAACTCTCTTGTGGACTACTCGGCTGATTCTGGGACTTCTTCTGGACAACGATAACACTGCTTCGCTTTTGGTACATTCTTCTGGTGATACGGAACTTCAGCAATTGTACCTGGTCTTGAATAAAAATCGTTTTATGAATTCTTGCCTTTTGATTGGACACTACAGTTTTCTACTAAGAGCAATAAGGATCCATTCCCTTTAAACAATCTGTTTTTTGCATATAATAAATTATTATTGTTTTTATTTACAACTATCTCTCCTTAGAACCGTTGATATTTTCTTTTCTACTCTTCTCAGAAGATAAGAATCTATTTTTGTTTTTCCACGTATTTCTTCATGTTTTATGATTAATATTGCACGTTTCATATTTTTATTAAATTTTACATCATAAATGTGCAGCAATTGTTACCCAGTTCTCCCAATTCACTGCTAGACGTCGCTGACGTGTCAAAAATCTCGTTGTATCTGGAGGAGTTGAGCCATCTGCTTGTACGTTCGCCATCCTTTTCTGGAGATTTACAAGGAGGGAAAGAGAGAGAAAGATAAAACCACGTTGCACGAGCGCGCGCGGGTATTACAAATGCATGGTAGCTTCTGAGTTTCACATGAAGGCTCTGCAGCCCTGTTTCTTTTGTTCTTCCTTTATTCATCCGCGTGTGAGTATTCTCTTTCCTCGCTCCGCGTAACGCCCTGTGTTTCTGCTCTTCCTGACCGAGTGGGACTGTCAAATGGACACCGAGTGTCAAGCCGAATCGTGTCATGCAAATGGGATTGCTGAAAGGCGAAAGGCGTGGTGAATTTTCACGACGAAGTGTGTATCACGTTCTTTGTATCGTATGTGATACATCTGCTTCAACGAGAAATAGAAGAGCACGCTCTCATGTGCACGTGCACTCATTGCACGCTTCTGAGGTTGAGCACTGTTGCTTACTAGTCTTTGTTGGATTTCTGTTTAAGAATCCATCCTGATTGGGGTTTAACTGTTTTTTCGTAATCGCTTAAGAGACATGCCATGACAAAGCAGGAAGCCCGGTCAGGGTGACAGTTCTTTGAACAAATTTAATTGTACATGATATGTTCCATAAGATATTCTGCATCTTATGAAAGCGAGTAACTTTATTATATTGTGCCAATTGAGGGATATATAGATTAATTGTAATCGAGGATGAAAACTGCAGGAAACAAGTGAATTGATTACTCTAACTACTCTCTACTACGCATTATAAAAGTACATCAAATATTGTCAAATGATATGTGTATATACTTTCTATGGCAAAAAATCTAATAATTAAAATACTTTTCTATTTGTTAATATTTATATAACATTTTCAGTATATAATAATTTCGATTTTTCGCGATGTCCATAGTTGTTTAGTCTTTTAATACACTGAAAAACGTAAATTGCAAATTTACCTGCGCAGTGGAACTGCGATTTGTAAGGGCATTTCTGTTAAAACATCAAAAAAAATTTCGGCGTGTCGAAGTTTCTAGACTAAAATATTCTCATTGAAAGTCGATGGTGTCAGTGTTCGACTAGAATTTCATTCCGTCTTTAGATTATTATTATTATTACCATTATTATTATTATTATTATTATTATTATTATTATTATTATTATTATTATTAGTGAGAACCTGTGAACATTTGACGAAGAGATCTGAGATAAATTTAAAATACTGTGCCCAAACTAATATTCACAATACGTTGCATTGTTTGGATCTTCAGGGTTCAACGAAGATATTCTGTGATGTGGAGTTCCCAAAATGTTGAACACGTATGGCCCACGACCATGTGGCAATGAAATATCGGCACCAAATGACACAAAAGAAAGAGCACTATTATACTGACGGTTATTATTTCTTAATTTTTTTGATGTTCATCATCTCCTATAAGCCACTGTTTGATTTCTTCTGGCATATTGCTCGATGGTAAATTTATTTTCCCATTTAAGCAACACAATAAACTGGTTTCCAGAATTACTCTCACATGGGAAGTACAAATCAGAACAAAACTGACATTTCATAGACAACGACCCAACAGAAAACGAAATGACCTCACTATTACGACACCTACGCTGACTTTCTCCTTCCCTGCGTCCAATTAACGTACGTTTGCGTCTTTTGGGGCGCGTGGGCAAGGATTAGGAATTCGACATAACCTGTGAACAACTTCACTACTTCAGTACAACCGAGCAAAACTCGCTGTCCGAATGTTCTCTACATAATACACCACAAAAGCAAATACATGCAAACTGTCAACACCACAGTGCAATTATTACACTGAAACAAAAGACTATTGCTAAACGTACTATTAAAGAATGATTTAATTAATTAATTTACACCATAAATGTTGCTGAATCAACACAAACAATATATGATAACACATTTAGGGATCACATTCTTTTATTTAAAGGAAAAAATACTACAATTGGTTTGGTAGAAGCTCTGGCGAAATCTCTCTCTAAACGAAGCCATGGCAGAATGCCTTATTTTTTTAAATATATAGATTATTATTATTATTATTATTATTATTATTATTATTATTATTATTATTATTATTATTATTATTATTAATATTATTATTAAATAAGTTAATAAATGCTCAAACACAAATACAATCAGTCATTCAATATTAGAATCCGAAGTTCGTAAAAAAGCACTAATCTTCTCGAACATGAAGTGTATTACGTGACGTCATGGCCAGAGTCATGTGGGGATGCGTAAAGGGAAGAGAGATCCGCTACGAGCTAATTTCCGTGATCGCGGTCACCCCTCTCCCCCCACTTCCCCTCACACAACCACTTTGCCCACAAACTAACCCCCAACGGTAGTGGTGGGGAATTGGTGCCCACATCGTTACAGATTTGGGGTCTGAATTTTGTTTTACATCGGAATCGCCAATCGTCTGGTAATAAAACTATTTTTCGATCAAATTCAAGTTTCACCGCTATGCGTAAAGGAAAGGAGGCTGTGTTTTGCTCCATAAACTTTGCTAGTAGACTTGCTAATAGGTTTTAAAGCAATGAACGGAGAGTAGTAAGAATTGAAGACCAAATGACTCTCATGTTAAACTCAACATGTTTACTAAAGAAGGCAGTTTATAATATAACGACTTTTAAAATTAAGTATGGCGGGAACTTGGAAAATTAAATACTCAAAAGTCGATCAACAGCTGATTCAATCGTTGTCTTGCTTGTTAAAATAAGTGCCAACTAGAGGTGCTACAGAATGACACAGGCTTTCTCGAAGCAATTTTTTCTAAATTCCCATGGTGCGGACTGGCGTTGAGGTCTTACTTCAATTCCAGGCCAGCTACCATATATCGTCGCCGAAAGTACATTTTTGGACATTTTGTCAACTTAAACATTACTGCTAATAGGAAATTTCAAGATCTTTTTCAAAGGAATCTATTGATTTTTTGAAAAACATGTTATGAAAAACATGATATTGTTGTTATTGCCGTTATTGTGGTTATTGTCGTTATTGTTGTTATTGTGGTTATTGTTGTTATTTTTATAATTATCAATCATTATTGATTGATTGATTTTTTCGTGTTTCCGGGCGCGTCAACTACTTTGGTCATTAGTCCCGTTAGTGTAGAGCATGTTTTTTTCTCGGGTGATGGCGGTGATCTTCCCCCCTGCATGGCGAGATCGGGCGCCGACCTACCGTCGGCTAGTGGGGTTTCCCCCTAATCAGGATACTCCCACCAGCGGGGCACCGCCCCAGCTGGGACAAGCTCTAGACTCCCGGAATATGTGGTAGTGTAGTGCATGTTAGTGTAAGTGTGTGTAAGGGGAGAGGATAGGACAAGGAAGAGAAGGACAGATCGCGCGCGGTCCATGGCCCGTTTGGTATGGTACTGCTCCGGCATTCGCCTGGTGTTGATCGGAGAAACCACAGAAAACTACCGATCAGCGCAGCCGGCCGCTAGAATTCTCCTCCAGACAGCGACTGAATTCGACCTAGCTGAAAAGCTAGTGTCGAAAATTCTGCCGCCGTCAGGACTCGGACCTAGGACCTCCCAGTCAGAGGCGCTGCAGTGTCATCAGTTGATGCACTGAGCTAAAGCTCCCGGTGGTTATTGTTGTTATTTTTATCATTATTCTTATTATTGTTAATACCCTTACCTTTTGCTGCGCATTCCTCTACCCTTTCCAGTAGAGGTAACCCCCTTCCATCTCGATCCACTGCGAAGTGTTGATCGCGCAATAATTGTGTCCGCCTGCGCCAGCGAATTAACTGTCCACCCCTCCCTCTCCACTTCCCCTTTCCCCTCCTCGACTCGGCTTTTTGCTCCACTCTCCTCACCACCCCCACCCACGCCGTGCCCGGCGGCAGGCGCCTCTCGCCCCGCTCTAATTAAACGCCCTTCCTCCCCCCCGCTCCCCTTCCTACCCCTTCCGCCATCGCGGTCGGTGCTTCGTTCGCACACGGCTCGCGGGGCGGGATGGAGTGCAGGTGCGGTCCGGCCCCCTACAGCAGCTTTCGCGACCACTCGCGTCCTGCGTGTTTTCCGCGAAATGGGACGTTTCTTCTCGATGGCCTTCCTTTTCGGTCTGAGCCTTGGACTACCTGCGTGCTCCACAACACCTGGCAGATCACGGGGATGGGTCTTGTGGGAAAGGAAAAACCAACCGCTAGAGCTCATACTGGTGATTATAAGTCAATAAGAAAAGAAATTCGCATTCTTCTCGAAGTTTACGTTAAAGTTTAACAAATTTAAGTTGAAAGTAAAATCTTTTCTGTTGCATAAATGTTTCTATACAATTAGAGACTGTACTGATAATTAAAAAGAAAAATAATGTTTATTTTAACAAAAAATGATATAGTATAATGAGTTAGTTTTCATTTGTGTTGTATGATTTTTTAAAAAGACTTCATAGGTCTGTAACAAGTAATGTACTTAAGCTTCCGGGTCAATGACCCACATCTCCATCGGGTTTTTGGCCAGTTTCCCTGATTCATTGAGCAAATGCTGAGATGGCCCCTTGATTTGCTTCTAGACGTAAATGTACCTTCACTATGCGCACGTTGAACTCTTTCTTTGCTTGTAGTGGTAGAAGAGCTTAGGGTGAGTTACTATTTTGTTAGCAATGCAGAAAAATCAAATATGCCGTTCGTTTACCGTTACAAATAAGTTTTCTATAACTCGGGAACGAAAATATGTAGTTTTGAAATGTTTATATCGCGTTTTTATTTTTTAAATTATTATTATTATTATTATTATTAAAATCTTTTTTACATCTTTTAACTATTCATAGTTAAATTGTTGGAAGAGATTCTGAAACTCAAGAAAGCGAGCGCAGATGGTTTTCTCCCTCATACGTTACATAACGTTTTTTACTGTTTTTGAATAAACAAATTAACAAACAAACAAATAATAAACAAATAAATAATAAATAATAAATAATAATAAATAATAAATAATAAATAATAAATAATAAATAATAAATAATAAATAATAAATAATAAATAAATAATAAATAAATAATAAATAAATAATAAATAAATAATAAATAAATAATAAATAAATAATAAATAATAAATAAATAAATAAATACGTCCCCTTCCAAGAAAAACTTACTTCGTCTTCTTGCTCTGTTTTTCTTTTTTCTTAGTCCTCTCACTAAGTTTTTCTCCTCTTGTTTTTGGTCTTTTTCCTTTGTCCTGTCCGTCTTCCTTCACCTTTTCTACCTCTTCTCTTCTTATTTTTACTTCTCTTCTTTTTCCTCTTTTTTTCCTAATTTTCCTTTTTCTTTCTCCTTCTGTTTTTTCTATATTTGCCTCCTTTTCTTTCCATCTTCTTTTCTTCATTTCTTACTCTTTTCTTCCTTGTTCTTCTTCCTCGTCTACTTATTTTTCTCTTCTCAATCTACTTGTTTCCCAGTCACATAGTCTATGGTGGAAAATGTAGCTCCCCTTTGCCCTCCCAAAACTTAAGTCACTTTATTTAGCGACACCATCATTCTCTGCCGACGCTCGCGGAAACCATTGTGATTTAAAGGTTTCTTCTGTCAACGGCACAGCAGCTTAATTGAAGCCCTGACCTGTGCCTTTCCAATTCCAATCGAGTCTTTATAGAGAAGATATCAGTCGAATGAGGGAGGATATGGGAGGCGATCCGTGGCATTGCGGTCCTCCCTCATATGTCACATGCTGTTTTCACTATTTTTTGTCGAAAATAAATCAACATCAAAACGACTCGCCTTCCATCACTAGGTTTGGGTCTCAAATTCTGGTCTATCCATGTGTTCATGTCTTGCATTTAATGTCATATCATAATATATAGTTTAAAACAAACTCATCACTTGCCACGTCTATAAGATTCTTACAGTTCTTGCTCTTATAGTTTCAAACGCACTAGAATCGTTCATTTTCCACTAGGTTATACTTTTCAATTTATCAGATTCACTGTTCTTTTTCGTAGCTTTCCAATTTATTTTCTTCAAAGTGTCTTTTGCATTCCAACCTTACTTGTACCACTTCTTTGTTCACGCGGTCTAATATGGTAAGTACATTAAGAATCATAAGTAAGCCCATCCAGTCTAATATGGTTGTGAGTATCATTATGTGACCAGTCAACTTTCAGTCTAATGTACTTGATTTTCAGGCGTTTTTCTAGTTGTTCTTTCTATTATCATGCTGTTCCTTATATCATCGTTTAGTTACATAAATACATACATATATTTGAACTGCAATTGGGTATTACCCGGTGGCAGTTAAATTACATTGATTACAGTAATAATAATAATAATAATAATAATAATAATAATAATAGTAATAATATAATAATAATAATAATAATAATAATAATAATAATAATAATAATAATAAAGGAGTACAGTACAAGACGAGGATGCCATAATCTTACTATCACTAATACTAAGTATAATAACCATTATTTCAACTCTGTCATGATATCCAATAGTTATGTGTTGGTGATACTGAACTTTAATACAAACTACACAATATTATTAGATTTAATTAGATTTTTTAAATTCATTGATTGAGTGCACTGCACTGCACTGCACTACACTGTTTTGCTTTGAATTACACTGGCCATCGTTTCACCGCACTTCACAGCTTTTATTTAATATCTATTACTTTCATCTTGTTCTAACTTATTCCTAAAACTTCGGACACTTAGAGGAAAAGCTTTTAAAAATTGCTGCGGGTAAACTGTTCCAATCTTATATTGTTCTGTTACAAAAGGAAAATTTCCCAAGATCTGAATTTTGTTTCCATGTTCGAATTTTGTGAGTGTGATCGCTTCGGCCGAAATAATTTGGTTTTTCTAGTCTAACCTGAATTTCTTTCCAAGCTGGTTGACCTACGTACGATTTATAAAGAGCGCAAAGCCTCGCCCTTGTTCTTCTCGTTTCTAGAGGTTCCCATGCCTTTTTTATTGCGTTAGTTATTTAGGTAAACTTATTCGCTTTCCTCTGTATTCTATCTAGATTTGTCCGGTGCGACTTTCTGTATGGATCCCAACATGCTACTCCGTATTCCATGAGAGGGCGCACCAGAGAAAAATATGCTAATTCTTTTGCGTTTGCAGAACTTTTCTTTAGAATTCGCATTACAAAATGCCAGGACTTCCACGTTTTTCTTACTATCTAATTTATATGCTTCTACCCCCTAATTTACTATCTAGATGAATGCCTAAATACTTGCATGATGAGACTCTTGGGATGACGACTTCGCCTAAACGATAGTCTGGTTCCTCATAATTTCGTCCCTGTCCGAACGTTATTGTTTTGCTTTTCGATCCGTTAATTCCTAAGTCATTATTTTCCAGCCCAATCACGTAAATGTTCTAAATCTTGCTGTAATGTTTGTTCGTCACCGCTACTTTTGATTTTTCGGTATATAACACAATCGTCTGCAAATAAACGCACCTTTTATTGTATGTTAACATGGGGATCATTTACGTACGCTAAGAAAATTAATAGCCCTAAAACACTTCCCTGTGGATCCCCTGAAGTAACAATACCCGTAGTTGAGAAATGTGTGCCTAATCGAACGTTTTGTTTCCTGTTTCTAAGAAATTCGCTTACCCACTTCACAACTCTAGCATCAGTTCCCGAAGTTAATAATTTTCTGATAAGTAGATTAAGCGGTACTACGTCGAATGTTTTCGCAAAGTCGATTATGATTGCATCCACCCTCCCACCCGCGTCAACTTCGTCAGCTAGATCTTTTGAAAAGAGAAACGATTTGGCTTTCGCACGAATATTTACTTCTAAACCCATGCTGTCCGTGAAAAATCCAATTTGCTTTTCCATCCATTCCCATCATTTCCCATCCATTCGCGGCGAATGTACCCGGCTATTGAATGCTCCATTATTTTGCATACTACTGATGTGAGAGATACTGGTCTATAATTACAAACTTTCCTGTTATCACCATTTTTGAAAATTGGGAGCACTATAGCTGTCTTCCAATATTCTGGTAAACTTGCATTAACAATAGAAACATTGAATAATCTTAACAAATATGGCAATACTGCCTCCCCACCGAGTTTAATAAAATCTGTCGAGATGCCGTCTGGTCCACGTGATTTACCGTTTTCCAGTGATTTTATACGTTTGCGTAGTTCACATGCATGAAGCTTGAACTGGTTTTCTATTGGAAAATAATGAACTTGCTCCCGCGTCCGTTTTGGTTTGAATACCCATACAAAATACGCGCTGAACGCATTTGCTTTCGCTTGGTCGTCGTGCAATGGCGCGTTATCTGCGGCTCGAATTTCCTGGATTTCTTCCTTACTCCCCCGGCGTCTGCAGACATATTTGTAGAAGCCTGACCAATTATTTCTTCCTGTCTCCAAAAAGTTCATAACAGCTTTCTTTCCATCTTCTTCCCACAGTGCTCATTTACTTTGAGACCATGTCAGTCGACATAGGTACCATTCGAAATTCGAATACTATTCTATATAATAATCACAGAATATCTTCGTTGTACCCTGAAGATCCAAACAATGTAACGGATTGTGAATATTAGTCTGGGCACAGTATTTTACATTTATCTCAGATCTCTCCGTCAAATTTTCTCTTTTTCTCACTAGTAATAACAATAATAATAATAATAATAATAATAATAATAATAATAATAATAATATCTATTATCCCGAAAAAATCCTTAGCTATACAATCCTTTGCCATGTGTATGCGCTCAACAAGAAGTTAAATTGCTTCAATTGAGACAAAACGCGTTGAATTACTGTATAAACGTATGCATGTGTGAACAGATGTATACATGAATAAATAATTCCCTACCGAGCGGAATAAATGTATACACAAATGTATGAATAAATGGATTATAAATAATATATTAGAACATGAATTGATAATTTTGAGACTGATTAAATTAATGAATATTGGATTATAAATATGAAAGTTAAGGTAGGCATATAGGAAGAAAAGCCAACAACGGAGATGGCTAGAACTTGGCAATTTATCTAGAAAAAACGAGAAAACAAATTAACTCGTGGAACAATCCGTCAATATTATATGAGTTTTTAGTATTATGTTCATAACTTTAATAATTTATTATTGTATTAATAGTAGGCCTGTCTAGCCGAATAGTTTTCACTTGCAATCGGTTTTTGTCATTGTTTTCAGAACTTGTAAACCCTTCCCCATAAAAATAGTTGGAATATATCATCATCGTGTTTTCATCACATGGATTCTGAGCTGGGTTTGAGATATCTTACCATCATCTTATTAGAGGTGTTTTCAAATGTAAGTACACATTTTTAAACAAAAAATAAACTGCCTTCCTGAATCAGAAAATGCATTTGAAAAATCTATTTCCTTTTCAACGTTTGAGAATATTACTTAACTCATCTTAACTTATAGTTTGAGAATCTTCCTTATAAAGTTTGAGCATTACTATCTTGAGAAATTAAAATGTTATTAGTCTATGTCAAAATGTGGTGTTTACAATACTTTGAACTATTTTTAAAAAAATAAAGGGCCTTATTGAATAGTTCCTTGTTATCCTAACCCGTATCTTTTAAGTCATATGTTTTGCTTTTGAATGTATGCTTTTTAATTTTTTTAAAATTTTGACGTTTCTAGTGGTAGACTGTAAATTCATGAGTTCATTTTTGTTCACTACGCCACAAACGCAAATATAATAACGTTAAAATCGCGCATATTGTGTTGGACGTTCAAACTAGGCGTCAGCAGTTAACAATATGGCGATGCGGGACCTGCCAGCTTGTCCTCGTTCAGTCATCGATAATGAAGGCATTAACTCTGACGTGAGCACCGCGAGCGACAAATGACCAGCGGCAGACGCAACGCAGCGACTGTTGGCACGACTGTCACAGCCTCCGGAATTTACGCGTAATTTGCGACAATCTCCGGTCGCCTGACAGTCGAATGTGAAACAAGCAAAGATCGTGTGTTGTAGTTCACATTATGTAGAGTAGAAGCTGGAGGGAACCACGCGTAATTAAAACGTTGGAATTGATTGATTAAACAAGGTTCTTTAATGAAAAGATGCCCATTAAAATGCATTCTACTTCAGCATAAATCAAGTTTCACACGTTACATTTATTTTATTCTTGCTTACTCTAAGAGCCATGTAATTCTTGTGTAAGATACTACTGTAATTGAAGGAAATATACTTTAATTTAATATTACAGTGTTTACATAACCTTTAAAGCTTTTCGAATAGTTGAAAACAGTTATCTATTATAGACCAAGTTTATTTCTGAATCATGTATTAAATGACATACATTTTAAAGTAAATTGTTGATGGAAGAGAGAAGCCACGTAGTAATTAGTTCTCTCTTCGTTAGTTGAAATGTGCGCATATTAAAATAATTGTGAGTGGATATTTAAATATGATCCCGTTTCTGTGTGTCACGTATTTTTTAATCTTCTTTTCACCTCTCTTTTACATCCGGTTTATTCACTCTCAAAAGTCGAAAATACAATACAATTACTTAAAAAGTATCATTTTTGTTGTTTTTGGAGATAACGTACAATATTTATAGCCCAAGTTCATTTGCAATGAAAATCGATGCACAAGTTAAAAGAAAGAACATTCTGTTTCTTTAAGCCAAGCTGTTAAAAGTTTATAAAACTCTCGTAATAGTTCTCTCAACCCAAGAGTTTAGAAGTAGCATAAGATATTACAGAAAAATTATAAAATATTTGGTGACTTGAACTGCTTTTTATATCCAATATATCAAGACTCGTAGAATATTACACAGTAATATGAAGAGTAACATGTCGAAATGATTTTATTCTAATTTTATTTCAATGAAGTTAAGAGTGAAGTGATAATATTCTGATTTTTTCTACGCATGCCAAAGACATGTCAAATAAAAAACTCAAATCACTTATATAATGAAGAAAATATAAATATTACATCAGAAAATGTCCTATCTGTGAAAATCCTATTCAAACAACCCTAAGAAACCGTATTCCAACCGCATTCAATTTTGTCGTGGAGTTAAAACCAACATATCTCTTGCTTCTCGTGTATTATACAGTGAAGCAAAGTATTAAAGAGAATTACTGACGATCATTTAAAACTTTCTGAACGTACTCCAAATACTCTAAATTAAACTTTTTTGAATTATTTTAAATTACAGATAAATTATAATTATTATACAGTAAACCCCCATTAGCACGAACTCGCTTAACACGAATTATGCTATAACACGAACAAAACGTTGGTCACACCAGGGGATTACGTTAATTCGGACTTTTATAATACTCGGATAACACGAATATTTATAACACAAACTCCGATAATTTCGATCCCTTCGATTCGATCGTGTTAATGAGGATTTACTGTATTAGAAAATGGCAAATCCTTTGACATATCTTCGTAATAACATATTCTGTTGTGAATTTGACCCTTCATATGTCATCAAGAGAAAAAAGGCCAGTATTGATCAGAACTGCCGTCGACGGACAAGAAACTGCATCAAAGGAACTGCACCGGGGGACAAGAAGACGGCCATCGCGTGCTTCGCTGGGGGATTCCCAGGAGGTCGAGCGTCTCTTGTTTTTCCCGTCTCCTCTTTTCTCCGCTAGGCGGCGCGCTGGTCGCCTTCCTCAGTCGCATTAAAAAATACAACCGATATAAAAGCGGGGATCTAT
Organism: Teleogryllus oceanicus; assembly: GCA_964035755.1. Taxonomy (NCBI): domain Eukaryota; kingdom Metazoa; phylum Arthropoda; class Insecta; order Orthoptera; family Gryllidae; genus Teleogryllus; species Teleogryllus oceanicus. The sequence continues at coordinate 34,777,459 of CAXIVR010000010.1, read as the reverse complement.
AAACCAAGAGCCTCGGCGTGCGTGGCGAGGATTCCATTGGGACTGCCAACTTGAGCGACTCGCAAACTCTAACTGAACTGCGTGGCGTTGCCAATCTCCGCAAACCAACTTCACCCAAGTTCTGTGGTGGATTGGTTGGGGAATGTGTACCACCGTTGGGACTCATGGGTATTATTAACAGCGATATTCAATTCGCAGTGGGATGTTGGCCTCTTTCCCGCCAGTGTATGTCGGTTATGATGGGGAGGCTTGGTGCGCACATTCACACACACACACACACACACACAAATGCTTGTACATTAATGCAGATACTAGCCCACATGCATACTAACACGCCCGAATACGTGCACGCATAGAAACACATGCTCGCATTCAAACTCACGCTCGCATTTAAACACATATGCACATTTAAACACAAACATTGTTACATAAACGCGCATACATTCACATTCAGACTCATTAATCATCACATTCAGGCGCACTCACATTCACACTTATATTCATATCTAGACACACATTCACATTCAGATACACTCACATTGACATTCAGACACACTGATATTCACTGACACACTCACACTCACATTCACATTCAGACACACTGATATTCACAGGCATACTCACATTCACATTCAGACAAACTCGCATTTACTTTCAACATTAACATTCAGACACACTCACATTCAGATACCCTCACCCTCACATTCAGACACAAATATACGCTCGGCGCCCCAGGCGGGGTAGAAGGTGGATGGCATGGGAAGATCGTGTTCGGTTTGTGGACCTTTGCTCAGGGGGAGGTTCTTTAGCTTTCGTTGGTTGGTTGGTTGTTAGTGATTCCCGACGCATCAAAGTCATTAGTCCCGTACGTGTAGTGAATGTTTTTGTATCGGTAGGTGGCAATGACCTACTGCTGGTGATAAGGACTGGTAAGATTTTGACGCGATAACGGCTTCTAATCTGGTGTAGATGCGGGTTACAGTGTTTAAGGAATGTAATGTGTCTAAACGATCTGTAGAATATGCATTTTTGATCTAACCATCACAAATTTTACAAAATGGAAAATTGATGAGAAAAATTGACGCTAAATAGATGGCTCTTGATCAGCGAGCACTATTAGCAAACATGAACATGATATTTGTAAGTTAATCAAAATAATACATTGCGTATTTACTATTTTGATGTCTGTAAATAGAAATATTTACAGTATAAAATGGTCATCAATATTCCATTTTCACTATTCTTTCCGTTTGGGATGACTGCTGATAACAAAACACGGTGTGTACTATTTCCGGGATTGCGATTGGTGACATGCCAACATAAACTGCTGAAACAATGTTCTCACTTCACAATAAATGGACGGGCAATAACAATGAGGGACATGGTCACAGTGTTATGCGCAGTTTCAACTCTCGTTGTGGGTTCTTCGTTTGTTTTGCATCCGCCTGTCTAGTGACAGTCACAGTTTTCAGTGTTCAATTTTATTGATTTATTCGTTGAGGATTATACAAGCAGCCTGAAATTCGTGTTGCGCAACCCTGAAACTTATTAATCGTATTTGCCGGGATACTCTACCATCTAACTATTATGAAAGAGTGATGATTAAATGACGAATTTGTATAGAAGAGAAGATCATATGTGGTAAAATATGACAACCTTCAACATGCGACACACAGTAAATGGTATACGCATTAGTCATAGGTCACCTCATAAATATGGAATAAACAAGAATGTGTATTACATTTAATAAATGTACACATGGTATATTTCTGTTTTAAAACTTAGAAATAATGACAATTATGTAGTACGTTGGAAACAAATAGCTACTGGTATTCCCCTAAATCTAAATCTCGATGATCAACGTTTCATTTTCTGCCATGAATGTGTAAGTAAATATCTTACAAAGGGTTGACCGGGAGCGGTAGCTCAGTGCATCAACTGATGTCACTGCAGCGCCTCTGACCGGGAGGTCCTAGGTTCCAGTCCCGATGGTGGCAGGTTTTTCGACACTAGCTTTTCAGCTAGATCGAATTCAGTCGCTGTCTGGAGAAGAATTCTAGCGGCCGGCTGCTCTGATCGGTAGTTTTCCGTGGTTTCTCATAACAACACCAGGCGAATGCCGGAGCAGTACCCTAACTAACGGGCCATGAACCGCGCGCGATCTGTCCTTCCTCTTCCTTGTCCTATCCTCTCCCCATACACACACACTTACACAAACATGCACTACACTACCACATTTCGGGAGACCGGTCGGGAGCTTAGAGCTCATCTCGGCTGGGGCGGTGCCCCGTTGGTGGGAGAGTCCTGGTTAGGGGGAAACCCCACTAGCCGACGGTAGGTCGGCGCCGGATCTCGCCATCCAGCGGGGGAAATCATCGCCATCTCCCGAGAAAAAAACATGCACTACACTAACAGGACTAATGACTAAACTGTTGACGTGCCTGGAAACACGAAAATATCAATCAATCAATCAATACAAGGGGTGGTTTGATGATCAATCAAATACAAGGGGATGATTATTATAGGGTGATCCGCACCCGTATTTTTCAATCTAGACCTCTTTTTTAGCATACCATACACATGCATTGAGAGCGTCCGTTGTAACGCCTAGGAGTGACTTTTCCGTCAGGTGTTATTCTTTTAATATCGTGCGAGATCTCGTTTAGAAATGATATTGAGAACTGTAGAGACGCTACGATCCTGCCAGACAAGAGTCCGGCGACAACCCGTCTAATGATTTATAGATTGTTTCGTTATTCCGAGCGCGTCAACTTCTAAAGTCATTAGTATTGTAAGTGTAGTGTGAGTTTTTGTCTTCGAGAGGAGGCAGTGATCATTCCCCGCTATATGGTGAGATCTGGCGCGGAAGTGTCCATCGGCTTGTGGATTTTCTTCAACCACCAGTGGGGTGGTGCCCCACCAGTGGGGCACCATCCCAGCCGGGACGAGCTCTAAGCTCTCGACCAGTCTCCCAACATATGGGGAAGTGTAGTGTGTGTAAGGGTAAGTATGTAAGAGGTGAGAATAGAAAATAGAGGGGAGGAAAGTTCGTGCGCGATCCGTGGCCCGTATGTTAGCGTACTGCTTCGGTATCCGGCTGATGTTGATCTGAGAAACCACGGAAAACCAACGACCACAGCAGTCGGCCTCCAGAATTCTCCTCCAGAAGCAGCTGAAGTCGACCTCTTTAGGTCATATCAAAAATCCTGCCACTGTCAGGACTTCAACCTTAGAACCTCCCGGATAGAGAGGCACAGCAATGGCGACAATTGAACAATTATTGCTATCAGCCACCTAAGCCGGGGTACTCATTATCACCCACACACATCCCCAAAAAACCTTTTGCAGGTGCGCATGGTGCAACGTTCCTAGGTGCGTGTACCGTCAGCCCTTGGGACCCGTATGCCTTGGGATGCGCTGTTTTTCAGAGTCCGACGTTTCTCTTTCTGCCGGCTGCCGTTCTCGACCGAAAGGGTCAAGTAGGGTGAGAGGGCAAGGAGGTGCTGCTGTCCCGGGACCGCCAGCGACGCGTCCCTTGGGTCCTCCTGCTGTCCTGGCGCTCTCCTGCCCTCGCAGGCCGCTCAACGACGATTGGTCGGGGCGAATGTTCGGCTCTGTGCACTGCGACACACCTCGCGCGATTGAACTCTTAGGCTGCTGGGCTGTTAGGCTGTTGGACTATTGAATGTTGATTGTTGAACTGTTGCATGTTTCGACTGTTGCAAATTTCAACTGTTGCAAGTTTCGACTGTTGCAAGTTTCGACTGTTGCAAGTTTCGACTGTTGCAAGTTTCGACTGTTGCAAGTTTCGACTGTTGCAAGTTTCGACTGTTGCAAGTTTCGACTGTTGCAAGTTTCGACTGTTGCAAGTTTCGACTGTTGCAAGTTTCGAATGCTTGCAAGTTTCGACTGTTGCAAGTTTCGACTGTTGCAAGTTTCGACTGTCGGAAGGTTCGGCTGTCGGACGGTTCGACTGTCGGAAGGTTCGACTGTCGGAAGGTTCGACTGTCGGAAGGTTCGACTGTCGGAAGGTTCGACTGTCGCAAGTTTCTACTGTCGGAAAGTTCGACTGTCGGAGGGTTCGACTGTCGGAGGATTTGACTGTCGAAGGGTTCGACTGTCGGAAGGTTCGACTGTCGGAAGGTTCGACTGTCGGAAGGTTCGACTGTCGGAAGGTTCGACTGTCGGAAGGTTCGACTGTCGGAAGGTTCGACTGTCGGAAGGTTCGACTGTCGGAGGGATTTCAATTTTTCTGGGGCTTTTTCCAGCCAACAGGTGGTTACCCTCCATCTTCCGATGAAACGCGTCGAAACGCGATCTTCCGATGAAATCGGAATCTTCTTCCGATGAAACGCGACGAAACGATTTTCGATGAAATCGGGATCATCTTCCGATGAAACGCGATGAAACGATCATACCCTACACAACAACCCACTTGCGAGCTCTTCTGATGTGAGGTCAGCAAAACGCGAGACCCTCCGCGACAACACACATGAATAACAAGGGACAAACGACCTTGCACAAGGTGGAACTCGAATCCACGACTCTTGGGACCGAAAAGCTGAGTCAGTACACACTCTTAGCCATCTCCATCTTCCATCGACAATTAACATAAGACATTCAAAAAAGAGTCATCTATTGTAAAATTAATATTACAATTTAATTTTAGAAACTTTCCGACCTAAAATGTATTTTAACAAGCAATAAACGTGTTCTCGCCATTCAGGCGACTGACACTTAAAAAGGAACATAACTTTGTAGTTATTATAACGTAGTAATAGTAGCAAACCCAGTGCGCGCCCTCATCCAAGAGTGCTCACCCCTAAGATTCTCACATGCCGGTGCCAGGTGTCAGGTAAGTGCCCGTTTGGCGCCCTTCATTTATAAATTTAACACGCACACCTGTCATCTGATTACCGACACACTTCGGTGTGACGGTGTTTCCCCCCCCCCCCTTTTGTGGGGTATCCAGACCGCGAGCTACGCGCAGTGCTCACATGCGTGGGTTGCCGTATGCGGCAGTTCGGGTTCATCACACTATGGACGTATGTTGTGCATCCTTCTACATTTATCTTCTTTGACAGGCAATAAACATCTATCGGACGTTCGTAGGCACCTACAATACTCTTTTTGATATGATTAATGTGGTCCCAGGACAAATGCCAATGTGTGCTTCTATTTAATGCAAGTGCTTGAAATTTTCCAGGAAGCAATTGGATATTCATAGTTGCGGGCACTGTTCATTACTTTCAGAATTCAGAATTCTTTGTAAGTAGTGTTCGTGCTGTTAGCGACAGATACAGATGTTTAGAAGACATGAATGTGAAATTCAGAGCGACCTTCAACATTAGAAGTTCAAGAGTTTTTGAATAATGGATCGGATCTTGATTCTTCTGATGACGTCGATTTTATTTCTAAGCTGTTGTCTAGTTTGAGCAATGAAAATTATATCGAGGAGAGTACGAATGCGAATGATTTTATTAGTGAGTCTTTTCAAATTCAAGAGTTTTCACTTCTTTTAGAATGTTGTGAAATTGATAAACAATGTGAATCACCAGTGTTTGAGAAAACCAGTGCAATAACTTTTCCTGTAAATCAAGACCCACGTGAACTACATTTTTTGCATGATTTTTTATTTCGAAACGTAAAGGCAGAAATAAATAAATATGCAAATGGAACTATATCTGAACTTCATCAAAGAATAATTACAATGCACCAGTATTGTTTACACATGATGTTCACTGCGTTTCCCCACATCTTTTTTTTTAATTTGTTGCTTTCTGCAAAAATATAAAATTGCCAACATGCATTTCATTGATCTACATTCTCACTTATCTCTCTCTTTCCATACATTTGTCTCTTACTATCAAATGAATATAACATTAATACAGATTTAATAAGAGAAAACAATACTACAAGATTTTATCAATTTTCAACTGATTTGTACGGTAGTTTTTGTTTTACGTTTTGAATAACAGCTATATTGTCGAGGACACAGGAGTTAACCTTGTGGTGAATCCTTCAGAATTGAATGTGTTAGGCTTTTACATTCAGTAAATCTGCCAACATGGGATAGCCATATTTACTCCGAGCGAGTTTCAACCCGCAAACGTGAGTATAAAAGCCTGATTTTCCTCAGCCGTACCTTATGGTCTCGTTTCCGCGGCTTTGATGCCATGGAGAGACCATTTGGGGTGAATACCAGAATGCGAAAGGTTAGATCGCGGTAGAATGTAGGTATTGTAATGGCTTAAAGGCCTTCGGCCTAGCCACATTGCATCACGTTTTCTAATTTGGCTGTAAAAATTACCTATTAAATAAAAAAATAATAAAAGCCTGATACCCAAACCGGTATACCACCGAAGACGTACCGGGAGAAATTACTCAGAGCATCAACTGATGCCACTGCAGTCCCTCTGACCAGGAGCTCCTAGGTTCGAGTCCCAACGGTGGCAGGATTTCCGACACTAGCTTCTCAGCTAGGTCGAATTCAGTCGCTGTCTGGAGGAGAATTCTAGTGGCTGGTTGCTCTGATCGGTAGTTTTCCGTGGTTTCTCCGATCACCATCAGGCGAATGCCGTAGCAGTACCATAAAAAACGGGGCACGGACCGCGCGCGATCTTTCTTTCCCCTTCCTACCCTCTCTCCTTCCTATCCTCACCCGTTACACACACATTTATATTAACATGCACTACACCACCACACATGCCGGACGATCGGTCAGGGACTTAGACCTTATCCCGGCTGGTGCGGTGCTCCACTGGTGGGAGATACCTAGTTGGAAAAACCCGCTAGCCGACGGGAGGTGGACGCCGGATCTCGCCATCCAGTGGGGGATGAACACCGTCACTTCCCGCGCAAAATCCCGCACTACACTTACGGGACTAATGACCATAGTAGTTGTCGCGTCCGGAATCACTAATAACCAACGAAACATTCGAAGTTGCAATAGCAAATAGCCCAAAATTTCATATGCCGATGCCTTCTGGTTCTCACTAAAATCGCGTTGAGGCGGTCTTATGATACGCGGACCCCACTTTTAAAAACCTATCACTAGAAAGAAAATATTGAAGAAGAAGAAAAAACTTAAATTATGAATTAAATTTCATTGTGTTCTTTTATTCATTAAACTGAATTAATAACATGAGAGTTTGATATTTCCCCGTCATTTCTGACTCGTTACCCCTTCGGCCCCACTGGTAGCTCACTGGTCACCGTGCTCACTGCCTATGACGAGATCCCGAATTACGGGTTAAATTCCGGTCGGGCAAGATTATAATCTGCAAATTCCAGTGGCGAATCCTGAACATTATTACAAGTATACCGTACTTTTTGGAAGCTACCTCTACCGTTGTCTTTTATTCTGAGATTTTCTGAAATCTCCGTACTATGAAATTCCATCTTTAAAAATTCTTCAATGAGACAATTACACAAATCACTAACTTTTAGATCATGAACACATTCCATTTTCACAAAAACCTGAAAGAAGCGTAACTTACGAACGACCAGAGAAAGACTGTTCACCGCAATATTTTGAGGTGATTACTGTCCGTCCAGACGCGTATCCTCCCCTCTCCCCGCCCTTTAAACAGGAAGAGCCCTACGTTATCGCGGCTGGCATGCGGTGCCGTCCCCTGCGATAGCGAATTCTTTGTGCAGTATTAAGAACTGTTTGAAACATCTGACTCTACAGCACTTCATTGCGCTTACGGACGCAAAGACTGACTTTCGCTAGCAAAACAGTTTTTTTCCGCGTCTGTTTTAGAGCTTTCAAAATCTCAACTTTTTTAGAGGATTACGAATCTTGTGAAATATTATACACATCGAATTACTAGGTATACCGGCGGTATACACGGTGATCGGAGAATTCGCCACTGAAATTCCGTACTTAACCATTTTTCTATAAGACAATTTCACAAACCACTAACTTCTGGATCATTAACACACTCCATTTTCACAAAAACTGGAGAGACGCGTAACTTACGAACGACGAGAGGACTGTTCACCGCAATATTTTATATTCCTTGCAATTTCCCAGTATATGTTGATATGTGACGATGAGAATGCTTACTTCTCAGGTTGATAACACCAGAATACGGCGTAGAGATGTCCATGTTGTAACCATACGTACCCTTTAAACTCATTGCCCCAAGACCAGGGAGCCGCTGTTAGACCTTGGCTGTTGCGCCAGTGCAGACAGACCCCTAGTAATTTACTAAGGGCATGCGCCCACGAATACACGCATAATAAACGGAGAACGGTAGCTCAGTGCAGGATTTTCGACTCTAGCGTTCCAGCTAGGTCGAATTCAGTTCCTGTCTGGGGGAGAATTCTAGCGGACGGCTGCTCTGATCGGTAGTTTTTCGTGGTTTCTCCGATCAACACCAGGCGAATGTCGGATCAGCACCCTACCAAACGGTCCACGGACCGCGCGCGATCTTTCCTTTCTCTTCCCTGTCCTCTCCTCTCCCCTTATACACACACTTACATTAACATGCACTACACTACCACATATTCCGGGAGACCGGTCGGGAGCTTAGAGCTTGTCCTGACCGGGGCGGTGCCCCGCTGTCCTGGTTAGGAGGAAACCCCACTAGCCGACGGTAGGCCGGCGCCGGATCTCGCCATCCAGCGGGGAAAGATCACCGCCATCTCCCGAAAAAAAGGCATGCACAACACTTACGGGAGTAATGACCGAAGCAATTGACGCGCCCGGAAACACGAAAAACCAACCAACAAACGCATAATAATAAAGTAATCATCGCATGTCTCGCGTCCCTTGCTGTACCCTTGCACCGTTGCTTATGCGACCGCTCATGGCAAGCGCAGCCTGTGGGAGGGGCGTTTTCCCATCGCTCGAGGCGCAGTCCCGTGAGAGCACCATGTTCCTCGCAGATCGTTGTAACCGCAAACCCCTCTCGTCCTCCTCCCCATCTCTTGTCCTACTCGCTACTTGCAGACACGCTCACGCTCTCATGCCGGACATGCTTCAAGCCCCCCCTCCTGAGACGCGCTGTGAAACCGGGAGCGGTAGCTCAGTGCATCAATTGATGTGACTGCAGCGCCTCTGACCGGGAGGTCCTAGGTTCCAGGACAGACGGCGGCAGGATTCTCGCCACTAGCTTTTCAGCTAGCTCGAATTCAGTCGCTGCCTGGAGGAGAATTCTAGCGGCCGGCTGCTCTGATCGGTAGTTTTCCGTGGTTTCTCCGATCAACATCAGGCGAATGCCGGAGCAGTACCCTACCAAACGGGCCACGGACCGCGCGCGATCTTTCCTTCCTCTTCCTTGTATCCTCTCCCCTTACACACTTACACTAACATGCACTACACTATCACATATTCCGGGAGACCGATCGGGAGTTTAGAGCTTGTCCCGGCTGGGGCGGTGCCCCGCTGGTGGGAGAGTCCTGGTTAGGGGGAAACCGCACTAGCCGACGGTAGGTCGGCGCCGGATCTCGCCATCCAGCGAGAGATCACCGCCATCTTTCGAGAGAAAAACATGCACTACACTAACGGGACTAATGACCAAAGCAGTTGACGCGCCCGGAAACACGAAAAAAACAAACCAACCAAACCAAGGCGCTGTGAACTGTACATCATTGAGTATGAGTGAGTGAGTATTAACTTTTGGCGCGTTGAGAAAAACAAACTAATTTCCCTCTGTCCCCTCTACTAATAATTGTACACACCCCGACCTCACTAACTGACTCTCCCGCCTCCTAAGACATTTCCAAGAGAACACTAAACAGACCTCCTTCGATCCCTCGCCGGATCTCCGGAAAGCAATAAAAACCCCGTGTCACGTTTCCTCTGGGCACAGTCTACCGACTTTTGCCGAAAGCAGCGAGATAAGCAAAGCGGCTCAACTTCTTATTCAATTATTTCCTCATCTTTATAATAACATTTGTAATTAATTATTATTACTATTCCCCATTTCATATATTTTTTAATTTTTTTACATTTATTTTTAAATTTTTTCTTCTTTCTCTTGAATATGAGACTATATTTCTCAATTTATATTTATAATCTGAAATTTGAACTGCTATTATCTGTATTAATCCCCCCCCCCGTCGCATTTCTTTCCTTTTTTTTTTTGAAATTTTATCTGCTATCTGAAACTAAAAACTTTAAATGTATCTATTAATTGTAATTTAATTTTCCATCTTATTTTGTATTTATTTACAGTTTTGTTATATTTTTCAGTATCTTGTAGACTGACGATGACGGCAAAACCGTCTAAAGCCGGCTATGTTGACGAAGATGACCTCTTTTATTTCTTCTCATAAGAACGTCAACAACACCACATCAGAATTCCCACAATTTGGCGCGTTGACTATTCACGTCAAATGATTGATTGATTAGTGATTCCAGGTGCGTTATCAGCTAAGATCTGTCCCGTTAGTGTAGTGCATGTTTTGTGCTCGGTAGATGGGGATTATCCTCATCCGCTAGATGGTGCCGACACTGAGCTACCATCGGCTAGCGAGGCTTTCCTCAACCTGGTATCTCCCACCTGCGGGACACTGCCTCATCTCTGAGCTCCCGACCGGTCTCCTGGCATGTGTGGTAGTGTAGTGAATGTTAGTGTGTGTGTGTGTGTGTGTGTGTGTGTGTGTGTGTGTGTGTGTGTGTGTAAGAAAGGGGTAAGGAAAGGACAGGAAATGAAAAGGAAAGGACAAGAAAGGAAACGGAAAGATCGCGCGCTGCCCGTGACCCAGGTTTTTAGGGGATTCCCCCGACATTCGCCTGGTGTTGATTGAATAAACCACAGAAAATTACCTATCAGAGCAGGCGTCCGCTAGCTTCTCGATCATGTGTGGAAGTGTAGTACAGTTTGAGTGTGTGTGTGTGTGTGTGTGTGTGTGTGTGTGTGTGTAAGGGAACAGAATGGGACAAATAAGAAGAGAGATCGCCCATGGTACGTGGCCTATTTGTTAGGGTACTGCTTCTGCATTTGACAGATATCAGAGACTACAGACATCTGCCGATCAGATCATTCGGCCATGCCATAAGTATTCTCCTAGAGACATTGGTAGATTTACCCAACATTTGGAGACGGTTACACTCCCGTGTAAAATAGAAGCTACTTGCATTGAAAAAAGAGATACATTTGTAATTTCAGAGTATTACCAGTATACAGATCTTCCCTCATCGAGCTAAATTAAAGTTCAAATATACGTGCTTGGTTTATCTGAATAGTACTCTGTCAATGTTAATCGATAGAGACATCTGCATCGCTCTAATCGACGTGTCAATGAACAACATAAACGGACATATTTCTACACCTATTAAAATTATTTGATTAAAAATAGTTCCTGGAGGATGGAATAGGATAGGATAGAATACTATCTATTAACTGTTAACAGATAGTATCCTATTAGAATTTCAAAACAAAAGTTATATTCTACGTTCATTTTCTTATTCATCTAAATATCAATATAGCTTTTGAGAAGAAAGTCATCTCATTGTGATGTGGGAAACGCGAAAATTCGGAAATTGAAAAATACAAACAATTCAATACTTTTATTACTGAATATGCTTTAAGAGTTTTTGTTCTTAAATCAAGAAATTAGTAAGTTACTTTCATTGATAACGTCAAATAAATGCATAAAAAATTGCCAATGTTCAATACTCCATTGTGAAAACAAACATTCATAAAATGGTCTCATCAACTGGTCCAATCATCCAAAATACAAACTACACGTAGTGTTATTAGGAAAGTCTGAACAACAGACTGACAAAACGACTTGTAAAAGAACGAAATAGTTCTGTGACTAAAAGAGCACAAAAATGAAATGGCCGGATGTGATATTCAAAACATTCAGTAACCAATCATTGCCCTCTATTTCGACAAGTAGTGCTTCAAGTGGTTCGGTTCGTAGACCTGGAACTCTGAACTCTTGCTTAGACTCGGGTCAATGAGCACCACTACTGAATCTCTTTTCTATATTACTTGTAATGGGAAAAGAATTCAATATCGAGATATTGGAGTCTGAAGGGTTGAATGAGTTTTCCTTTAAGCTAACTTCATACTATTGGTTTTTAAAGCAGCTGAGACGTTTAAGACTTGAAGAATATTGAAGTTCAATATGTCAAAACGAAAATAATCATATATGCCTTAGCTCGATCGATTTTCAATATCTGCCTCAAAAATGCTTGTTTAAATTGTGGAACATATATTCGATGTGAAGTTTGCTTGCAGTTCATATATTTTTTGCATAAATCATTCACATGTGTTTCGCCAAGAAATCAAATCATTAGCTGAAAACTTTTCTTAATGAGTTGAATGAAAAATATTACTATGCATGAGAGATATAAAATGATGAAAATCAGTCAATGTAAACTGTTTGAAGCTAATTGTGTTATGAGGTACCTAAACTAATTAATGTGTTATGTGTACGTATATTAATATTTATTGACTTCATTTTTGTTAATCACACCGTCATCAGAGCCTGTACAGAACAATTTTATAACAGAAAAATACAAATTTGGCTACAAAATCAGATACTACAATCTCCATTTATCATCGCATCGCGATTGAAATGTACCTACGTTCATAAATACTAAGATATGTAGACATCATTTGTTCAGTAGTTCATACGATTACATGAATTTTCCGGTAATTAATAAGAGTAACAAATAGTAAAAGAGTAAAAGTTGTAATAGAGTAATAGTTTTCTTGAACTTGAAATATTTTCGAACAAAAATATAAGAAATACTCACGAGCTGTTATTTTCATATGCATACGATTGTTTCACATAAATATCTTACATCTTGCCTAAGAGCCCAGAAAAATTAGACAGAGTAAATAAAGCATGATTGTTTGTTGGTACGTACCGCATAAAATACCAAAAAACTCCTGAAGGATTGGGGATGAGCCGGAAACGGGATGGCCGTTTGAGGGGTCTTTTCGACGCATATAGTTCCATAACTATCAATTCCATAGAAAATGGTGTTCTATACAAAATTAATTTAGATACAATTTCCTTCAAAAACTTTCCTATAAGGTTCTGTTGTAAAATTAACCATTCAGTTTTAGGCTTAAATTTTTTCTTTCTTTTTTTACAAGGCCCTAGGTATCTCCCTTATATAAATGATATTTTGATAAGTTCAGAGCAAGAAAGTAATTTTATTTCTGTTCAACATTTATCAAAAATATGTATTTGTGTATCTTGCACAAAAAAGGAACATTTTACACTTTAAAAATCTTATTTTTTATATAGACTACCCAATTCTTTACCTAATATTTGTACCCGATCCTTATCAAATAAACTATGGATTATCGGTTTTCATACCTGAGGTAATCTGGGATCTCAATGACCACGGAGAGATCTATATATAAAATAAAGTCTAAATATAAAGTCTATATATTAAATAAAATTTTGAAAAGATGTATAATATTCATGTTTCTTGCTCAAATATGCAAACACATATTGTTCGTAAATGTTGAGCAACAGTAGAATTTCTTCCGTGCATTCAACTCATCATTACATCATTTTTATAAGAGCAATAACTGGGGCGTTGTCGTAAACAAAATCAAGACTAGGCTATAACACTAAAATGATTAATTTTACAACAAAATGTTATGGGACCTTTTTTGGTGAAAATTGTATCGAATTTAATTGTGTATAGAACATAATTTTCTGTGCGTTTGATAGTTATGGATTCATAAACCTTCAAATGGCCGCCCCGATGCAGGCTCACCCACACATTTCAGAATGTTAAGTACGTTATGCAGAAGGTACCAACGAACAAAGATGCCAAGTTTCAAAACTTTCGGATTTTTTCCTTCGGTCGCCAATTTTTTTATCTAATTTGGCTGGATTATAAAATACGTGTTTGAAAAGAAAAACGTTTGGCGTAAATTAGAGACATTCGCATTTAAGTGTTTAATAATATTGTTAATGTAATGTATTACAAATATATCCAGTGCAATGCATAATTTTCTACTTTATATAAAAGAATAAAAGCGCAATCATAAATATTTCTGCTAAATGAAACAATATAATCACTAGTATTACTCATGCCCAAATCTCTGGACTCGCCTATTTTGTCCTAGTTTTTAAGAAGAAAAAATATATTTTTTTTATTTCCCAATACTTTATTACCACAGTTACTACACGAATGTTTTGCCTGACACTGGATAAACAAAAACTAATAATTTTCTTCGCGGCTTAACTCGCTTAAATAATTGAATACTGAAATTCCTCCCGAGAAGAGCTTAAAAATCTCAGAGATCAAGGGAATGGCGTGTTTCAGGGTTAGTGAGCTGTAACTTTCAGCTGGAGCTTTAACAACGTGTGATACTGCTGTAGATGTCAATATTTTCTCAGTTAATTTAACCATTGAGAACTGTTCTATCCAAGGCTATTATTCACATATTAACTGAAAGAAAGTTTTTGGAGTTTTTCAAAGTTCAGAGGGCCCTCTCGGAGGGACGTATTTCAAATTCCCACCTAAAATGAAACTACATTTCTCGTTCAAATTAAACTGCATTTAATTGCAATATTTTTGTATCTTTTGCAGAATTGAAGTAAATCAAATGAACTGGTATTCTTAGCACCTGCATCAATTACAAGTTTCATTTATATGATGAGATTGGACATAATTTGATTTGGCACAGCAAGCAGAAAATCGATACAAACCGATACGTATTTTCCTAACCTACATAGTTTATTCTCTGGGAACGGTAGATGTACATAAATATTTTACCCAAGTAGAAGTATACTTTGCTCATTGAAAAACCTATTATTACATAAATATTTTACACAAATAGAAGAAACCTATTATTACATAAATATTTTACACAAGTAGAAGTATACTTTGCTCATTGAAAAACCTATTATATTTCACGGCCATACTATTTATTCTCTTATTTCAGGCACTAGCACGTTCAACAAAAATACATTTTCTCAACAGCTTAACCCACACAAGCAATCGAATCCATCTGATGTCTCCCAGCAAGAGCTATCAATCCTCCAAGAGAACAAGTGTTACACGAGCATGAAATTCCGACGGTGGCAATTAACCACTCTTTCTCCCTCACCCTCTCGGCCCTTTGGCGCCCTCCGACGCTCACTGGTGACGCGGGGGGCGGGGCTCTCCAGAAAAAGCGGGTGATTGATGGACTGCTATCGAAAATCCTGCTCCCGCGCTCTCTCGATTCCATGGCTAAAAAAATGCTGTGTAGACAGAGCTGAAACGCTACGGCGAGGCAACGATTGTGCAGTTTTTGTGCTGTGTGGATTTTGTTCGTGTAATGGGATTTAATTGTTAGGATTTGTAGGCTTTTTTGTTGTTTGTGCGAATACGAGCGATGGGGGAGGATTTGGCTTCAGAATGAAAAGAAATATTGGTGAAATGGAAATTTTTGCGACTGTGATAATCATGATGATGGTGATTTTCCTTACCTGTCCTTCGGCACAAGGGAGTGAGGGAGAACGACTTTATTTCCTACATTTTTGTTCTAATGATCATTCTCTTCCAACAAGAACAGGAAAAATCTCTGAAGGAAAGAATTTAATCTGGACTGTACAGCCCCAATTGAGAAATGTGGCATTTTAGAACACATATAAAATTAATTGAGGAAAGCTGAGGAAGCCTACTGCTGGGTGAGAGTCACATGCAACCGTTAGCCAATAGAGCCCCTGTCCAGCGGCAACCCACCATACAGTCTTGTAATGCGGGCTGATTTTCAGAGACTGAAAATTATTTTCATGATATAGTTTAATATGATGTAATGAAGATATTTGATTTTACGCCGAATGAATCACGTTTCAGGTACATATAGTTAAAGCTTCAACATAAAAATAATATATTTCTTTGCGTTTGTGGCATATAACTAAGAATGATACACGAAAGGACTCTACGATATTTTCATCGTATATACAGTGGATCGTTTATTAATGTACTGGACTTGTATGGGTCAGAAAAATCAAAGAAGCAGTTCTGAATACAATGTGGAAGATGTATAATGTGTAGCGTGTGAAATCGTTACGGAACAGGTGTGGAAGTAGGTTGTAATAGGTGCGGAAAAGGTGCGATAGAAGTATGAAAGAGATGTGAAAGGTTAAAAAGGACGAGGTGATGAGGTGTGAATGACGTGCGGACGAGGTGCGAACAAAGTGCGGAAGCGGTGTGAAAGCGAAGTGGGAGAGATGTGGAAGAGGGGATCGAAAGCGGTGCGAAAGCAGCGTGGTAGTGATGTGGAAGCGGTGCGAAAGCAGCGGGGTAGTGATGTGGAAGCGGAGCGAAAGCAGCGTGGTAGTGATGTGGGAGCGGTGTGAAAGCAGCGCTGGAGATATGCGGAAGTGGGAAGTGGAAGCTGTGCGGAAACGGTGTGAAATCAGCGTGGTAGAGATGTGGAAGAGGGTGTGAAAGCGCTGTGGAAGTGGTGCTAACCGGGGTGTGTGTTGCTGAGCGCTCCGGATGCGCCGTGGAGGCGCTGTGGCGCGGTGCGATGCGCAATGCGGCGCGCTGGGAGCTGTGCGTCGCTTCCTTCTTTGGGGGCCCCGCGGCGGCCTTGACACTTTGACCCCGCTCGCGGTCAGCTGGGGGGCGGGGGCGGGGCGGAGTGGGGTGCGAGTGGTCGCGCCGGCTTCGCAGCCAACCGCTAACACGCGAACACTGTCATCACCGCCTCAGCCGCGTACTGTGACCGAGAGCGGTGGCTCAGTGCATCAAGTGATGTCACTGCAGCGTCACTGACCGGGAGGTCCTAGGTGTGAGTCGTGACGGTGGCAGGATTTTCGACACTAGCTTTTCAGCTAGGTCGAATTCAGTCGCTGTAGGGAGGAGAATTCTACAGGCCGACTGCTCTAATCAGTAGTTTTCCGTGGATTCTCTGATCAACACCAGGCGAATGCCCAATTAGTACCCTACCAAACGGGGCACGGTCCGTGCGCGATCTTTCCTTTCTTTTCCTTGTCCTATTGTCTCCCCTTACACACACACTAACATGCACTACACTGTTACTCGTGGCTGGAGACCGGTCGGGAGCTTAAATCTTGTCTCGGTTGGGGCGGTGCCTTGCTGATGGAAGAGTTCTGGTTAGGGAAAAGCTCGCTTGCCGACGGTAGTTCGGGGCCGAATCTAGCCATCCATGGAGATAGATCACCACCATCTCTCGATGAAAACATACACTACACTTACGGGACTAATGAGCTCAGTAATGTGTTGACACAGGACTAATGACCTCAGTTGACGTGCCCGGAATCACTAACAACCAATCATTCAACCGTTTACTGATTCCTTGCACTGACCGTTGTTCCCGCACGGTATCCATCGACATTTTTCGTCCTCAGATAATAGCATCTACTCGGCCGTCCGTGGGACGCATCATCCAGGATACTGATGGCAGTGATTCAGTCGCCATACTCCGACCAGCCTCACAGCAAAATGCTGGAAGACGGACTGCACTCTAGATTATACTGAACGAGGTTCTCCTCTACCTGCCACACTGACCTGGATACCTCTCGTCTTATGCAGCGCTGTCAATGTCTCGGTAGACATGCTACCGATGTTATCCCTGACGTATGACGCAGATTGGCTGCACTCACTGGGAAACGACGTCTCTCCACTAAAAAAAACTTCGCAAATAAAAGTATCCAAAGATTTACAAAGGTTTGTATCTGTCAGTTATGTGATATCAACTGAGTGAGAGCGAGTTAATTTCGTAATGTTTCGTCAATGGTTCTACTGCAGAGGTAATTCAATGGGATAGTAGTTCCCTCACTATCCACCTGATGATGTAACAATACTAGTTACGAAACGTTATGCAATTGCTGAAATAAATGATTCTCATTAAAAACTTTGGATACTTTTATTTGTAAACATATATTGACAATCAAGAAGAAATATTGATTTACTAAAGAAAACTCCATTAATCATTTTGTTCTCTGTGGGTTTTTCGGGAATCCAATCCAGCTGGGCCTCTGTTTAGTGGTTGAATTTTTGCCGGGAATTCTGTTCTGAAAGTTCATTAAAACAAGAGGGTCTGTAATCCAATAAAAGCAGCTCCACCTCGCGGCGCGGCGCTGCCCTGTGTGCAGTATCACGTTTGTGGACGTCGCTGAAGACTGCCTCCACGAAATATCCCTCTGAGCGTGTCTCA
Source organism: Teleogryllus oceanicus (assembly GCA_964035755.1). Taxonomy (NCBI): domain Eukaryota; kingdom Metazoa; phylum Arthropoda; class Insecta; order Orthoptera; family Gryllidae; genus Teleogryllus; species Teleogryllus oceanicus. The sequence continues at coordinate 34,759,346 of CAXIVR010000010.1, read as the reverse complement.
CTCCAACGTCGGTGAGCGCACAGCGGAAAGCTAATGCAAGGAGAATGCAATTGAATGGCTTATTTTAGAAACGAGGTAACTGCGCAGAAACGTATGAATTGAGTAAAAATCACATCTAGGCCAAAAACATCGTTCCATTTGTTTTGAAATTCTGTACGAAGCATCCTCCAGAATCGCTTGACTTAAATGTTATATATATATATATATATATATATATATATATATATATATATACGTATGTTATATATATATATATATATATATATATATATATCAAACGATCCATATACATTGAGAGAAACCGGGAGCGGTAGCTCAGTGCATCAACTGATGTCACTGCAGCGCCTCTGACCGGGAGGTCCTAGGTTCGAGCCCTGACGGCGGCAGGGTTTTCGACACTACCTTTTCAGCTAGGTGGAATTCAGTCGCTGTCTGGAGGAGAATTCTAGCAGCCGGCTGCTCTGATCGGTAGTTTTCCTCGGTTTCTCCGATCAACACCAGGCGAATGCCGGAGCAGTACCCTATCAAAGGGGCCACGGACCGCGCGCGATCTGTCCTTCCCATTCCTTGTCCTATCCTCTCCCCTTACACACTTACACTAACATGCACTGCACTAACGGGACTAGTGACCAGAGCAGTTGACGCGTCCGGAAACATGAAAACAATCAATCTATCAATCATAGAGAGAATGTGACGGTACTAAGAAGTTTAAAACGAGGAAAGTGGTTTCCAAAATAAACCATTGAATTGTGATGTAGAGATGGAGGTATGGTGATGGAAGAAGAAGAGAAATACTGGAAGGATTCCAGAAAAATGTATGTAGAGGGAGTCCGGCCCTAGTTCATTTCAAAGTAACCTCTTGGCGTACGTCACGTACAGCGCCATGCGTTACGTGACCGTGAAAGTCTTTAATTTTTTTGATAAATCCATATTGGGTGATCTTATCACTCACAAAAGCCGATGCCGCAGACAAAGCTTCAATTCCTGAAGATACGTCTTGAATAAGTAAAACAAATTTCAACTTTAACAACTTGTGTTATTTAATAAGTAAACATACATAATGTCCGACTATCGTCAAAAGACCAACTCCCAATTTCTCGGATTTTTAATTCTATTCACTAGAACTATATTTAATAACATACTCCAAACATTCCTGTACCTATAGCCAACCTATTTCTCACAGCAAATGCTTGATCATGAATTTTCTTTAATAATCCTTTAATTATTCACAGACTATATATAAATTCTTCACATCCGATCATATTTTCTTTCCCAGGCCTCAATTAACATTGTACCATAACCATAGCAACCCTTTCTACGGTTAATAATTCGTCACCTAAGGACATTTTAAATTTTTCTGTTAATTTGGGAGGTCAATACGTAACACTATATCAGAATAACTAGTGAAAAAAAGAGTCGAATCGGAAAAGATAAGAATAGACGCGAAACGGAGTTAGCTACGAAGATAAAATAACTAAAGGGGGTGAGTGAGTTGGTTGGATGGGTGTATTGGAGATATTAGAGAAAATAATATAAAGAGGTGATCAGAATAAAAAACTTGAAAAAAAAGTGTGGGAAAAGTGGAGGAAGGAAAACTGTGAGATATACAAAGATTAGAGAATGAACTCAAGGTCACCATTGCAGACTGAGTAAAAAGGGAAAAACTCCACAGAAGAGGAGATGAGCTGGTGAATGCGTGGAAGTATAAGAAACTGAAAATCATTTAAACATAATCAGAGTAAGAAAAGTATGAAATTGAATAGTTTAGTGAATCCTATCTAGTTTGGAAGGAGTATGAGAAGGGGTGTAATAATAAAGCTATAAAATAGATTTTGTAAGGAAAGATAATTTATAGTTAGTGAAAAGTTTAAGTCTGAATATGTAAGTGAATTTCGTAGATTTTACAACAAATATGGAGATACAAATAATGTATGATAAAGTAAACAGTAAACCTAACTGGGATAAAGTGCACAAAATTGAAATAAACACACAATATGCAACAATGATAGTTTCTGTGCATGTCTAGACGTTCTGAAGCCATCGAATAAATATTGACGTAATAACTAATTGCTGTAATTCTCTAATATCTTAAACGCCAATTGCAGTATTACTTGCACATATACCAATAAACGCGTGCAGAGCTTAAGCCGCTTTCACACGGAGCCACTCGACAGTGACACCGAGAAGAGCCGAATCCCTTCACACAGCTACCGACCAGTGCCACTGAGCGTGGGAAACAAGGATACGTATGCCACACCTGTGGAGCCTTAAGCCGAGCCACTCGACAGTGACACCGAGAAGAGCCGAATCCCTTCACACAGCTACCGACCAGTGCCACTGAGCGTGGGAAACAAGGATACGTATGCCACACCTGTGGAGCCTTAAGCCGAGCCACTCGACAGTGACACCGAGAAGAGCCGAATCCCTTCACACAGCTACCGATCAGTGCCACTGAGTGTGGGAAATAAGGATACGTATGCCACACTTGTGGAGTCTTAAGCCGAGCCACTCGACAGTGACACCGAGAAGAGCCGAATCCCTTCACACAGCTACCGACCAGTGCCACTGAGCGTGGGAAACAAGGATACGTATGCCACACCTGTGGAGTCTTAAGCCACAAGGCAGTCAAACGGTAAACAAAAGCTCAGTAGCCGAATGGCCTAGTGTGAAGACTGTCATTTAGAACTGTGTTCTACTGGCAGTATTGCTGACACGCGTTTAATGGTGGATGTTATGTATGGAAATGAGCAAATTAACAATAAACAAGATTTTTATTACAGCCTCTCAGTCTTTACAATAGTTGCACCAAAATCCAAAAGAGAGTAAACCTTTATACAATAGCCGAGTCACCAGATGTTCAATCGAAGTCCAAGTCCAAAGCCGTGTTCACCACAGTTAAACCAGAAGTCACTTTGTACACTGCCGGGTCGCAATCACTATACTAAACACAATCCAAGCTCAAGTTACTCTCTAAACACTCTGTATACTGTTCTGCCGCTACCCCGGCGGCTGCCCGTTATATCTTGCTGTGCGTTGAAGACTTGTCTCCTCGTAGAGGCTTCGCGCGCCGGCCGTTGTGTCCTCATTGTGTGCTCCTTCCTTGCTCGGCTGCCCAGTTCCCGCTCGCTGACGTCACGGCGTGCCGATTCCGCGGCGCGCGCTTTGGAGTGGCGGACACCGCCGCAACAGAGGATATAGTTCATCACTAACCGCTACAGCAGCGCCACTGCGCTGTTTGTGTGAATGCCTCCATTTAAACTTTGCCAGCAGAAGCGCAGCTCGGAAGCGCTGCTGCGTGGCTCCATGTGGAAAGGCCCTACGTTTAGTGGCGCTACCGAGTGACCTAATGTGAAGGCTGACACTTTGCAATAAGACGCACAATACTGTTGGCTAGTGCATTTTAATTTTTTGAGAAGCGGGAGTGCCCAGATTAATAGAAGTCATTTAGAATAGTTGTGCAGACGCGGCATGGAAGCGCATATCTTGCCAGACGTAGCACCACTCAGAAGCGCTGCTGAGTAGCTCCGTATGAAACTCAGGAAGAAAGTATAGAGTGAGTCTCAAGAAGACCTGGCAACCGAGTGAATTAATGTGATACCGCAATCAACGAACATCTTTCCAGTGGTTTTATTGATTTACATATTTACAGTTGCTTTTTCTTTTATTTCTCGCCCGGGTAAACGTTTCGACTTATAAGCACAATTGTACACACGCCTCTGTAGAGTTATTAACAAATTCTCTTCGATTTTTCGAGAGGTTCAGTTCGTCAGCATTCTTCAGAGGTCTTATTCCAATGGAGAAGCAGTTCCTTAGTCACTGGGTCGAGACAGGCCACTATTCTTTATTCTTTTCCACTCCCGTTTGTCACGGCATGAATGTGAGGCATTTATTGGAGTACGTCTAAGCTGTATACTTGTGGAGAGTGGAAGGGAAATAGAAAGTACGAAATAAAAATACGAGGGAGAGACAACAAGAGCTAGAGACAACATGGATTGACGGATGTCACTCATGTCAAGGAAAGTCTTTCCAGTATCTAGTGTGATTTGTACTTTGCAGACTCTTCTTCTACTTCTTCTTCTTCAGTATCATCACAAGGCTCAAGAGAGAGCCCCACTCCTACTTCTTGTACTTCTTGTTATCATTATCGAAAATAACAACTAAGTTCAAGAGTACAATTAAAATGCGCAACTATCCCTCTCACGGCTTACTAACTTCCTCGCTTCCCGAGAGATCAATTCGCGCGGGTGAAATTAATTCTGCTTCAGAGGGGCCCCCTCAATCGGCAGCATCTAAGTGCATGCAATTGGATACCTCAGCACTCAAATAGCACACCCGGGCAGGAGGCAGGATCAGGCTATGAACAGCTCATGATCCTTCATTCTCCGTAATTTCCCTCACTTCCATGTGGACCAACCAGCATGAATTCGAAGGGCTGTCAGAGTTTCGTGTTCGTGAATGTCCCTAAAGAGCTCTAAGAGAAAGAAAGAAGAGAAAAAGAGGTAAAGAGAGAAAGAGAAGAAAGAGAGAAAAAGAGAAAGAGAGGGATGCGAAAGAAAGTGTATGAGGAAAAGGAGAGAAGATGAGACCACAAGAGCTAGACACATGACTCGTGTCACTCATGTCATCCAGTATCTACTCTGACATTTAGAAACTTTCTTCTACTTATTCTTATTCTTCTTTATTTTAAGGTTCTTCTCCAAAGAAATGTTTTTTTCATTTACCTACAATTGAAATGCACGACAGTCCCCATCACGTATCAATAACAAAACCTCACACTCTCACCCGGTAGATTCAATTCCCCGAGCGACATTCATCCTGCTTCACAAGGGCCTCGTCAGAGGCATCTTGGAGCGTGGAATTCCACACTACAGCACTCAACCCGCACTCACGGACTCATCATCAGGCCAGGAACCACGTCCGATCCATCATCCTTCAAAACCTTCCCCATTTCCATATAACCCAATCGGCGTGAGTTCTAAAAAGTTCGAGATCATAAATGTTCTAAAAGAGTCCGTAATAGGCTGCAGCTCCATGGGAAAAGGGAAGAGAGAGAGAGAGAGAGAGAGAGAGAGAGAGAGAGAGTGGGAGAGAGTGAGAGGGAGTGAGAAAGATTGAGAGTGAGTGAGTGAGTGATAGAGAGAGTACTAGAAAAAGGAATGAATAGGCAGCAAGAGCTTGAGACAACAGGGTTTGACTGATGTCACTCATGTCTAGTATATTGTTTTCAGTATTCTCTGACTTTTAAATCGGAAAAGGAGTGAGAGAGGAAGAGGGAGAAAGAGATAAAAAGAGGAAAAGAAGTCAAATAAAAAGGGGAAGGAGAGAGAAAGTGTACAAGGAGAAGAGAGGGGCTGAGACAGTAAGCCCTCGACATATGACTGGTATCGCTCATGTCAAGAAAAGTATTTTCAGTAACTACTGTGATTTTAGCTTTTAGAAACTCTCTCCTACCTCGTCTTCTTCTTATTCCCCTTCTTCATCAAATGGCTCTCATCCAAAGTAACGTTTAATTATATAAGTAGAATTGAAACCCACGACAATCCTTCTCACGTCTCACTAACGAATCCTCCTCTATCCCTCGAGACATTCAATTCGCCGAAACCGCTCATTATTGGAGCGTCGTGTCGCTAAAACAGCGTGGGCACGTGGCGCGTGGTGTGCATCGGATGCGTAGACAAAGGCAGAAGCTATGACGCACGGGGTTGAGGAAATGGAGGCGGCGGGCAGCGTCGCGAGGGCTCTTTAAGGGCCGTGAGAACAATAGCTCGCCCTTCTTGTGATCCTAGCAGCAGCAGCGTAGGTCGTCCGTGAGAGGTGCGAACGTGCACGCGGCGCAAGAAGCCGGCAGTTATTGTCGTGACTAGTGAGACATGTAGTCGGTCTCAGGGCAGGCGGTACTACGCACGGCGAAACATTAGGTAGTATGTTGCGGTGTGGTAGCCGTTGTAAATATCTCTCCTAGCAGTGGGGTCTATTTAGTTAATTGTATACAGTGCATTGGTTATTTGTGACTATGGTCTAAATTGTGAATAAACCTGCTGTTATTGCGACTCACTCTCGTCTGTGTACTGATTACACCCGTATAACGCCACAATATACATCCTGCTTGACAAGAGTCTCCTCAGCGGGAGGAATCTTGGAGTGCGCAATTACACACTACAGTACTTAGTCCGAACATCACGGATTCAGCATCAAATCAGAAACTTCTCCCTTTCCATTCATGCAAACCAACATGAACTCGAATGACTGTCAGAACTTGGACTTCATAAATGTTCTAAAAGATTTTGCCGTAGGTTGCACCACGTGCGAAATAGAGAGAGGTGGAGAGAGAGAAAAAGAGAAAGTGTACAAGGAGATAGAGAAAGAGACAGCAAAAGCTAGAGACGATATAGATTGATGGCTGGTGTCTCTCATGTCAAGTTAAGGATTTCCAGTATCTTCTCTGATTTTTACATTTTGAGACTTTTTTTCTTTTTCTTCTTCTTCTTTTCCTCCTTCATCTAATGGCTCTCATCCAAAGTAACGTTTCAATATGCAAGTACAATTGAAATCCACGACAATCTTCCTCACGTCTCACTAACGAATCCTCTTCTATCCCCCAAGACATTAAATTCGCCAGAACCGCCCACCATACAGCCTGCTTCAGGAAGTCGTCAACAAGCGGCGAGGCGGCCACCTTTGTGCGTTCCGCATTTGCATGCTGCTTCCGGTGTCTTCTCTGCCTTTTACATCGGATAAGGAGAGTGACAGAGAGGAAGAGGGAGAAACAAGTATAAAGAGAGAAAAAAGGTGAAAAGAGAGAAAAGGGTGAAAAGAGCGAAAGAGGGAAAACGAAATAGGGTGCAAAGAGTAAGAACGTGTACGAGGAAAAAGAGAGAGGATGGGACAGCAAGAGCTAGACACATGACTGGTGTCGCTCATGGCTCATTTTTACGTTCCGCTCCGGATCATCATCATCATCATCATCATCATCACTTCTTCATAATACAAAATAATATTTCATCATGTAATAACAATTGAAACCCACGACTATCCTCCTCACGTCTCACTAACGAATCCTCCTCTATTCCACGAGACATTCAATTCGCCAGAAGCGCTCGCCAAACAGCCTGCTTCGGGGAGTCGTCACCAGGCGGCGAGGGGTGCGGCACCTTTGTGCGTCCCGCATTTGCCTGCTGCTTGCAGTGTCTTCACTGACTTTTACATCGGATAAGGAGAGTGACAGAAAGGAACCGGGAGAAACAAGTGAAAAGAGGTGAAGAGAGAGAAAAAGGTGAAAAGAGCGAAAGAGGGAAAAACGAAATAGGGGTCAAAGAGTAAGAATGTGTTCGAGGAAAAAGAGAGAGGATGTGACAGCAAGAGCTTCACACATGACTGGTGTTGCTCATGGCAAGGAAAATCTGTCCAGTATCTACTTTCATTTTTACGTTCTTCTACTAGTACCACCTTCCTTTTCTTCTTCTTCTTCACCATCGTCACTTCTTCGTAATCCAAAATAATATTTCATCATGTAATTACAATTGAAATTCACGACAATCCTCCTCACGTCTCACTAACGATTCCCCTCTATTCCCCGAGACATTCAATTCGCCAGAAGCGCTCGCCATACAGCCTGCTTCGGGGAGTCGTCACCAGGCGGCGCGGCGCGCGCCACCTTTGTGCGCCCCGCATTTGCATGCGGCGCAGTGGCAGCGCCCGGCCCATTCGCCGGCGTTATCTGCTCGTCACGGCGACATTGTGGGTCGTGACGGCGGGCGTCCATATTAGCGCACGGGGCATTGTCCGCTCGCCAGCCCCCGCCGCTCGGGATGAACAACGCGCCGACAATGGCGCACTCTGGCCGGCGATGGGCGCAGATGGAACGTGGCTGGGAGGGTAGAGCGCGCTAGTGTCCCTAATTGCGGCGAGATTGGATAAGGTCGTGGACTTTGACGGTTTCCATTGTGTTTTCTGCATCACGATTCTTCCAAAGTTTTTACATTTTCTGATATGTTGTTTCCAATTTCGTGGAATGTAAAAAGATTCGTTTGTGAAAAAAAATCATTCTTTATTTATTTTCGACGACAATGGCGCACTCTGGCCGGAGATGGGCGCAGATGGAACGTGGCTGGGAGGGTAGAGCGCGCTAGTGTCCCTAATTGCGGCGAGATTGGATAAGGTCGTGACTTCGGAGGTTTCCATTGTGTTTTCTGCATCACGATTTTTCCAAAGTTTTTACATTTTCTGATATGCTGTTTCCAATTTCGTGGAATGTAAAAAGATTCGTTTGTGAAGAAAAATAAAATTGATTCTTTATTTATTTGCGACGACAATGGCGCAGTCTGGCCGGCGATGGGCGCAGATGTGCATGGGTGGGAGGGTAGAGCGCGCTAGTGTCCCTAATTGCCGTGAGAATGGATAAGGTCGTGGACTTCGACGTCATCTCTTGTGTTTTTTGAATCAAGGTTTTGTTTCCAATTTCGTGGAATGGAAAACGCTTAGTATGTAAATAAAAACAAAAATGATTCTAAATTGATTTTTATCTAGAATTTGATATTGGAAGATATTACGGTAGGTGGGCCAGGCAATATTAACATCAAATAGGGAGTATCAAGAAAGAAGACGCCATGGACATTCCAACGGGCGTGCAACCAAGAAGTCATCAACACGAGCGAAGCCCTCAATAAGCCGTAAACTTTGATTTTGATCTGTACAGAAAGGATATTTTTTGATAAAAGAGAAATCACATCATTTTCACTAAGATGGGGTCATTTAAAGTTGTAAATTATATTGTTAATAAATGTTGATTTATTTTATTCGAACAAGGTTGCAAATTTATAGTTCGTTGCTATCAATTGAAAAAATCTAATTAACTGAACTTCCAAAGAGCACGTCCACTGGCATGTTGTATATCAATAGCCACAAATAAATGATAATAGAATCAAAATTATAAATATTTCAGTATAGGGTAAATTTATTTGTATAGTAGGGCAAATCAAGTACAGAAATATTTATTGAGTAATATCAAGTGAGTTTCAAACTGTGCTCAAGTGGGAAATAGTAACAATCAAATATTAATTAATGTAATATTAATATACAGAGAGATGTATCAGTATTTTACATCGTTAATAAATACATTGTTTTCTTATTAAACTCAAAATTGTAATATTATTGTATAATTGTATTATTATATTTTACATTGTGAGAAAAAGATGTATGGCATTATCAACGCATTGTGTTTGTGTGCTTTGATATGATCATGAATGTTGTTTTTTTCAATCATTTGTTTCATAATGCCTGATCGAGCATCCAATCTATTTTAACCTGCTTATTCATAGTTAGAAACAATTCAATTGCTTGTTGATAAAATCTCTGCCTACCGACGACAAGTGAACGCTACTTCAATGGAGACTGAAACAAATGAACAGATGAATCCACTACACAACTTTCCACCTCGTCTCACTTATTGATTCTCTTTTGTTTACCTTTCTCTACGCCTGTCACCACATTTCTCACATCTTAACAATGCGCATCAATTACCCATCACCGAACTAATCAATCTATCAATCTATTAATCAGTACTCCTGCCATGAACATGAGGGGAAGCGGGGAAGCTTGAATGGACTTTTCCTGTTTACACAGTATAGCTTAGGAGACAAGACCCACCAGCTCCCCAACCCTTTCCACGCGAAAACCGTCTTTTTCCCTTTTTTTTCCCTTTCCCTCTTTCTTTCCTTTTCTCCTCTTTCTCTCTCTCTCTCTCTCTCTCTCTCTGTCTCTTTCCCTTATGTTCGTTTGCTAGTTCTCACTTACTCTCTCATATTTTTAGGATCGTTCCGTCCTTTTTTTCGCGATCTCTGTCGTTCTATCTTCTCTCTTATTCATTCTCCTTCTATCAATTTGCGTGTTCTCCTAGTGCCCCATCATTGTCTGGCGATCGACGAAGCGTGTTATTACTATGGGGTGGTTTCATCTCCAGAGACAGAGTGTCATTTATCACAGCTCTGTAAACACTTTCAATCATGCAAAAAGGAGCTCCGCACGGTACACGTGGTTTTAGCAGATTTGATCGAAGCAGTATAATCGGTGCTTAACACTAACGTGAACGCAACAAACAATAGACTCATTATCATTTAAAACTTTTAGCAGGGGTTTAAGTAGATACGACCTTCAAAGAAACTTGCCGTTCGTATTGTCCATCATCACGAACTGCTAGGTTCTATAAATGAGGTACTGACTCTTTCTTTTTCAAGAGTTACACAAAATATGTAGTTTAAGAACAAAGTCTTTCTAAATAAATCTTAAAAACGTCTACTACATGAAGAAAATCATATTTTGTAAATGAACAGGCAGAGAAAAATCGTATATAATGAAGTAACACTTATGAAACGTCTGACAGGGCGCCTTCAAACTATATTTGAAAATTAAACTTGAAACTAAATTTGAACTGGTATTTGGTAGGTGCACGAACTCTTAGGAATTAACCAGCTAATTGCTTTATTTTTCTGTTTGGACAACAAAAATTTCTCGAACTGACATTCAGGAGGTTGGATGTATGGTGAACAATCTGTCGCGGTGAAAGCTGAAAAATAAAAGTAAAAAAATCTCAAATACTTCACACTCAACATAAAACCCCCAAAACGATGTATTGTCTTTGACGAAAAAAGGGTCATATTATAAAAGTTGTCGAAATTGCCAAACACTAGTGCAGTATCAGTACCATACTAATGAAGAGGCTCTGTCAGAAATGTTACTTACGTAACTTTGTTTCTTAAAATTTCCCAACAGGTTTATTGACAAACGTGACCATCTTTGAACCCTTAAATGCGTGTATGTAACCCTTAAATGTAAAATTCGTAGCATTTGTTTGTCTACTATCTTGAATTTTTTTCAAGTGATTATTTCGTTGAATAATTGATAATTCCGGACGCATTAGCTTTTAAGTATACTACTCCCGCATGTTCTTTCCGCTGGAGGTGGCAATTATCTCCCCTGGATGGTAAAATGGCACCTATCTTGTCTGCTAGCGGTTTTTTCTCCACCAGGCATCTACCACCATTGAGCACCGCTCTAGTCTAAGCTCTAAACTCCTGATCGATCTTCCGTCATGTGTGATGTAGTGCTTGTTAGTGTAAGTGTCTTCCGGCATATGTGATGTAGTGAATGTAGGTGTGTGTGTGTGTGTGTGTGTGTATGTGTGTGTGTGTAAGGAGCGAGTATAGGACAACGAAGGAGAAGGAATGATCGCACGCGGTCCATAGATCTCTTGTTGAAATACTGCTTCTGCATTCACCTGGTATTAATCGGAGAAACCACGGAAAACTACAGATCAGAACATCCTGCCAGTAGAATTCTCCTCCAGACAGCGATTGTCTTCGTCCTAGATATGTAGCTAGAGTCGAAAATCCTGCCATCGTCGGGAATGGAACCCTAGGACCTCCTGGTCAGAGGAACAGCAGTGACATCCGTTGATGCCCTGAGCCACCTCTCCCGGTGACAATTTCATGTGTCCGTGGACGTTATCTAGCGGAGTGTCGTTGTCTGGAATATCATGATCCGACTTCAAGTGTGTGTCAGCAATTAGCTTGACAAACGGAGTATTTGTGATGTCCCCCAGGGTGAAGTCTGTAGGTCTACTTATCGGTATCCATCGACTATCTCCGTGTCTTCTCTAATAATTGGAGAGTGAATACAGAGGCAGGACCCTAAGGACAGGGACACGGATCGCGCCCGCTCATCCCTTCCCACTTCTCTCCCTCAGTCCGAGTTGGAGATGCGGATTACTTCTTCGTGAACCCCTTCCCTCCTAATCCGGCGGAGAAGAATCCAACTTCCAATAGAATTGAATACGTAAATATTCAATAAAATAATTCGATACATGACAAGTACTACATTGGCGCTCAAGATCATTCAGAATCTTAGTCTTCAATTCTGTTAGTTTTGTTCATTTTAATAAGTTTTTAGAATTTAATTACCTTTCTTTATAATTCAGTTGTTTAAAATGCTTGAAAATACCGTTTTCTTTCTCAGCCAATACTTGATGAACTTCACTTGAGTTTGTTACCACTCAACATAAGCCCAACGATTTAAATGTGCGGGTTGTTAGAGAGAGAGAGAGAGAGAGAGAGAGAGAGAGAGAGAGACGGATTAGAAATAATTACAACTCAATACCCCAATTTAGAGACTAGCTTGTCTGCTATGTCGAATTCAGTCGCTGTCTGGAGGAAAATTCTAGCGGCAGGCTGCTCTGATGGACAGTTTTCCGTTGTTTCTCCGGTGAAACCTGGCGAATTCCAGAGCAGTGCGCTAACAAACGGGCAAAGGATTTTTCGTTCCTCTTCCTATGCTCACCCCTTACTTACATACACTTACACTAACATGCACTACACTACTACACATGACGGGAGACCGGTCGGGAGCTTAGAGCTTGTTCCGGCTGGGGCGGGGGCACGTGGGAGATACCTGGTTGAGGAAACCCCACTAGTCGACGGTAGGACGGTGCCAGATCTCGCTATCCAGTGTGGGAAGATCTGTCACCTCACGATGAAAAAAACATGTACTACACTTATGGGACTAATGACCTCAGTAGTTGTGTCCGGAATCACTAACAACCAATCAACCAACCGTCCAAGATAATCTCAACAATTTAAATGTGGAGTTTCTCGAAGCGAGAGCCGGATTGGAAATAATTACAGCTCTATATCAGTCCTCCCCCTTCTCCCCGTCTCGTGATTTCTCCTTCGTCACCTCCCCTCGCCTTCTCGCTCCCGTCGCTTCGCAGACTGCTGCGCCATTGTCCGCCGGCCGACGAGGCGTGTTATCGCTGCGGCGCCGATAATGAATAATCGACTACAACGGATCGATAGGTCGTCGGGAGTGCCGCGCCGGAGCACAAGGAAAGCCTCAGGGCTCCGGCGGCGGCGGCGGCCAACAAAAGGCTAGGCTGGCTCTCGGCGACTGGGACAGAACGAGGCCCGCCTTGAGCCCGCCGCGCCGCCATTCTTTTTCGTGAGAAAGTGCCGTATTGGCGCGCAGTGTGGGGAAATAAGCTGCGAGGTTTAGGAACTCAATAAATGTAACAGTAGGACTTCGATACCCCGAGCCTTCGAATCTTAAAAGTAAGTCCATGAAACCTTATAACGATTTTATCGGTGCAAATTTGATTAAATATCGAATTAATCTGATATTACGATTATTATCATCTGATATTTCGAATTCAGTAATGCATTGGAGCAGTGACTTGGAACTGAGTTTCCTGAATTCATCAGTGCATGCGAACGTGATTTATCTCTAGATTTGAAACTGATATCTCGAATTCGTTGTTAAGGGACAGGTCGATATATCTTTATATGACTCAGTCTCAGACTACAAATTGTTGAAAATGCATAGGATGCAATGATAGCGGTTTGATGTAAAGGAAAATCGTTGTAGTTTATCTCTGACAACCTGCAGGAGAATGATGTCTCTTTGTGGCAGTGCCAATGGCTGCATGGATGGTTAATGATAACGGTCGCCATTATCGCGAGAAAAAAAATAATATTGTTGTTGATGTATAAAAATAAGAATAGAATAAGTTCCAATCTAGGAATCAGGAGCTTAGAAATCATACAAACAGTAAACTGGTAACAAGCATGAGCCTGTGTACCGGGAGCCAAACGCTTCCTCTTCCTTGTCCTATCCTCTCCCCTTACACACACACACACACACACACACACACACACACACACACATACTTTCACTAACATGCACTACACTTCCACACATTCCGGGAGGCCGGTCGGGAGCTTAGAGCTTGTCCCGGCTGGGGCGGTGCCCCGCTGGTGGGAGAGTCCTGGTTAGTGGGAAACCCCATTAGCCGAAGGTAGGTCGGCGCCGGATCTCGTCATCCAGCGGGGAAAGATCACAGCGCATATCCCGAGAAAAAACATGCACTACACTAACGGGACTAATGGCCAAAGTAGTTGACGTGCCCGGAAACACGAGAAAATCAAATCAAATCATGAGCCGGTATGTTCTCGTCCTTCTGTTAATCGAGGTTCGAACTATACAGGTCCACCCTTTTCTGCGTCTCTGACTATAGGTGGGGAATTGGCCACCTTTTCCGGATCCTTTCAGAACATTACAAGAGAATACTCAAAAAAGTGTGTTTCGAGGGTTGTTGAATGCCTAAAGATCTTTTTGAGAAGTTTTATGACTTCTTTAAAGGTGGTCAGAAGCTCATGTAATTCATCTCCTCAAAAAAAAAAAAAGGAACTATTTTTACCTGAATGCTTCTGAAATATCACAAAAGAATTTAGTTCAAAACTTATTTTTGGGGTTTGAAGGCAACTGCAGTGGTGAAACGTTGTAAATTATTGTACTGCATTTTCAGAATTACATGTGAAGTTACTGTTTTATTCTTCAGATCGGAAATAATTGTAACGACATTTACACATGTAAAAAGTAATTTTATCTTTAGGAAAATGTCAACATCTTTTATCTAGTTTAATTGACACTGCAATATATTTTTCTAATAATTTATTAATTCGACTAATTAGGGTCAAAACCTCAAATTAAGAAAATATTTTGAGAAAAAAATAATATTTTTGTGTCTGTTTTAATTAAAGGTCAGAATAATATAACACTACTTTTATCGATACTTTTTAGGAACTTTCTATACTCGAGGGTATGCAAGTCATATACTCATATTATTTTTAATTTTTAAATTATGATTTATTATATACTGACTTATACCTGCATAGTACAATTATTTCTAAGGCACAAATGCTATTCGAGACGACACACGAAACCAGTAAATGAATAAGTCGCAATTACTTCCACTGGCTCAGCTCGGCCTGGATCGCTGAGGCAGCTGCACCTCCGGAACAATGGACACGATTCCCTCCACGCGGCTGTGACCGGGTGCGGTGCACTTACCGTAATGGGCCGGGCTTCCGCCGGATCCATTACGTGGCTTCGGTGACCTCATCCCACTACACCGGCCCTCCTGCACCTCCGGTACAGGATCGAATTCTACCACTGTCTGGAGGGGAATTATAGCGACACTGATCGGTAGTATTCCGTGGTTTCATCTGTTAATATCGGGCAAATGCCGGAACACTTCCCTTACAAACGGTCATGCAGCAGGCGCGGACTTTCTTACGTTCCTTCGGTGATTTCCTCCTACTTCACGGTCCTCCTCTACCTCTGAGGTAGAGTCGAATTCAACCACTGTCTAAAGGAGAATAATAACGGCTCTGATCGGAGGTATTCCGCTGTTTCTCGGGACAGTATCTGAACAGGCCGTAATATTATCCTAACAAACGGCCGAAGCAACAGGCGCGATATTTCCTTCGTTACGTGGATTCGGTAATCTCCTACCACTCGACAGGTCATCCTCCATTCTGGAATTAGACCACTCTCCGGAGGAAAATTATCGTGACTATGGTCGGTAGAATACCATGGGATCTCCGGTCAGTATCAAGCAAATCCCGGAACAATACCCAAACAAGCAGACCACTCTCTAGGCGCCATCTTGCTTTGCTTATTCCTGTCTCTCCTCTCCTCTTACACCACACAATTACACTTATACTTCCAGGTACTTTTTTCGAGTTAATATTATTTAAAGTAATTTGAATAATTCACAATAAATAACAAATTTTTGCTAACCCCATCTAATTTTAATAAACCACCAGAATTTCTCTCAGGCACATCGATTTATATTAACCTAACTTGTTTAGTCCCTTTTAAATAACTTTCATCTTCGTTCGGAGGAATAGGACGCGATGATCTCCTACTACTACATCGGGCGTCCTGCACCTTCGGGGCAGGGTCTAATTCTGAGCGAAGGAGAATGATAGTTCCTCTGATCAGTAGTATTCCGTTGTTTCTCAGGATATTATCTGGCTAATGCCAGAACAAGACCCTAACAAACAGACCACGCACCAATGCGTTCTATCCTTCCTTATTTCTGCCCCCTCATCTCCTCTTACACCACACAATAACTTACACTTTTTTAGAGTTAAGCTTAAATTTAAAGTAAGAATTTTCAGTAGATCAGGAATTATGGATACATCACCCTGGTTTTAAGACAAACCATTTTAAATTGACGCTAACAAATAGCCAGAAATGCCATCAATAATAACCGATTTATTTTCACCTAACCTGATTAGTCTATTTCGAATAACATTCGCGTTCTTCCTTCCCTAAACTCGCTTAGGTGGCTCAGGGCATCAATTAATGTCAGTACAGTGCCTCTAATTGAAGGGTTCTAGAGATATTCGGATATTCGACACTAGCTAAGTCGAATTCAGTCGCTGTCAGGAGAAGAATTCTAGCAGGCGGCTGATCTAATCCTCCGTGGTTTCTCTGATCAACACCAGACGAATGCTGTAGTAGATCCATAACAAATGGGCCATGGACCGCACACGATCTTTCCTTCCTCGTTCTTGCCCTTTCCTCATGCCTTACTTTTACACACGTACACTTACATAGACTGCACTACCACACATATCGAGAGACCAGTCGGACACTTAAAACGGGGCAGTGCTTTCGCTGGTGGGAAATACCTAGTTAGGGAAAAACCCGACTAGCTGACTGGTAGATAGACGCACAATCTCGTCATCCAGCGTGAGATGATCACCGCCACCTCCCGCGATAAACAATTCTTTATGATTCGGGAAAATGACCATAGCAGTTGCCGAGCTCGGAGTCATCAATCCATCCCCACTACCTCTAGCATCATCATCACCACCAGTACCGAGATCCTCACCCACACACTCACATCTTCACTGTCGCCTACCCTAGTCACCCTCACACCGGGAGCGGTAGCTCAGTGCATCAACTGATGTCACTGTAGCGCATCTGACCGGGAGGTCCTAGGTTCGAGTCCTGACGGCGGCAGGATTTTCGACACTAGCTTTTCAGATAGGTCGAATTCAATCGCTGTCTGGAGGAGAATTCTAGCGGCCGGCTGCTGTGATCGGTAGTCTTCCGTGGTTTCTACGATCAAAACCAGGCGAATGCCGGAGCAGTACCCTAACAAACGGGCCACGGACCGAGATCTGTTCTTCCTGTTCCTTGTCTTATCCTCTCCCCTTACACACTCACTTACACTAACATGCACTACACTACTACATATTCCGGGAGACCGGTCGCGAGCTTAGAGCTTGTCCCGGCTGGGGCGGTGCCCCGCTGGTGGGAGAGTCCTGGTTAGGGGGAACCCCACTAGCCGACGGTAGGTCGGCGCCGAATCTCGCCAAGTAGCGGAGGAAGATCACCGCCATCTTCCGAAAAAAAACATGCACTACACTAACAGCACTAATGACCCAGCAGTTGACGCGCCCGGAAACACGAAAAAACCAATCAATCAAAACCAGTCACCCTCACCATTTACAATTCCCTCACCCTTACACTTACACCGTTACCCTTCGTCTCCGAGACTAATCGGCACCGACTCCATCACCATTACTGCCACGCACTCATCTACATTCAGCGTCGTGGTCCCCGTCACCCACATATTCTCCGCCTCTACTATGCCATCACATCTGTCACCACTATAATTTCCAGAACCATTACCTACAACGCTATAGCCAATAAACTTACTGCCCTTCCCATCCCCACACCCACTACCAGCACCACCGCTACCATCATCATCACGACCACCGCCAGCACTAGCGCAGCTGGCGTCACCGCTACCAATACTTTCCACCTCTATCGACGGCACCACCATCACATTTGCTAGCACCACCGTTACCAACGCCACTGTCAACAACGGAACCTGCACCGTTACTAACACCGCTACCACAAACGCTATCGCTACCAAACCGTTTATCGACACCACTACAACCAACCATTTTTCCCCCACCACCATCTCCACCTTCACTTCGACCGCCGCTACCCCCTTCACCAATACCACCACCATCACGACCATAACCAAAACCAAACTCGCAACCATAACTAAAACCAAACTCGTGACCATAACCAAAACCAACTCGCGACCATAACCAAAACCAACTCGCGACCATAACCAAAACCAACTCGCGCCCTTGCCACACCCACCGCCGCTCCCGAAACCTCCGTCGTCGCCCACGCCGACACTCCCCCCCCCCCCACACCAGCCATTCCAACACCCCCTCCCTTCCCCGGCCGCAAGGATTTAGTGCCCGTCTGGAAGGCAGGGTCGCCCCATGATTCTCGTCAGTGACGGGAGGGAACGGTACGGTTCGGGAGGGGTAGACAGCACGAGAAAGACGAAGACAACTGTGGAGCGTAAAAAAAGATTCGACGTTTGTGAACGTATTTTTCCTCAGGCATTCTTTCTTGCGCGATTGAATTGTGAAATTGGAATGGAACGATTGGTCACTTTTCACCAACTTGTGAGCTATGGGCGAAAGATAATGACTCTACTTTCTGGTAACTCAACGATATTCTAAACATTCTCTAAAAGCTCTACCCCCATGTCAGTAAATAAATAATTTGTTAATAGTTTTGCTGAAAAAGATATTCGATTCCCATGATCATTATCTATATTGTGTGTAATTAAATAAGAAAAATTCCTACTGGATTACTTAATAATGATCTCTAGTTCGTTTACGTACATTTTATAAAATCATGAACTCTAATAAGATAAATAAAACTGCCTGATAATAAACGTTGTAATAATGCTTTCAGACATTGGATTAAAAAAAAGCTTGAAGTTTCTGTTTATTCATGCTAGAATATTTTCAATAATTAGATGAGGTTAAGAAATGCTGCTTTATTAGAATGTTAGTGGCAGTTTCTTTAGAAATATAGAGCCAGCAGAATCCTAAGAACCAAATACTAAACCAAGGGAAACCTTAAGTTCCATGAAGCCTTCTATTTTTGAACTTTGCTCCTTCACGAGATTTTAAGGTTACAAGATTTGTTTTAAATTTTTGAGTGTGTGCTTCGAAATTTTATTTTTTAAAAACCAAAGCACAAACAATTTGGGATTAGCCAAATATAAAAGCCTTTCAAGTATTTTCTCTCCGGTGTTTTGTTATTTGGATTTTGTTAGCTTTAGATTGCTGTCTTGTTCTTGTCAAAGCTGAACTCAATAGAGCAGTTGGTTCTTGTTTTGTAATTGAACGATAAACGTGTTTCTCAATTTACTACAGATTCGACAGAGACGGTACAGTCATTTGTCTTCTGATTGATAGAACTTTCCCTTTGCTTGACCCATTTTTACGGTTGGACAGAAACGCAAGAAGTCTTTATGAAAATTTCACTGAAAAGTAATTTCATTTACCAAAAATTCCGTGTGGAAGGTTTTCACATATCGAACAAAGACCTGGAAGGCGAGTCCACTTCAAATTTCTCAAGATGAAAAAGGGAGAAAAAGGAAACAGAAAAAGGGGAAGATTGAAACACGGCACTAAAGGAATTTCATTGCTTGGGAAAACTTACACATTTTTCTTTTAGTGATTTCTGGCGATTTAGTAATGGGATTCAAAGAAATGGACAATTCATTTGCGTTTCTTCAAGAATGATCACACTTAAGGGTGATTACATGAAGATAGCAGAGAAGTTGAAAATGATGAGAGAGAGTCGAAATTGGGTTTCTTCACTTCATTAGACAATGATATACAAAACGTTTGTTAACTAGATAGTGTCAAAAATTCACTACTGTCAGGGCACGAGCGCTAAGGTCTTTTCGTCAACTGAGGAAATTATTTTTTGGATTTATTCCTTAGCGATTACGGGCGCGGCAACTGCTAAGCTCATTGCCTGGTGTTGATTGGATTCATTGATTGATTGATTTTTTCGTGTTTCCGGGCGCGTCAACATGTAGTGCATTTTTTCTCGGGAGATGGTGGTGATTTTCCACCACTGGATGACGAGATCCGGCGCCGACATACCGTCGGCTAGTGGGGTTTCCCCCTAACCAGGACTCTCCCACCAGCGGGGCACCGCCCCAGCCGGGACAAGCTCTAAGTTCCCGACCGGTCTCCCGGAATGTATGGTAGTGTAGTGCATGTAAGTGTAAGTGTGTGTGTGTGTGTGTGTGTGTGTGTAAGGGGAGAGGATAGGACAAGGAAGAGGAAGGACAGATCGCGCGCGGTCCGTGGTCCGTTTGGTAGGGTACTGTTCCGGCATTCGCCTGAAGATGATGATGGGAGAAACCACGGAAAACTACCGATCAGAGCAGCCGGCCGCTAGAATTCTCCTCCAGACAGCGACTGAATTCGACCTAGCTGAAAAGCTAGTGTCGAAAATCTTGCCGCCGTCAGGACTCGAACCTAGGACCTCCCGATCAGAGGCGCTGCAGTGACAGTTGATGCACTGAGCTACCGCTCCCTGTGGTGTTGATTGGAGAAACCAAGGAAAACTACTGATCAGAGAAGCAGGCCACTAAAATGAATCTCTAGACAACATCTAAATTTCACTTAACTATCTAGAGAGTGTCGGAAATTCGGCCTCCACCGTCGGGACTCGAACCAGTCGGAGGCATTCCAGTGACATCACGTTATTTATTTAGATATTTTATTTATTTAGCTAAAAAAGAGTAAAAAGCTTTATGTGACGTATGGGGGAGAATACATCTGCGTACGCTTTCTTGAGCATCAGAATCTCTTTCCATCAGTTTAACTATTAATAGTTGAAAATTGAAAAAGAAAGTTGATGACATGAACCACCTCTCCCAGTTGAGGAAATGATATATCCACGAGCCATTGCAGCTGGTGGCGCGCCCACGCATCCACGAGGCTGCAGCCGGAGTGTTGGCGGGCGAGCGCCCCTTGCGCCGAATTTCGGGTGGGCCGAGCGACGGGGCGCCGCGCCGGGCGGAGCCACCGCGCCGGTCGATCGCCGAAGCCCCGCGGCCCCTGACGCGGAGGGGGCGGGGACGCGGGATGCTGGGTGGGGGGCGGGGCGGGGCGGGGCGAACGTTTCGAGACCTCGCGTCGGGCGCTGGTGAACCTGATCGAGACGCAACTTCTCGTTGCCAAGTGCTCCACGCCCTACCGCTCAAATGTGTTTATTTAGAAACGAGTAAATGGAAAATGAAATGTATGTGTTATGCAATATAAATGGGTAATGATGTAAAAATTCACATGAATTAAGGTAGTTACGATAAGTTAATTAACCATACTAATTGGCCAACGTGATGATGCCAATTGTCACATGGCTGGCGCATTTCCAAGTCGACGGCAAATGTTTTTTCGACACAGAGGTAAAGTATATCCACGAAGGAAATACATGTGAAATGTAGGAAGGAAATGAGAAGGGGTTCGGAGAACGTTTCTAGAACTCGCGTCGGGGGCTGGTGAAGCTGATCGTGATCCAAGTTCTCGCGGGGAAGTGCTCCACGCCCTACCACGCAAACCGGGAGCGGTAGCTCAGTGATGTCACTGGGGCGCCCCTGACCGGGAGGTCCTAGGTTCGAGTCCTGATGGCGGCAGGATTTTCGACACTAGCTTTTCGGCTAGGTCGAATTCAGTCCCTGTCTGGAGGAGAATTCTAGCGGCCGGCTGCTCTGATCGGTGATTTTCCGTGGTTTCTCTGATCAACACCAGGCGAATGCCGGAACAGTACCTTACCAAACGGGCCACGGACAGCGCGCGATCTGTCTTTCCTCTTCCTTCTCCTATCCTCTCTCCTTACACATACACACACACTTACACTAACATACAATACACTACCACATATTCCGGGAGGCCGGTCGGGAGCTTAGAGCTTGCCCCGGCTGGGGCGGTGCCCCGCTGGTGGGAGAGTCCTGGTTAGGGGGAAACCCCACTAGCCGACGGTAGGTAGGCGCCGGATCTTGCCATCCAGCGGGGAAAGATCACAGCGCATATCCCGAGAAAAAACATGCACTACACTAACGGGACTAATGATCAAAGCAGTTGACGTGCCCGGAAAATCAAATCAAATCAACCCACCACGCAAATGTATTTTTTTAAGAAACGAGTGAATGGAAAATGGAATGCATGGTGGAACGCAATATAAATGGGTGATGATGGAACAAAGTTACATGAATTAAGATAGTTACGATTAATTTAGCAAACTAATTGTTCGATGTGATATAGCCATTTAGTCCCATGGCTGGCGCATTTCGAAGTCGGCGGCAAGTATGTTTCGACATATAGTTAAATTAAATCCATAAAGGAATCCTTAAAGAAGAAAATCCATAAAGTGCACTCCACCCCGCAAATGAATGTTTTTTAGAAACGATTGAAAGGTAAATTGAACGCATGTGGAATGAAATATATAAATGGGTAATGTGTATTTTTAATTAATGAATTATGCTAGTTACGCCGAGTTAATTTAGCAAACAATAGCCAATTTTACATGGGCAATTAGTCACATCGCTGGCACATTTCCAAGAAATCAGAAAGTCGGCCCGGTGGCCGGGATCGCTAAGGCAGTAGTGTCGTAGTGATCTCGGACCGAAAATCCTATAAAAAATTAGTTAGTAGTACGATACAAGAAGTGAGAGGTTGTATGCTCAAACGTAAATGCTTTAAAAAAAAGTTATGTATGTTCAAACCCCTGAAAGGCAAAACTGCCGAACAAGAAGAAAATAAATTATAAAAAAAACAGAAAGGAAATACATGTGGGTGCGTCATGTTTGACGGCAAAAGATGAGAATGAGAGAAGAATGAGATAAAGAATATTTCTGGATCTCGCGTCGGGGGCGGCGAAACGGATCGCGACTCAACAAAGTTACCCGCCTCCCACCGCGCAAAAGTATTTTTTTTAGAAACGAGTAAATGGAAAATGGAACCATTTGGAACACAACTCGACAATATATAAATGGTTGTTGTTTTTTTAAAAGAAATGCCCAAATAAGATAGTTATGCCAAGTTAATTTAGCAGAACAATAGCCAATTTGATATGGCCAATTAGTCACATTTCTGGTGCATTTCCAAGTCGACGGCACGTACAGTTAAAGTAAATGCGTAAAGAAATAGGAAGAGATCCTCAGAACGTTTCTAGTCCTCGCGTCGGGTACCGGCGAAGCTGATCGAGACGCAACATCTCGGAGCGACGTGCTCGCACCATAGAGCGCAAAATTATTTTTTTCAGAAACAGCTTAATGGATGTATGGAACCCGTGTGTAATCCAATGTAAAATGGGTGGTGATGAAAAAATTGTAGTGTGAAAGTACTTCTGCTAAGTTAATTTAGCAAACAAAATCCAATTTGATCCGACCAATTAGTCACATCTCTGGCACTTTACCAAGTCGACAGCAAGTATTTTTTGACATACAGTTAAAGTGAAAGCAGAAGGGAAATATTCGCGGCTGTGTAATGTTGGACGGGAATGGGACGAACTTCGAGAACATTTCTAGACTTCGCGTCAGGGGTCGGCAAAGCGATGGCGAGATCCGGCACCGACCTACAGTTGGCTAGTGGGGTTACCCCCTCACCAGGACTCTCCCACCAGCGGGGCACCGCCCCAGCCGGGACAAGCGCTAAACTCCCGACCGGTCTCCCGGAATATGTGGTAGTGTAGTGCATGTTAGTGTAAGTGTGTGTGTAAGAAGAGAGGATAGAACAAGGAAGAGGAAGGACAGATAGCGCGCGGTTCGTGGCCCGTTTGGTAGGCTACTGCTCCGGCATTCGCCTGGTGTTGATCGGAGAAACCACGGAAAACTACCAATCAGAGCAGCCGGCCGCTAGAATTCTCCTCCAGACAGCGACTGAATTCGACCTAGCTGAAAAGCTAGTGTCGAAAATCCTGCCGCCGTCAGGACGCGAACTTAGGACCTCCCGGTCAGAGGCGCTGCAGTGGCATCAGTTGATGCACTGAGCTACCGCTCCCGGTAGTCTCTTGGAGATGCTCGGGCGTAAACACTCTCGTAATCTGTCTCATGTATAAAAAGTAGAAAATCATGCATGCTCTTTAAACATAATTTGCAGACCTCAGCATTGAAAACAGAATAATATCAATTTAGTTTTCTCAAATGATGTAATGGAATTGACTAGTTACGTATATGTACGCATTACATGTGGTGACATTCTATACTTGACCGCATTTCTCACATAAGCCTCATTGAGGGTACCATTTGAGTTTTAAATTTAAAATGTTCATGCAAATAGATGCCTTTGAGTCTATAAGATTGAGTTTTACGGATGTTCATTAATTAAACGCAACAGCATCACTAAAGAATTGAAAGGGGACAAATACAGTAGTAAGTGTGGCGTCATAAGAGTCGCCATATAAGGTAAATTTTGGCTACGTGCACTTCATGTACAAGGAAGTAGGCTGCGACAGCGGGCAGCATGCAAGGAACGTCTCCCTGAACAAAGGGAGGCTATATTAGGGCGGAAAACCCCAGGGAGCTGCCGTTACGTGCGTTGCCACGGGGACAGATTTGTAAACCCCGTAGTTTGGCTCTCAGGTAAACGCGGCTGGCGGAAGCGGCGAGATGACGCAGTTCCTTCAGCCGGGCCAGAGGGTAGAAATGCGCGCCCGCACACGACTCGATCTTCTGATTCTCGAGCTCTTCGTGGGATGTCGTGTGAGGGTACGTGGCACGTCGGGTAAGCTACGGGGGCAAAGGGGTCTGGAGCCGGCGTGAATTCGTCGAGATTTAGAGAAAGGTGCATCACACCGCGGGAGTGAATCTTATCAGGCAAGCGGTTGTGGTGACCAAGTGAAGTTCCTCTTAGAAACAGGCTGTAGGTATTGTAACTAATAGATTCGGGTGTCGGAGGATATCTTTAATAAATATCAATATTACACTGTTCACGTCTGTTATTCATTGCTGCGGCAATGACGCCACATAAGAAGAATGTTTTCTTCTCCAAATTGATGTACCGGAATCGACATTGTCAACCGTCGGAAAACAAAGTGCGAGTGCAGTTTTTCAAAAAAAGGGGGGGTTTAAGATAAAGTGACTAAAGCTGCATCGATCTAATGTGTTCTATGTAACAGCGTAGGTGAAATTTACGTTTTAGTTATTTCCAGCCTAACAATTGTCAATCTAGCCTAACAATTGTCATCTAGGGGAATATGCGTTGAAAATTAAAGTACGAGTTTAGAATGTTTTGAATTATGGACAATTTGTAATAGATTATCTCCTTTTCAGCCATTTATAATTGAATCACCTTAGCACCAAGTCAGCCAATTATTGCAGAAATCACTGACGCTGTATGATTGTTGTTCACCACGAAACGTGCAACTACTCCCGACGTAACACGAACGTCAACCATTTTCTGCCATGCTGCTCAACAGGGTTGGATTGTTCAAACTCAGTAGATTTGCAGAAGCAGCTACTCATCGTATTCAACAACGCGGTATATTCGGGAATAATCGGATCAATAATCGGATCCGTGCGTTACAAATGGTTTGCCGGAGTCCTTTAACAGTTTCCAATAACTGGATTTCCAATGAAGCGCCCAGGAGCTACGAGAGTTCGAGTTATCAGAACTCTACTAGATCCATGAGGGGTTTCTGGGGTACTGATTTGGAAGTAAATACATGGTGGGAGGGTCCATAAAATTAGAACTGCAAAGTAAGTCGACACTTCGCGAATATTCTGTATGATAAATATTCTTTTACGAAAACTAAAACAAAACCATTAATTTTGATTGCTTTTTGTTCTTGGTGGAAAGCGAGGCTGTGCAACGTACTATTGCAGCGAGTCGACTCGTGCGACTCTTGATAGGAAACAGCTTCAGATAGGAAACAGGATAGGTTCTTTGCCCATTTGTCAGAGCACTGTTCTGGCATTCGCCTGGTACTATTCAGAAAAAATAACGCACATTGATTGATTGATTTTTTCGTGTGATCTTCACCCGCTGGATGGCGAGATCCGGCGCCGACCTACCGTCGGCTAACGGGGTTTCCCCCTAACCAGGACTCTCCCACCAGCGGGGCACCGCCCCAGCCGGAACAAGCTCTAAGCTCCCGACCGGTCTCCCGGAATATGTGGTAGTGTAGTGCACGTTAGTGTAAATGTGTGTGTGAAAGGGGAGAGGATAGGACAAGGAAGAGGAAGGATAGATCGCGCGCGGTCCGTGCCCCGTTTGTACTGCTCCGGCATTCGTCTGATGTTGATCGGAGAAACCACGGAAAACTACCGATCAGAGCAGCCGGCCGCTAGAATTCTCCTCCAGACAGCGACTGAATTCGATCTAGCTGAAAAGCTAGTGTCGAAAATCCTGCCGTCGTGTGAACTCGATCCTAGGACCTCCCGGTCAGAGTGCATCTCAATTAAATGCTTTTTTTGTCTAATAATTTTTAGTCTACGTTTTATACTAGTATACTTCCCTTGCAATTTCATAACACGCTCAGATTCAATAACTCAACCGTCCCTTTTTATAAAATACTGACTACTTTAAAACTCTGAGCTTTGAGTTATCTCAATCTGTCATCAAAATAGAGATGTGATGAAGCATTCTAGTACTAAATTGCAATGGTCATTAAATATTATAAAAATAATAATTCATGTATGTCTTCTTTCAAGATAATACGGAAACTTTTTAATGAAGTACTAGATTATAGAACTTCAAATAATAATACTGCAAAACTTACCCAGTGCTGAGAACATTTCTCTTTAAGCTTACTGCTGATACTTACCTGCAAAAAAACGGACAAATTATTTTAATAAATACATGAAAAGTGCTTATTTCTCGGTTAAATCAATCATTTATTCAATTTCCGCAAAATTTAATAAAGTTATGAAACTACACCACGCACACTACAAATACAAACGTGTTGCAAATATGCTACTAATATCAGAAGAACATATCTGGTAAACAAGAAGATGATATAATTATATATGTATATTTTGCATGAATTTACTGGGCCAAAGAACAGAATTCCTTAAAGGAATAAGAACTACAGTAGAAATGTTAATGCCGCAAAATAATGATCTCTTCTCAAGGACGCAATTTTCCGGGCTATAATTATGTACTACAGCTATTATGTGTTGTTGCATATGTTGCACGTTATCTATAAGTCTCTGTTGTACTCAGTGTTTGAAGACTCAACTACTACCAAACAATTTTAACAATAG
Organism: Teleogryllus oceanicus; assembly: GCA_964035755.1. NCBI lineage: Eukaryota > Metazoa > Arthropoda > Insecta > Orthoptera > Gryllidae > Teleogryllus > Teleogryllus oceanicus. The sequence continues at coordinate 34,732,399 of CAXIVR010000010.1, read as the reverse complement.
CTAAGACGAATAAAATGTATCAAATGAACTATCATTCTACATTCCGAACGATTCTACAAACTACTGATGGAATCCACAGGAGATGCACTTAACACTTTTCTAGAAAATACATATAATCACATTAATAATGGGAGAAAGTGTATAAACGGGTATTTAGATTTTAGAAAAGCATTTGACATGGTAGATCACAAAATTCTTCTCTCCAAAATGGAGAATGTAGAAATAAGAAGTGTAGCTTTAGAATGGTTTAATCAGTTCCTCTCTGAACGGGAACAAATAGTCAAAATAGGCAACTGTCACAGTAATTCAGGCAGTAGTAAAAAAAGGCGTGTCGCAAGGATCTGTGTTATGACTGATCATTTTTCTCATATTTATTAATGACCTCTTAAAAATTCTGTTCCCAGGCAAAAAACAGCTTTCGCTGACGACATTGCTTTTACTTTTTCTCGCAATAACGAATAACTTTGAAATGATATTGAAGACAGTCTAATGATTATAAAAAATGGTGGAGTAGTAACAAAATAAGTTGTTAATGCAAGAAAAAATAAATACATGAACATGAATTTTTCTATATAATTTAAATAAAATTAATTGAGAAAGTCAACTATTTCAAATAATTAGGAATAGTAATAGTTAATAAAATGACTTGGAAAATCATATAATAAGTATATAAAAATATTTAAGGAGTAACATAAGAAAATTCGATTATCTACGAAATTTTTGCGATATACATACAATTAGAATTCTATATTACGCACTAATCAATTCAAAACTGCAATATGGAATGCTCAAAGGAATTTTGAGGAGCTTTAAAAGTCCATTCAAGCTAGCAGGAATTTAATTCCACAAAAATATTTATTGTACACAAGAGTATACGATTATACTATATCTGTAATTATCCTTTACATATATTTGTAAATAACTAACTATTACATCAGCAAAAAACTTTCTTCAGGGTCTCCAATTGGAGAACTCCAAGAACGAACAAGAAGTTTTGTTTTAAACGATCCTCTAAGAGTAAGTAAAACTGGGGCTGCAAATGTCACAAGAACATATCTCGTCTACTAAGCATTTTTCTCAAACAGCAAGAGGAGACTGTGCATTATATTCGAACTAACATGTCTTTCATATATTTTGTACACAAGCTTATATTATACATATTACATCTGTGATACGTTATCTGTAATTCTCTTTTACATGTATTTCTAAATAACTAACTACTGTATCAGCAAAAGCTTTTCTTACGGACTCCAATCATAGATCATCAAGAAGGAGGGAGCACGTTTTGAATATTCCTCCAAGAGTCTGTAAAACTACCGATGCATCGTTACAAGAACATATCTCACCCAGGCGAGCATCTGTTTGGGCGGCACGAGGAGACCCGGAATTCTATCCGAAATAACATGTCTTTAATTTCACAATATATCTTGTGCACAAGCATATATGGTTATACACAGCTTACATTAGTGACACGATATCTGTAATTCTGTGTCGTGTACTTCTAAAGAGCTAACTACATCAGCAAAAACTTATCTTCGGGACTCCAATTGGGGAACTCTAAGAACGAGCAAGAACGCTTTGAACGATCCTCCAAGAGTCGGTAAAACTACGGCTGCAACGTCACAAGAACATATCTCACCCAGGCGAGCATCTGTTCGGGGCAGGCAGAGGTCGCAAGTGCTTTTCGAACCAACTTCCAACGATGGAGTCTAGCGGCGTTTGTCGCCCCGAGTGCGACCCGGGCCTCCCCCGCGTCGTTTGCGAGCAGCGCTGCCGTCGCGTCTCCTGCACTCACGGCCTGGCGCCGTTCCAGCCGCCCTCGCACGACCTCAGGCTCTGACATCAACGACCGGCTGCGATGGCGTAGAGGTGGCGTCGTTGCTTCTGCAGCGTCGTTGAGCGGGAGGTCCTAGAGTATTAGTCCCGACTCTGGCAGGAGCTACATAGCTAGGTGGAACTCAGCCGCTTTCTCTAGGAAATTTCTAGCAGCCGGCTGCTCTCATCCGGTGCTTTCCGTGATTTACCGGAAGGACCTAGAATTCTACCAGTTTCTGGAACCTCCAGCTCTGACTTCAACGGATGGCTGCGATGGCTAAGTGATGGCGCAGTTGCTTCTGCAGCGTCGTTGACCCGGAGGTCCTAGAATTTGAGTCCCGACTGTGGCAGGAGCTACATAGCTAGGTCGAACTCAGCCCCTTTCTCAAGGAAACTTCTAGCCGCCGGCTGCTCTCATCGGGTGCTTTCCGTAATTTACCGGAAGGATCTAGAATTCTACCAGTTTCTGGAACCTCCAACTCTGACTTCAACGGCCTGCTGCGATGGCTAAGTGATGGCGAGTTGGTTCTGCAGCGTCGTTCACCGGGAGGTCGTAGGGTTCGACTAGCTGCTGGATCCTCCAGTTCTGACAACGACCGGCTGCGATGGCTTAGTGATGGCACAGTTGCTTATGCAGCGTCATTCACCTGGAGTTCCTAGAGTTTCAGTCCCATATTCTTCACCAGCTATATAACTAGGTCGAAATCAGCTGCTTTCTGGAGGAAACTTCTAGCCGACGGCTAGTCTGATCGGGTGTTTTTTCGTGATTTGCCGGGAGGTCCTAGAATTCGACCAACTGCTGAAACCTCCAGCTATGATTTCAACGACCGGCTGTCATAACGTAGCGGTGGCACCGTTGCTTCTGCACCGGTGCTCATTCACCTCAAACCCGGTTGCTCATTCACCGGGAGCAACTAGGGTTTGAGTCCCCACTGTGGCAGGATATTCGTCACCAGCTACATAGCTGGGTCGAATTCAACCACTTTCTAGAGGAAAATCCCAGCCGCCAGCTGGTCTGATCGGGTGTTTTCCGTGATTTACCGGGAGGTCTTAGGGGTTGACCAGCTGCTGGATCCTCCAGCTCTCACTTCAACGTGCGGCTGCGATAGCTTAGTGGTGGCACCGTTGCTTCTGCAGCAGCGTTGACCGGGAGGTCCTAAAATTTGAGTCCCGACTGTGGCAGGATATTTGTAACCAGCGACGTAGTTACGTAGAATTCCGCCTTTTCTTTGAGGGAAAATTCTGGCGACCGGCTGCTCTGATCGGGCGTTTTCTGTGATTTACTGGGAGTACCTAGGGTATGGCCATAAGCCCCAACGGTGGTGGAATTTTAACGATAGCTTTAGTTGAGTCGAATTCTGGCGGTGTCTGGAGGAGAATTGTAGCAGACGGTTGATTGGGTGTTTTCCGTGGTTTTCCAATCAACCGCAGGTGAATGGTGGAGCAGTGAATGCGTTTCAACTAACCGGGAGGTCCTAGAGTTTGAACCTTGACTGTGGCAGGTTATTCGATACGAACTTCATAGTTAAATCGAATTCAACAGCTGCATGAAGGAAAGTTTTAGCAGCCAGGGGCTGTGATGGGTAGTTTTCTGTGGTTTGACCCATTAACGCCAGATGAACAACAGAGCAATATCCTAACGACTAGACCACGGATCGCGCGATTTTGTTTCGATTTCCTTGTCCTATCCTCTATCCTTAAACACACACATATATGTTCGTGTACTACCGTACCACATATGTCGGGAGACCAGACGGGAGATTAGATACTAATACGGCTTACTTGGATATTGATACGGAGATACTTGGACGGGAAATCGCCGCAAGCTAATATGCAGATTGTAGTATCCAATCAAAGACAAGAATTCTCAAAATGATTTTTATTCAAGTCCAGGTACAATTGCTGAAGTGCCGAATCACAAGAAGAATATACCAAAAGCGAAGCCGTGTGGTTGTAGTCCAGAAGAAGTCCCCAAATCAGCCAAGTCGTAGAATATTTTTATTTTATTTATTTAATAGGTAATTATTACAGCCAAATTAGAAACTTGATCCAATGTGGCTAGGCCGAAGGCCTTTAAGCCATTACAATACCTACATTCTACCGAGTTCTAACCTTTCGCCTTCTGGTATTCACCCCCAATGGTCTCTCCATCGCCTCAAAGCCGCGGAAACGAGACCATAAGGTACGGCTGAGGAAAACCCTGAAGGGGAAAAACCTGCCGTCAGAAGCCGAGTACATGCTACTCTATCCGGTTTTTAGACTATTTATTTATTTGGCGCGGGCGTCAGGCATTCTCCTTCCAGTGTTTGGCCTCCACCGCACCTGAAAACAAACAGCACCACAGAAAATCGTCCGCACCAAGTCGTAGAATATCCACAAGAGTGTTCCACGTCAGTAGCACAGGTCGTCGTCGTAGTTGCTCTCCACACCTCTCTCGCCAATTCACTCACCAGGATACAATCGCTAACACTGCCGCTCGCTATCTGCCCTGGCGTCGGGTAGGAGCCCTCTTTAAGCCGCTGGGGCTATTGGCCCGCCGACTAGCTGCGGAGTAGGGGCGGTGGCGAGTCCCTACCCGCTTGCTCGGGCGTGACGGCCGCGCGCGGACAGGCCAGGCCAGCTCGCACCGGTTGCCTTCTTCTCTCGCCAGGGGCGGTAACGCCCCGCTGACGTCACTCGGCGGCGGCTTTAAACGTATGCAGCCGGTCACGACACAGATGAGCGTCGGATTATATATTTCAACCGGGAAGGAACATTTCTACTTACAGACGGCTATAACATGTACTACTACTTGCGTCTGACGGTTATCGTCCAAACAAACGGTTTTGCCAATTAGATGTTGATCAGTGTTTGAAATCTTGTACGTACACACTGATTCTCTCAATTACTACGAGTACATATTGCATCAATGTTTGATGGATAGAAAGATTTCTCACTTCTTGAAGTGGAATACAAAACAATGAAATCTGTAAATTGCCGTCAGCTGGCTGGTGATGTATGAGAAATCTTTTAACTCTCCCAAGACTCTCTAGTGTGGATGTGCGTTCATATATTTTCTCTTTTCATTATATTTTCTCGGCACCGTCCCGGTCGATTCTGATAACTCCCAGGCCTAGCACCCATGAAATGCGTGAGAAAATATAGTGAAGCAGTTACCGCAACGCGCCATACGCCATCAATTTGGCCAATTTCATACTATAGGTTGTTGAGTTTTGCTTATAATTGATTCTGGATACCACTGTGTCTTCTAAAACGTCTCTATAGAATCCATCTTACCGCCATATTAAACTTTTAGTGGCCGCGCAAAATTGGAACCCGAGTGCTCTCGTGGATTACAATTGTAATCGATTTAAAAAATGCTTATTATTATATTTTATTTTAAATATAGACAAGTAATGATACCTAAAACATTGACTAGTCTTTAAGTACTGTTAAACTTATGAGAATATATATTGCAAATTCTATGAATTACTACACAGAATTATTATACCTTTAAATAAATACACTAAAAAATGTGCGGGTAGATTTTTGTTTTTGAAAAGTCACGTGCTCGAAATTTTTTGTGCACTTGATACACTTAGGATTATTAAAAAAGCAGTTTGGCACAATGGTTTAAACATTTGGAGCCTCTTTTCTGAACGTGATTCAGTGTCAAACAACAGAAGAACATCTTCCACATATATTCTTTACACGCGCACCCACTGAACGCGATCTGCCTAATATTGTTAAGTGCTCTTGTTTCGTTGAAGTCCGTCGAGATAACAACGCACCCACGTTGCCCTTTGTGACTTCGCAGATCCCTCCGCCCCTTCTTAGATTCCCAGCAGAAGTCTCCCGCGTGTTCTTATGGATGTTGGCACTTTTTTTTTCTTTCGATCGTCCTTTTCATTCATTGTTTCATAAGGGACCAAGCGAGATCCTTTAGAAATCCCGTCCTAGTCTACAGTGTTATTTGCATAAACATTCAGAGTATTCATTGCAGCTATATCCTCGTGATGTCCTCGTAGGTCAGAAACTGAACCGCGGGTGGTCGCCTGGACTACTATTGTAATCCAAGCAGTTTCCGGCGCGTATCGCTCGTGCAGCAGTTATCGCTTGACTCACATTTCGCCATAATTTAACAGCTGAGGCCTTCTACAAAAGGTTCTGAAAAGCCCATGCCAAAAGTTTGTCAACTCTCGAACAACTCTTGTAAACATCGAATGAGTAAGACTGAATTACAATAGTAATCCATTCGACTACTGAAAGGTTAATGCATACGCAACCTAATAATCGTAGTATGAAAGAAAGATGATGATTGTGATGAGCATCAAATGGTAATGAGCTTCAAATGTACTTGTAAGCCAATCTTTCGGCCATTTCCTTAGAATTGGTTGTAAATTTAGATGTGACTTTCGATAAATGATTATTCTTCACTGTGTACAACGAATTCGTTAACTAATGCATGCATCCAACGATTGAAGCAAGCAATATAAAAATATATATTTTGCGTTTACTGCATTTCTGTAGGATAATCCTGCGAGAATTTGAGATTAAAAAATTCAAACTCCTCCGAGGCTGTTGTCTCGCAAGCACATTATGCAAATCCATCACAGTCGTTCTGCATAACAGCCATCTTGCATAACCTGGACAACGATCGGGCGGTAGGCATTGTAGACAGGGCCAATCGCCCTAGCAAGCCTCTCCACTCTCCCTTGCGTCTCGGAGGCGATGCTTCCGGGAGCGGCCGCCAGGCGTCGCCCTTATCGCGCGGCGCACGCGACGGCGAGATTTGCCGGCGGCGCCAGCGCACTCATTAGGCCGGCGGCCGAAGCACAAAACAAGCGAGCGGCGGCGGACAGCAGTTGCCTTGACCCGTGCAGCGCCGGTCCCGCACCTGCTCGCCCCAAGCCGCTCACGCGACGCGGGTGTAGCACGCCATGGGCGCACGTGCACCGGGGTGATTATTGGGTGGGTGATTGGGTAAGCCTGGCCACTGGGGTGGGGGGAAGTCTTTGTGGGTAAAAACGCGGTTTCAAAACATACTGGGGAGTCCGGTACAGGACAACCGTGTAAAGTGACAACGGAATAACAGTCTTACCGGTTGAGGCGGACCAGGAGAGATGGCTCAGAGAATCAACTGATTGACTGATTGATTTTTTCGTGTTTCCGGGCACGTCAACTGCTTCGGTCATTAGTCCCGTTAGTGTAGTGCATGTTTTTCTCGGGAGATGGCGGTGATTTTCGCCCGCTGGATGGCGAGATCCGGCACCGACCTACCTTCGGCTAGTGGGGCTTCCCCCTAACCAGGACTCTCCAACCAGCGGGGCACCGCCCCATCCGGGAAAAGCTCTAAGCTCCAGACCGGTCTCCCGGAATATGTGGTAGTGTAATGCATGTTAGTGTAAGTGTGTGTGTAAGAGGAGAGGAGAGGACAAGAAAGAGGAAGGACAGATCGCGCGCAGTCCGTGACCCGTTTGGTACTGCTCCGGCATTCGCCTGGTGTTGATCGAAGAAACCACGGAAAACTACCGATCAGAGCAGTCGGCCGCTAGAATTCTCTTCCAGACAGCGACTGAATTCGACCTAGCTGAAAAGCTAGTGTCGAAAATCCTGCCGCCGTGGGGAGTGAGAACCTAGGACTTCCCGGCCAGAGGCGCTGCAGTGACATCAGTTGATGCACTGAACTACCGCTACCGGTACATCAACTGATGTTACTGCAGTTCCTCTGACCGGAAGGTCGTAAGTTCGAGTCCTGATTGTGTCAGAAATTCGACACTATATTGGTCAGCTAGGTCGAATTCAGTTGCTGTCTGAGGAAGAAATTTGGAGGCCGGATGCTCTTGGTCGGTGGTTTTCCGTGGAACCTCGATCAGCACCAGGCGAATGCCGGAGCAGTAATCTAACAAACGGGCCACGGACAGACCGCTATCTTTCCCACCTCTTCCTTGTCCTATCCTTTCCCCTTATATACACTGGCACTAACACGCCCGATACTGCCACACGTGGTGGGCGAACGTTTCGAACTAATGGAAAACCTGGCTAATGGACGGTAGGTCGGCGCCGAATCTCGCCATCCAAGGAAGAAAAGATCACCACCTCTTCGAGCGATACAAGCGTACACTGCACTTACGGTACTAATTAGCTTAGTAGTTGACGCTCTCGAAATCACATATCAATGAATCAATGAACCGGCTAATGCGGCTGAGGACATCAGCCAATGAACTAGAATATACTGCACAAAGTGGCTGAAGTGTCGCCATCTTTGCAGGAAATTGAAGCCATGTTTCTGTAGTCAAAGCAGCGCCCTCTGGAGAAACAGTATTCTATAGCTGAACCGCTCGCAAAAAAACCATCATTGCGGACGTACCTTTGGTAAAATCTCGGAGGCTGCCCCCACCCTGTGGCATCTGAGATTTCCCCTCTCGGCGATAAGGGAAGCGCGTAGGCGAGAAGGAGAGGCGACTGCGAAACGCAGCGATCGCGCTGACCGTCACTCGTCATCACTACTCTCTTCGTCACAAGAGGAACTCGCACTCCCAGGAGTGTCCAAAGAAGTGAATACATCGTATTATGCATGAATCTTTCCTTCCTCATTCTTGCCCTCTTCTCTCTCTTGCTCACAAACACGTACAATTATATGAACTTCACAACTACACACGTTGCGAGCTGGTTTTGTAATTGGATGTAAGAGGATGAGAATAAATGTGAGTGTGTGTAATTGGAGGTATAAATTAGTTTGTGTGCGTGAGCGCAAGTGCGTGAATGTGCGTTATTTTTTTCTGAATAGTACCAGGAAAATGCCAGAACAGTGCTCTGACAAATGGGCAAAGAACCGCGCGCGATCTTTCCTTCCCCATCCTTGCCTTGTTCTCTCCCTTGCACACAAACACATACACTTCTATCAACTACGCAACCACACATGTTGGGATTTAGTCAAATGGTTGGATTAACTGGATGAGAATAAATATGTGTAAGTGGATGGGTGTAATTAGAGGTGTAATTGAGTGTGTGCGTGTCTGTGTGTGCGCGTATCTGTGTGTGTGTGTGAGTGCGAGTGTGTGAAGGTGCGTAGTTTTTTAATTGTACCGGGCGAATGCCAGAACAGTGCTCTGAAAAACGGGCAAAGGATCTCGCGCGATCTTTCCTTCCTCATCCTCCCCCTGTCCTCTCCCTTGCAACTGTGTATGGGTGTAACCGTGTGTGTGTAACCATGTTTGTGTGTAACCGTGTGTGTGTAACCATGTTTGTGTGTAACCGTGTGTGTGTATGTAACCATGTGTGTGTGTAACCGTGTGTGTGTATAACCATTTGTGTGTAACCGTGTGTGTAATCATGTTTGTATGTAATCGTGTGTGTGTAACCATGTTTGTGAGTTAACCATGTTTGTGTGTAAGTAACCATGTTTGTGTGTATGTAACCATGTTTGTGAGTAACCGAGTGTGTGTAATCATGTTTGTATGTAATCGTGTGTGTGTAACAATGTTTGTAAGTAACCGTGCGTGTGTAACCATGTGTGTGTAACAGAGTGCGTTTAACCGTGTGTGCGTAAGTGGGTGGGTGTAAGTGGGTTTGCGTGAGTGAGAGAGACGTCGGGAGCGCCTCTAAGTGAAGAAGTATCCCTCCCACCTTTCTGCCCTTTGGAAGCACTTCTGGGGCTTCCGGTCTGTTTTCTCCCGCGGACAGCTGCCACAACTCGCCAACCAACACTGCTCTTTTCTCAGACCGAGCTCGTGGTGGAAACAAACACTGTAGAAGGAAGAGCATCTAACTTTACGCATCTTCCAGAAGTACTGACAGTGAACTCACAATCAAAACTCACGCGTTCAAAACACACCGTCTTTCAGTCGGAATGGCAGAGCTTATTTTCAAAGTGACGTATCTTTATGAAACACCAGTAACAACAGTAAGAGGAATTACATTGTATTATCTTAACAGTTCAAGATTCAGGAGTCAGTGATTTTCGGGTATCATTTAACATAGCAATAACTTCAATTCGGAACACAATTAGTTACCTAGTGGAGAATCGTCTTAAGAATATAGTAAATCTACTAAACAAACAGAAATGTAAGTATGTCTCTTTGAAAATAACCTCTTCAGTTTATTAGAAGGTCTTTGTATTTAACATAAACACCTATTTCACTCATTTGATTCTCATATATTAATAATTTACTTAATAAATGAATAATATTAACTCGTATAGCAAGATACAAGACATTTAAAATTAATACATAGCAATCCTTATTTCACTATAACAGTAAAAAATGTTCATTCCTTTTGCAAAAAGTCTAAAAATGCTTTCAGGGTAATTACAAACTTGAAAAATAAACTCCAAAGCGTTTTGGACAGAACATTACATTGAATTTGATGTGTGTCTTCAATATAAAAATTGACATATTTTACTGACTGCAGTTTACATGAAAAGAGGAAAAATGCTTTGTGTGTAATTCCAGTAGTAAAATACGTACCAGTCATATGTGCTAAAATACAAATATCATATTCTGCATATAAAACTATCAAGAATGGGATATCAGAGCTGTTTTATCTTTTACATTTTTATGTGGCCCTCTTAATATTTCATGTTCATGTTTTTGACAAAGTAGTTTTAAGAAAAATAAAACTTTTATGAAAACAATGGGTGCTGCCTATTTAAGCAAATAATTGTGTTACAGGGTTTTTAAATGCCTACATACGCGCATGAAATACGAGTTTTCATGTCCTAAGTATTTGAGGTTTTCTTATTACACAGTAAGTATACTGTGTAACCACTTTGTTACACCACTTTGTAAAGTAGACTGTTTGTTGAGACGAAAGGCAAACTAGAGAAGATTTGGTATGCTAACAGGCTTGGGCAGTAAGTAGTAGAAAATATGAATGTAGCTCATTCCAGTCATAGAACATACCAACTGCGGATGAAAAAGAAGACGATGATGATAATTATGAAAAATTGTTATTTGTCACAAACTACACCACAATTAAAATATTTTATTTGCCGAACAGTTATTGCAACATCTACCCATTTTTTAGAGGAACAATTCGTTAAAAACGATGTTTTATTCGTTTGTAATCGTAAAGTACATTGTATAAATAATTAAAATTCAGTTGTAAGAGCGTATAAAGTTCGAGCCATTTTAACGGATACAGTGCTTTTTCATTTATTGTAATCCTCTTAATTTTTCGCATTTTGTAGCTTTTAAATAGAAAACATAATAGGTCAAGTATTAAAATAGACGAAGTATCTATTCAGAGGAAGCCAAGATGTTTGTGAATACAAAGTGAAATTAGTGTCCACTTATATTTTGACTAGTTTATGTACTATACGTATTTATTGCAGTATCTATTTTAGTTCTCGGAAAGGCAATGCATCTATTAAAGTTCATTAGGCATTATGTCACGGTAACAGGAGTTCAGCATTATAGTATTGATCTTCACATTTCTTGGAAATCATTTCAGTCATGGGAAGTTGGTAGCGGTTACAGGCCCCAGTTCTAGGAAAATCAAACCGATGTAGTAATTAGAACCGTAGCGTATTCATGACGTGTATGCTATATGCTATAGTCTGAAAGCTCTGCAAGGTAAATTGAATACTTTTAAAATGTCAAAGAATTCTCTCAGAAAAAAAGGATGATTCTTTCACTCAATTTCGTGTTGCTTTTAACATTAGTAGCTGCTGGGAAATATGAAAAACTGTTTTTTTATAGACGAACCTATCGGGCATAAAAATATTATAAAAATACTGTTCCCTCTAGTATCAACGTATAATTACAAAATTATCTGTAAATCAATGATACAGCAACATATTGGACCTCAGCCAAATTTTCATAATTCCATTATGTTTGTCGACATTACTTTCATAGCACTCTCTAAAATGTTGTATGTGTTCTGTTAATTAGTTTCATTGTACAAAATTAATTTTATTCTCTATATTATAGTGTTTTAAAACGTGTATAACATGAGTCGTTTTACGACAAAAGGCAAAGCAATTACCATTATTGAAAGTTAATTAATAAAAAACTATTGCTATATATGGTGTTAATTTAAAATGCAATTATTTCAGTTCCGTTCAACTAAATCACAGAGTTCAGAAGTTAAACAAAGCTGAGTTCAATTGCTATATTTCTTGTGAAAGGGTAACTATGTTTAATCAGGAAACTAACGCAAATTCATTCAACTAGTGCTAAAGCAGCTAAGTGGCTTTTATATCGTGATATAATCTTATAGTTGGGATAACTTAATTTCCTCTGTTAATTCTAACTGGGAAGAGGTCCAAGAGTTGAAACTCTTTATTCCTCTGTTTTATCTAGTAGAACACGTAAGTTAACATTTGATTATAATTAAAAGTAATTTAAGTATTTTCGAGATTGAAAATAAGATTCTGACTATATTTATTTCGATTTGTTGGATTTCATGCAGTAAAATCATTTTATTGAATGCAGGAGGGAAGTTTTTTTCTCAATAGTAATTTTTTATGTGATTACATTTGCGGTTAAAGTCAGTTCAATATTTGTATTTTTTGTTTTAAAATATCCAACTTTGTAAATTCTCAGCTGAATCATGTATTAAGAAATGCATTGGGTTCGTCACACATAAAATTGCATCTGTAGCATAATACATGTACATTTCTGACTTTTCCCACCGTCATATATCACTTAGTTTCATAGATAATAAAACGAAATTTTGGAACCTTGCCTGTTTCAGGCAGGTCGATAGAAAGAACCACGTTGAAGCTATTGGTATACTGCAAGTGATTTATATTCAAGCTGCACTGAACGGCCAAATACTCCCGCGGGTAATTATACTTTCTTTTAGTTGGTTCCATAAAACTTTTAGATGGAACTTTCTACGACGCATCGCCCGTACTAAGCCAGCCAATGAACTGCACTAAAGGATAAAGTGCACCTTAAACTTTCTTTCCGCAGACTCTGCACGTAAAAAAAGTTCATTGTGGTAGTGCAGGCACCGAATCCTGCTTAATACCAGTCAATTCACTAAAACGTTCTTTTTTATTCGTAGGTTCTTTTACTTGTAAATAAGTAGCCAATGAAAATTCGAGGATGTATTGATAGATATTCGTATTCCTCATGGAAAGTTTTATTTTGGTATGAAGGAAAACAATAAGTGAGAAATTCTTTACTGAAGACTGAGCATCACACGAAAAGTAACATTAATTTTAACAATGATACATAATTAATTATTTACCATTTGGACTGTATAAATGTGTATAAACAACCTGTAACAAGTATTGTATGGCAGCCTCCGGGTCAATGACCCCATCTCGATCAGGTTTTTTGTCCAGTTTCCCTGATCCATTGAGCAAATGCTGAGATGGCCCCTTGTTTTGCTTCTGGACATAAATATAACTTCATTTTCTGTGCACGTCTTCTAGATTTCAGTGGGAAATACAATTATTCAAATTATCGTTTCCATGTTGTCGCGGCAGGAAGTATTATTCCGAAGGACAACATGGATATGAGCCAAAATTTATTGCCTTTTTATCCTTGAAAATAGATGTTATTACATGGGAGCTTTTTTTTCAAAATTTAAGTAGTATATGACTTAGTGTAGGGATCACAGAATTTTGAAAATGTGCACACAATTCAGTTTTCCTCATAGCACGTCATACGTAGTTTTAACTGTTTTTTGACGTAAAATAAATAAATAAATAAGACAAAACAATATTCAGTGATACGGTAAAGAGAGAAAAATAAGTGTGTTAATCCTTCACAAAAATAAATTTTATTACAGTTTCATTTAGTTTCGCACTTCATAAAGCATCCAATCTACAGAAGTGTAGTTCAGTCTTCAATAGTACACGCAATACAAAACAAATGTAAGTTCAAAACTATTCGTCGCATACATGTACAAACACATAAAAAACACACGCACACATGCACACGCCGGTGACATACCGCACACACAATTCTATGCACACACAATTCAACGCACACCCAAGCAGAGACACACACGCGAATGGACAGAAGAATTATACTCAGGGAGAACTTTTGTTTATTAAATATTGATCTCTTAAGCATATTTACGTAAAATTTGTTCGAAAGCAAATATGAAATTTCGTACAAAATCCTATACTCTTGGTATTATTTTTTATTATTTCTAAAAAGAGGAAAAACGCTAAAACTGCTGTACAGAAATAAACATCTCTGAATTATTAAAAATGTTTTACGATGCTAACCTACTACGGATAGTACATTTAGAGATTAATTTAATTTTTAATCCCATTCCCTAAAATTGAGCCCATGTCAGTGTTGGAATCGCGTCATTAATTTAATGAAACCTCTGAGTGATGTGAACAGTTGAAATGTCGATTTTGAAAGCAGCAGCAAAATTGTCCAAATCTCTGCTCGGTCACGATACACATACTCATCGAGGAAGAGCACAATTTGATCGTATTGAAGTATTGATCTTTGTTATAATGCATAATGCGTTGCTTTTGGCAGAAATCACAATACTATTTAAGCTGTGCTATTGCAAACAGATAATGACAGAATACAAACTCTAGATACATTTTGCGTAATTGAAATAAAATGGACGTTTAAGTACGGTCATTTTAATCGGAAAGTAGTTGTTCTGAATTTCTCATTACAATGAAATTAATTTCTCCATTTCATTTGAAATAACTTTAGATTTTTTGCAATTGTGTTTACTCTTAATATATTTTTAATGCTAATTATGTGAAACAATATCAATAATGACCTCATTTATTTAACATCCCCACATAGAGATAACGATTTTTTTTCAAAATAGCGAAACAATAATGAAAGATATTGAAGGTCTTACCTGTATTCAGCAGTCTATCTTCTAAATAAACGATATCAGTCATTCAATGTTCCTATTATTATTATTATTATTATTATTATTATTATTATTATTATTATTATTATTATTATTATTATTATAGGAAGCGAGAAAAAGAAACAAACGAACTATAAATGAAATATTTTTAAGCGCGAAAATTACGTGAAACTGCGAGAAAAACAGACATCCCAAGCCTCCAGGTTTAAAATTTGTGTAATTTATTTGCATTTGCAATTAATTATAAATTAAATTCACTAAATAATTAAAACTGAAATTTATTTAATATAGTTTTAGAACTTGAAATAAATTTAATTGAATGTCTAATTAAAAGTGCCTGCAATCTTTAGACTATTGAATTACATCGAATCTCAATAAATATGAAATAGATATTTTTATTTCCTCCAGTAAGCAAATTTATTAATGGAAAAGTACAATAAAAATCATATCGTTATTTAAAAAATCTCTGTAATCATTGTGCAAGTGAACGCCCTCCCAAGGGGAAATAAGTGCAAAAATCTCCATACACCCACGGGATTTCAATCGCGGGTCTACATGTAGGAAATTAAAAACTGGTACACGCAATGCTTTTCCTTCGCGTGACCTGACTCATGTTATTCGGTGGCTACCACTCGGGAGCTTATCTGCATAGCAACCTGTGCATGGTGGGACTTGGAGAATCCGTAAACGGGAGCTTCAACAAACGGGGGTTTAACGTCCCAGAAATGACCTTTGCCGTGTCCTAGCTCTTCAGCTAGGTCAAATTCAGTCGCTGCCTGGAGGAGAATTCTAGCGGCCGGCTGCTCTGATCGGTAGTTTTCCGTGGTTTCTCCGATCAACACCAGGCAAATGCCGGAGCAGTACAAACGGGCCACGGACCGCGCGCGATCTGTCCTTCCTTTTCCTTGTCCTATCCTCTCCCCTTACACACACACTTACACTAACATGCACTACACTACCACATATTCCGGGAGAACGGTCGGGAGCTTAGAACTTGTCCCGGCTGGTGGGAGAGTCCTGGTTAGGGGGAAACCCCACTAGCCGACGGTAGGTCGGCGCCAGATCTCGCCATCCAGGGGGGAAGATCACAGCCATCTCCCGAGAAAAAACATGCACTACACTAACGGGGCTAATGACCAAAGCAGTTGACGCGCCCGGAAACACGAAAAAAACAAAAACAAAACCTTTGCCATGTCCTCTTCGTGACGACATATGCTCTGAGGAATTTATTAAAGTTTTGCCAGCCCGTAAAGGGATCATACTTGGATGACGATGTCGTGTAAATATGCATCTAATCATAAGTGGTAATGCTTGACTAAAAAATTGCAAAAACGAAGTAACTGGATATTAAATACATAACTTGAAATGACAAAAATAAATAGAAGACGAAGAAGAAGCAGAAACTATTAGTTTCTTTTGGGAACGACGCACTAGAATACAAATGTTCACATACACTCAAATAGCTATACATAGACCAATGATAGCTTTTATTTGCAAACGCGTTAAGCGTGTAAACTATAATTATGTACGTGGATGATAAGTGCCGTATCATAGCTTACGCGAGTACACACAACGGATTTCAATATTCAAGCGTCTAGTAGCTTTTAAATATATTTTCAGGAATATGAAAAATCCAAACTTTTCAAACTATAATTTTAATGACTCCTTTCTTTGCTTATGGACATTAAATGCAGTCTTCTCCTCACCCGACATCCCCATTCAACTACTCGAATGCCATTTGTTACTAATATCTCTGATAAAGAACAGTAACAATAACTGTTAACAGAAAATGTTAACTGTTAACAATTACTGTGATCAGAGCAACAACTGCTGCCTCTGCATCGTTTTGACCCAGAGGCCCTAGGGTTCGAAATCTATTGAGGGCAGATTTTTGACAGCAGCTGAATAAACTAAATGGAATTCAGCCATTGTTTAAAGATTTCTGAAAACCGACTATTCTGATCAGTAGTTCCTTATAGTTTCTCCGGTCAACACGAGGAGAATGTTAGCAGCACCCTAACAAACGGCCCACAGTCCGTGCGAGACCTTTCTTTCTTTCTTTCTTCCTTCCTTCCTTCCTTCCTTCCTTTCTTTCTTTCTTTCTTTCTTTCTTTCCTTCTTTCTTTCTTCATTCACCCTTCTCCTATCCACTCCCTTTCACGCACATGCACATATGCATACATTGAACAGTGTTACCCCAGTGTTGAAAGTGGGTGGAGATGCACCCATCATAATTAATGAATAATAATAATGATCACCCATCATAATAGCAGACGTGTACATCGACACAGGATCTCACATTCCAGCGGTCGAGGTAGAAGGCGACCTCCCGCGCTACACTTATCGATTTTGCTTAATAGTTGACACTCCCGAAATCACCAGTAAATAATAAAATGAAGAAAAAAGCATAGAAATAAATAAACAATGAAATAAATAAATTAAAATCAAAAATAAATAATAAACAATCAAATAATCAATAAAAAAAACAATCAAATTAATCAATAAAAAACAATCAAATTAATCAATAAAAACAATCAAATTAATCAATAAAAACAATCAAATAATAGTAATTAACGAAACGAGCGTATAAAGAGGTGTGTGGTTGCATGAATGGTATGTTCAAAAAAGCGAGTTACGATACAAGCGAGTTTTCTTTCATACCATGAGTGCAATTATACGCCTTTATGCACATGTCATTTTCAATATTTTTCCTTTCCATTTACGAACAATTCAAGCGCATCTTTTCCACTCGAGGTATGCATTTTATGACGTAGTATTGCTTCTGAAAAAGATATATTTTAGTGGGCCTTGCATTGCTTTTGTTTCGACGAAATTTTTTCAAATGGAGACTATGGTAAAAAATGGTAATGAACGTATTGCGGATAAAATATTAGAAGTCGACCAAGACAAGAAAACATTACAGCCCACGAAAAGTAAAGACAGGTATGAGAGAGAATACAACACGTATAAATATTGGAGAAAAAAACGTAGTCATCTCTGACACAGTTTTGCTATAGCGTCTTTTACATAACTGATAAACACTGACGTTTACATTTTTTACATTCGCAATCTTAAGACCAAGTGTTTTACATATTAAACATACAATTTATTCACGTTAAATATTTTAGATTGTTCCGTAAGTCAGCTTTTTTATTTTGTTCATTTAAAGTAGGTTTTGAACAACAAAGATCATCAGCGATTACAATTAAGTATGCATCAATGTATTAAGTATCACATTTAAGTTTCACACATTAAGTTGCCACAATTCGTTAAGTATACACAATTAAATATCAATCGAATTAAGTATACATCTCATTACATATTAAATTGCATGACAATTTATAACATTATATCCCATATTTTCCATCATAATTGCATTACATCAAATTACTAATCAAAATTATTAACATCAAGTTTTATTTTATATTTCCTTACTTATGTTAACAATTTCTAGCAACCTTAGTACTTAAGCGCACCTGTCTGCAGAGCTGAACAATTTATGTAAGTTAGTTTCTAGTTTCAGTAGGTTTCTTTCCTTTGCTATACCGGGGCATTCTAAGATAAGGTGTTGTGTAGATATTACTGCACCACATTTATAGCATGGTTCTGGGTCGGATTTTTTGAATATATAACAATATTTCAGATTATAATAACCAATCCGTAGTCTAGTGATAATGACTTGCTCTCTTCTTTTAAGGCAGATTTTCGGCAGAGTTGGTTCCAGTACGGAGTTCCTAACCAGGTGTTGTTTTGATGATTTTAATTTCCATTGTCCCAATATTTGAAGCAGGATATCTTGAATAGTTTTTAATGTCTTTTGTAGTGCCACAAATTTGAGAATCAAAACTTAGAAATGATGTTGCCATTTTTGCTTATCAGCTTTCTCATTGCCAGCGGTTGCCCTATGGGATGGGATCCAAACAAATTCGTTTTTTATCCCTTTTTCACTTTGAATAAATACAAGTTCTTCGATTTTTTGTATGATGGGATTGCTAGTATGTCTATTTCTATGGCTTTAAAGGTTGACATTGAGTCAGTAAATATTCAACGGGCAAGTAATTTGTTTGGATGAGGCTTTCGATGGTTTAAGGATTGCCCATGCTTCGCATGAACAGATGGAAAAATAATCTGGGAGGCGTTGTGATTCGACTATATTGGTAGACTGAAAGTAAAATGCACAACCAGCTTTTCCATCACATTTAGAACCTTCTGTATATATTTGGTAATAGTTGGCATAATCTTGTTAATAAATTTTGGAAGTTTGGGGCCCGAAGTATGGTGAAGGATTTTTGCTAAGATTAAATTTATTGAAACATTATGATCTCGCTAGGGTGGGAAGGGAGGCATACATCTAGGTAAGGTGGCTGGTTCGACAGTATTAAGTTCCTTCTAGTACTTAGAAATCCTCTCTCTTAGTGGTAGTCGTCATTGAGGGTGGATTTCATAGACAGATGTTTTTAGGTGATTGAAAATATTTGTATATGCCGGATTTGGAGGGACACTTGAAGTTGAGAAAGCATAATTTAAACAGTGAACTATACGTCGTAGGTCTAATGGTATTTGCCCTGTTTCCCCCTAATAGGCTATTAGCTGGGCTGTTTCTAAAAGCGCCAAGACTTAAGCGACATGCTCTTGTGATTATTGGATTTAGAAGTCAGCTTTCTTAACGTTTACTTCCCAATTTAGATTTATTCATTCGTTGTGTGTATGTAGTTATAGTAGGAGCGTAATATGTGATGAAGATTTTTGTTCATGTTTCATGACCGAATGCAAACACCTTCGTTATATTTACTTAATTACTCCATTTCTGACTTCTGATTGGTAGGTGTGTTGTTTTAATTACTCGTTTGAATTTTCATTGCACGTATGAAATTAACGTAGAGGTCATAAATGATTTTTCATGGAATTAATGAGCATATTTAGTTAACGAAACGAAAAATATCTTTGTAACATTAGGCTGATTGGAAGTTTCGGTATATGATATGGAAGTGGCTTAAACGGAGTTTGCACCGGTGAGTTGAATTGGAAATACGTCTGGTGACGAGGAGAAGCTAGGACATTTTGATAGGAAATGTTTCATGTGTTCCAACTGCCGCCTTCCATGTTTGTTCATTGTGCAGCGTTATGGAAATTTGAAGGAGTGTTTGTTAAGTGAAATGCAACGAAATAATACGATGTTTGTATATTGCTTTAATAGAACTGTCAAAATGAATGCTTTCCTAAAACTAAAAAAATCCTATTTACCATCAA
Source organism: Teleogryllus oceanicus (assembly GCA_964035755.1). Taxonomy (NCBI): domain Eukaryota; kingdom Metazoa; phylum Arthropoda; class Insecta; order Orthoptera; family Gryllidae; genus Teleogryllus; species Teleogryllus oceanicus. The sequence goes on along the minus strand of CAXIVR010000010.1, from coordinate 34,712,545 downwards.
TTTTATGAGGTGAAAATGATTTATGAGGTGAATTTTCTTAATAGAATTCTTACAGAAAAAGAATTGATATTTATTAGTTTCGCAGATTCAAAGACGTTTAATGTTAATTGCGAAGGTTTAGGAATAGAACCGTATCGTGAAATTGGATATGCGCAGTGAAGCGTGAATGGCGTAATGAGGCTTAAAAATGTGAGAGAAATTGCATCTATGCAGCGAGTTAAATAAACGTTTCTTTGTAGAAATTCCGCTTGTGCGGTGCGGAACCACAAGCTACGTTTATTGGAAGTGTCTCAAAGACTCGAGAACAATAAATGTTTCTTCCTAATTTTACAGCGAATACAACACCCAGTCCCTCCCATCTCCCAAAAATAGCTTTCCTGACCGCTGCCTCGATACTCACTTCTCCAACCTCGTACTTTGTGTCTGCTGGACACTCAACCTTATTTTTATTGTAATACGAAAGGAGAATTGATTAGTTTAGGCCATGTCACAAAGAGAGTTTTACATATTTTGAACCGAAGTTTTAGTCCATTATAGGGCCGCGTTTTGAACTATTATTAAAACTAACACTACTATCACCCATGATTATTAAAAATGTAAATTAATTGATTGTTGTAACACGTCTTTATGAAGGCATAGTGTAGTGGCACAACAGATTTGAAAATGAAAGTCCGGAAATCCCAAATAAATATACGAAACTTTGGTTTTAAAACTGGATAAATTTTATTTTTATCTACAATTTTAGAATCAACCTATTAACAAAAATGTAAACACAAAACACTGTAAACGTTGCTTTATCTTTCTAAAAATCTCTCCCGTGAAAGGATCTATGTTTACAGATGTCCACAAATAATCAAATTAATTATGTAAAGGTACTCTCGATTAGCGCAATATTGTTTTTTAAATTGCAGTAAAATAGAGTAAATTAAAACCCACGTTTGATACTTTAAGAGTTAAGTGCTCTATCGATGGAACACTTCAATGCATTGAACCTGGAATTTTCATCAAACACACAAATTGTAGTACGTTTACAGCACAATATAAAGACTTCTAAAGGGAACTAGAACAGGTAATGAGCTTACGTTCAGTAAGTCTATAAGAACATAACTGGCTCGGAAGATTGTTTGGGTGCAGACATTGTTTGTAGTTTCCCTCAAAGACCTCACAGCTGGGCGGAAACAAGAGGTACTCAAGTTCACAAAGACATTGTAAGGTAGGAGAGACCTGCCCACAAAAGGAGCATGGAGATGTAAAGATAAGGAGTAGGAACTTGGGTAAAGTATGGGAATAGAAGAACGAGTAAATTGCTGAACAAATATTTTCGATAGCATTCAGTGAGTTTCCCGAAACTATAACCCGACCAAGCGGAGTGTAGGACTGCCATGGCGACGAGGGCAGCACTGCCCTTTATATTGCTTCAGAGAGAAAGAGACAGAGCTATTGGTATACTCAATGCAACTGAAAACTGAGGTATTGATGTAAGCTGAGTCGGATTCGGTGGTATAACGGTCAGCGTACCATACTGTTGTACCCGAGTTTGCGGGTTTCAAACCCGATCGAAGCCATTTTTTAAGGGCGAAAAAATCCTTCGTACGCCTTCCATCAGAGGGGAAGTAAAGCCGGCTGTCCCATGTAGTAGATTTATTGCATGTAAAATATCCTCACACCTAAAAGAAGCCTCTGAGCAAAATTGAGATCCGCCAGTTTCGTCGCTCAAGATAATACCTCATTTCTCCGCTAGGTGGTGAAAGGAGCGTATCGAAATTTGCGTGGTTAGACGGATGAGCGGGCCCGATGGCCCGAGTCTCGCCACGTAAAATAAGGCATAAACTAAACTAAGGCACCGTATGAACGCACATCTTGTAATGCCATTTTATGATCAACAATACCCCGGAGGTTTCATTTAAAATCACAGGGATATTCTCTAAAGACGTTAAAAATTAGGAAACAAATTTCCAAAGAAACAAATAAGTAGGGTGTTTTAAAAATTTTTAATTTTGAAGTTTCATTTTGTATGTCAAGGAAACGTCACGATTGTTTTTATTCGACTCGCAACTCGCCTGTCACTTTTTCTCATTCTACAGGGAAAGCCTTCTAAAGTAGATGTCACTCTGTGAGGCAACTTCAGTAAAAGGAAAACAAACTGAATGTTCTTCGGAAAGGATGGTAGTTGATACGGAAGATAAGTTATCGAACTGTTCTGTACGTCTTAGTGGCTGTTATTTAATATAGTAAATAACAGCCACTAAGAAGCAAATAATATTTCTTACAATAAATCGCATGTAAGCCAGCATCTTTGCGATTTCATTTAAACTTACGCAATATCCCTGTGATTTTAAATGAAACCTCACGGGTATTGTTTATCATAAAATGACATTACAAGATGTGTGTTCATACGGTGCCTTAGTTTAGTTTATGCCTTATTTTACGTGGCGAGACTCGGGCCATCGGGCCCGCTCATCCGTCTAACCACTCAAATTTCGATACGCTCCTTTCACCACCTAGCGGAGAAAGGAGGTATTATCTTGGGCGACGAAACTGGCGGATCTCAATTTTGCTCAGAGCCTTCTTTTAGGCTTGATGATCTTTTACATGCAGTAAATCTATTACATGGGACAGCCGGCTTTACTTCCCCTCCGAAGGAAGACGTGCGAAGGATTTTGTCGCCCTTAAAAATCCACGGCTTCGATCGGGTTTCAATCCGCAAACTCGGGTACAACAGTCCGGTACGCTGACCGTTATACCACCGAATCCGTAACTTATCTATGTTGCACCGATGTGACCCACTGCTAGCCGACGCAACCCATCGTGAGGTGCTCTGGCTAGACGGCTCTAGTTCAGTGAAAGGCTCACAGGCAAATGCAGCGAGCCGCCGCAGCCAGTCTAGCCCGAATTATGACATTTATTCAGTCGTGATCGACACCACAGTTTGCAAACCGATCTTTGGCAAACTAAAAATCTGTTTTTCCTTCTGTATTCAAAATTAAAGTAGTATATGGCTTAGTGTAGGGATCACATAATTTTGAAAACGTGCACAGTATTCACTTCTCCCCATAGCAGGTCATACACAGTTTTTAACTGTTTTTTTACGTAAATAAATAAATACTGCTTGTCCTCGAGAAAAGCTGCTAGACTACATCAATCCTAGACAATAGTTCCATTGTTTTGTTTTATTAATACTTTTTGACTGTGACTTACATCTATTGAATGTGACTGATTTATTTTCAGCGTGTAATGTTTTAATTTAATTCACATTACAATATGTTCTTCAATGTACCATACTGTTTTACAGACTAATTTCCGACGCTAATTGTACTATACGCACATTGCACAATATGCCGAACTCGTAGATCACTCATCAATTGTTTCTTTTTTGACACTTAAAAAACTGATTGTATTTCCTTCGGGTCCAACATTTCCTTAAAATGTTGTTGAACGTTTACACACATTCTCTATGAGAAATGATTCAATAGGTATTTATAAATATACTGAAAGCAGACTCATCGTTCTTGATCGTTGGTTCCACCTCATTTCATTTTGGCCGAAAATTACTGCTTTATTGTGTCTGACCACAGCATATTGTTGATCTCTCCCACCACTACATGCACAAATTAATTACCTTCTACCGGGAGCGGTAGCTCAGTGCATCAACTGATGTCACTGCAGCGCCTCTGACCGCGAGGTTCTAAGTTCCAGCCCTGATGGCGGCAGGATTTTCGACACTAGCTTTTCAGCTAGGTCGAATTCAGTGGCTGTATGGAGGAGAATTCTAGTGGCCTCCTTCTCTGATCGGTAGTTTTCCGTGGTTTCTCCGATCAACACCAGGCGAATGCCGGAGTAGTACCCTAACAAACGGGCCACGGACCGCGCGCGATCTGTCCTTCCTTATTCTTGTCCTATCCTCTCCCCTTACACGCACGCACACACACATACACACACACACACACACACACACTTACACTAGTATGCACTATATTACCACATATTCCGGGAAACCGGTCGAGAGCTTAAAGCTTGTCCCGGCTGGAGCGGTGCCCCGCTGATGGGAGAGTCCTGGTTAGGGGAAAACCCTACTAGCCGACGGTAGGTCGGCGCCGTATCTCGCCATCCAGCGGGGAAAAATCACTGCCATCTCCCGAGAAAACTCATGCACTACACTAACGGGACTAATGGCCAATGCAGTTGACGTGCCCGGAAACACGAAATCAATGACTTTCTTTTTCTTTAGGAGTTTTATCCAGCCGACGACCGGGTACCCTTGACGTCCCGATGGGACGCAATTCCGACCATACACTGGACACTAACACACTTGCGAGAGCCTCTGATCTGGAGCCAGCAGAACGCGAGGATCTCCGCGACAACACATAAACGAGAGGCAAGAGGAAAATAACCATGCCAAATGCGGGCCTCGAACCCGCGATCCTTTGGACCGAAGGGTCTGAATGAGTCGGTACACGCTCTTAGCTACATGGGCCTTCCAGGTCGGCACAAATTACTGACCAACGGGACAAAATGACAATAATTAATATGTTACGAGTATTTTAAGAGAGATTTTTTTTAAAAAAGGTTTTCGTTTTTCTTAGTGATTTAGTGATTACATTCCTTATCCAGCCCCCCTGTTCTTATGTTCCATGAAACCCACGACGGTCGTCGGTGTTAGAAATTCTTGACAATAATAATATTAGTGATATTGATAATTATAACCAATAATATTATATAAACAAAAATAATGAAGTCTAAATTCTTGAAAAGTCACGATAGGATATGCAGTTATCTCACTAGCAAATCTGTAACTTCCAATGTTCTTAACACAAGCTCCACTGGTGCCAACACTCACCAGAATCTGGGACTTCGTACAATATTGCATGACCAATTAATCCATGTTGATCATCCGATGGCATCAAAAAGCTTTAGTCAAAAAATCGTGTTTTTGTGAAAAAATCCTGCAATCAGAACGCCGTTACTAAAGAGACAGAGAAACGTCTTAAATACATCGACTCGGAAATCGAGCTTAGCTCAATGTAATAACAGGATTCGTACTATTAATTATCAAAGCTTTGGAATCGATGTCGCAAACTTTATGTAGTAACTAGCTAACAAACAGGTCAGTCAAAACCGAGGGAAGGGAAAGGCATCGCGTTATTGAGGATCGTCCATATTATGTGCAAAATATTGGCTAAGGCTCTGAATTTGCTTCTTAGGAAGTTGTTTGCAACCTGAATTATATGTTATGTTGAACAGACATCTAACATCATTAGTCGTGTTAATATTAATAATAATAGTAATAATAATAATAATAACAATAATAATAATAATAATAATAATAATAATAATAATACAAATAATAATACAAAAAAAATAATAATAGTCAATAGCAACGTCTTGTGGCCACGCACTTGGCCCAGCAATATATTATTCCATAGTTGCCTTCTCTTTGACCTCTTTGCTCGTCTCCGTTCGTGCTTTCCTCCTCCAAGACCCAGACAGACGGCTTTCTTCCCAACCCCTTTTCCATCCCCTTCCCATCCGACGTCTCGCTTTCTTTTGCAAGAATTAATAACTCTTTTCCTTTGAAGCGCTTTGCGTGTTGCCTCGCCAGACTCGCTAAATCACGTTTGCAACCCGCCGCCACCCGTCGGCTTGCCATCCACAAGGCACATGCCACGTCCATCTCAACGTGATTGAAGGCAGCGAGCGCCGTAATAACGCTACAACTCAAAATGCAAATACCAGAGGCATGCACACAGCGCTAACGTAAATGAACTCAGAAACCGTCTATCGGTTCGGGACGATATTACGTGTTTGATTAGTGGAATTTCACAATTAAATGAAATTTTGTGAAGCGAATAATTCATCTAAATCTTGTTAAATGGAACTCAATAATTACCATAAACTCGCAATCCGGGCAAGAAATATTTAATTACGTCTGTATATTCATGGTATTTACAAACCTCTCGGAATAAGAAAAGGAAAGTCGGGTTGTGGTGAAATAGCATGTTGCTGATCTGAAATAATTGTTTTTTTGGATTAACGGAATGTATAACTCTCCAGAAAAAGGGAAGAACTGTAGAGCATAAGACCGAATAGTATTGGAATCCGAAGAGCTTGACAAATAAAGTACTAATCAGAAAATACTTGCCAGTTACACGTCAAGACAGTGATTTTCGACCGACGTAGTGATTTGATGCATCCTTTTCACAAAAAACGTTACAAGTCTGTGGGCAAATATGAGAAAAAATGTACCGAGTGGTGTATACAATGAAAATCTGTAACGTTAACGTTACGGGTAACGTTAGTGTGGCAATGTTGCTTAAAACAACAAACACATTAACTGTACAAAAGCATTTATAAGATTGAAATATTAAATTTGATGTTATATCTCGAATTTAAGACGATGTCGCGTATGTTGATCGTGTATGTATGTATGTATATGTATATATATATATATATATATATATATATATATATATATATATTAATTATTGGAAATTGGATTTAACGTTCAAAATTCAGACAAGAATTAAAATGTATGGAATCATCCAACAAACAGATGACTTCCAGCAAGAACCAGTTCGCAAAAATTGAGATGAAGAGCGACAACGAACGTTCCCGACCTCAGTAGCTCCGGCCATTCTTCTACCGACTTTGACACTTCGCAGGATCTTAACCCCATCCCTCTCCCGAGAAACAAACCCCATTGGGTGCCGGCGCCGGCGACGCCGCGGGTAGTGCCGTGATTGATCTTCTCACCCTCCATCCCCGCCCCTCCCACCGCCGTCCGCCCCCACTTCCCTGTCTGCGCGCCTTCCGGTAGGAGGCCAGCCGGATTCCGGGAGGCTCTCAGGCAAACACAGCGGGTGGCGGTGGAGGCGTCTTGTCTTGCAGAGGAAGATGACACGGAGAACGAACGGCAGGGAACACGACTGGTTGAAAACAGGGTAATTCGTATGCGTTAACATTACTGCTATGTTAAAAAAATACATAAAGCATAGTTAACAATTGTTTATTGCGTTCTTGTTACAAAATCAGAGTTTTAAACTCGTCCCAAAACATCGTTTCTACTAATATAACCCCGAAATGTCCAGAATTACCAATTTTTATAATCCGATTTAAACACAGTGGCACTTGAAGGTCATGATCTAGCAGGAGAGTGGGACATTATCATACAATGCCAAACATTTAAGTCATTACAAAGCTTCCGATTGGATGACAGGATCCCGCTCTCCGTCCAGTTCGTTACCTTAAAGTGCTATTAAGTTATAATCGGAGTACAGCTGGAGTTGCCAAAGCAAAAATACAATAACCAAAAGCGGGCACTGTCGGCAGAGTCAGAATTACAACATCAACTATGAACACTTCGGAGGTCACTCGCAAAGCCAGACTTCTTAGGCACTCCTTGAATACTGCCACCAGCAGAGACTCACCTCGAGCTCACGTGGTTTGAATCCCGGCAGCGGCAGGATTTTTGACACTAGCTTTTCAACTATGTCGAATTCAGTTGCTGTCTGAAGGAAAATTCTAGCGGTCGGCTGCTCTGATCGGAAGTTTTCCGTGGTTTCTCCGATCAACACCAAGCGAATGCCGGAGCAGTACTCTAACTAACGGGCCACGGACCGCGCAAAATTATTCCTTTCTCTTCCTTGTCCTATCCTCTCCTCTTACACACACTGTGACATGCACTACACTACCACACACGCCGGGAGACCGGTCGGGGACTTAAAACGTGTCCCGGCTGGGGGAGATACCTGGCTGAACGAAATCCCGTTAGCCGACGGTAGGTCGGCGCCGGATCTGGCCATCCAGCGGGGAAAGACCACCTCCACGTACCGAGCAAAAACATGCACTACACTTACGGGAATAATCAACACAATAGTTGATGCGCCCGGAATCACTAACAATCAATCAATCTCACATTCCAGACGTCGTAACACCACGCGCTGTTCAGCAGCGCGCTCGTCAACTTCAAATGCTTCCATGCATCCATAACCATACTATACATGGTGTCTCAGAATAAAAGTTACAAACGTCTAGGGCGCGTAATGATAATCATTTTTCCCGTGCTGTGAGAACTTTAATTTTACGAAATTACAGGTGACAGTTGTCCCTGGTTGGTAGGCAGTCCATCAAACATTAGTGTTAGGCAGGTCACGTTGTGACGTAGCCGAAGATCTTTCATGTACACGATAAACTCCAAATGATAATGGATTGCCTACCATGGAATAAATGACACATGTGGAACTTCTTTCAATGAAATTTATTCTCATACGTTGAATTGCGAAAGGTTCTCTTGGAGCGCGTCTAGGAACACGTCTTCGATGATTGTAACATTTACTCTGAAACACTCTGTAGTTGCATATAGCCGTCCCAGAAGTCGAGATCGCTACGGCACGAGTTCGGTTGGACGGTTCGCGAGTTCCAGTCCTGCGTATGTATGGTTATTGACTTCTGTGTTGTGGTATTGTTGACTTTCTCACGTAAAACGTGGCTCCTTTTCAACAACATTATTTTATTCCTGAGCCGTCGGGGTGGCGCAGGCGTATACCTGTGAAGCATTCTCCTGATTTCCTGATTCAACTTGTGCTGTGGCGTACTACTCGCGCAACTTTTCTTGAACGATGGATTGAGGAAATGCGGGCGGAGTGGGGGTATTAGTTACAAAGGTGGCCATAAGAGTATTTACAGTAACGCCAACCTCAGAAAATTCCAAGTCAACCTGCTACGCGTGCGGCCAGGTCATCGTTCTGGGTAGGCAACAGCAGGGACACTAGATAGGAGTTTTAGGTGCCTCCCTTGGAGGACCTGGACCTGCCTCAGTCATTTCTTTAGATGTTGATAAAAAACCTGAACAGAAGTTCTTTACTATGAAAGCATCTAGCTTTGACTAGCTTCTGTTTCGCGCCAACGAAGTTCCACTGCTTGGAATGTTGTCATTAGTGATCGCTGCGAGCTTTTGCCATCAACTGTTTATTGCTCAATTGAGGGGGAAGCAAGGTCATCGTTCAAGAAAAGTTGCGCGAGTAGTAGAGTGGCCAGATTCAACCACCGCGCCTCACCCAAGAAGCCTGGATCCTTCCCCTTCGGACAGATAGTCGCTAATTAATATTTTCTAGCATAGCCGAGGTGTCTTAGCTATTGGTTTGCATGCACTGAAAAATGTTAAAGTTGATTCTTAAAAATGCATAGTTTAGTTTTCCTTTACTAGCTCCGGTTGTGTCATCCATTTGTTATTACACAGAATGTCTCAAAATAAATGTTGCAAACTTCTAGGAAAATTAGGAGAGTCGAAGATGATCACTTTTTTGAATTAACATACGGTGCAAAATTTTATATGACGAATTTACACATGTGACATTTGCTCATGATTCTGAGGCAACATATTCTGCATTGGTTAGCAAAATATCTCTGATTGTGAAATATGCGACCTACGAAACATTGGGGAATAATGTCTACCAATCACGGTATATGTCACATGTGAAACTTCGTCCTTTGAAATTTCCCACCTTATGTCCACGGACATAAGGTGGGGATTTCAAAGGACGAACGGTAAAGATTGATCTTCGATCCATCTGAATGCTCTAGAAGTTTGTAACATGTATTCATATTCGCTTATTTAATAATTTGAAAGCTAGAGGAAACGCATTCATTCGTCGCCAAACTTGCAGTTTCAGTCCTAGGGTGACATCAAATGATAGTTCAAAAGTTTAAATAATAATAATAATAATAATAATAATAATAATAATAATAATAATAATAATAATAATAATAATAATAATAATGATTTAAACTTTAATGATCAAGAAAGGTTTTGTATCATATGATATTCTGATAGAAGTTAAATATTAACATTATATTAATTGTAGCAGATAAATACCAAACCAGAAGGATCTTCTTGCAGCGTGTGCGTCTAAGTTATTACTTACGGCCGTTCAAATGAATATGTTTCACTGAACTTTAAAAGATTCTCTACCTCGTCCCGAGGGAATTTAACCCCCACGCGAACAGCCATAAAAGCATGCGAGACACTCTCACGACCTCGGTGCCAACTTATGCGCGTGGTACAGCCCAATAAGGTCGTAAAGCAGTCGTCTCTGAGGTTGACCGTCCTACTGAAGGTTGTCGGTTTGTGGCGGTGGGACGGAGCGGGCATAGAGGGAGAGGAAAGCCGAGACGTCGACCTGCTGTACATGACACGCGAGGGGAAGTCCCAGAAATAGACGCGTCACTGCGATCTCGACATTCACGCAGCACGTTTGAGGTCGCGATGGTACGATCCGGCAGGGCTAGATTTAACCCTTCAAGGATCATGTAAGTATAGAGGGTAGGTTATTTCATGTTATTTCATATTATTCTCTTCAATTAGATGGACCAAATTTTCTTTTTCGCATCATCTTGAGAAACGCTTTGTTCTAGCGCAGTAGTTTTTGACGATATCCCAAGAGGTCCAGATGGTTTGTTGAAAGTAAGACGGTGCACAGAGAATATTTCTAAGTATTACCTATCGAAGAAATATCTACGTTTTCATAAAAAATGAAGCAAAATTCACGTTTGTGAATTGACGGAATTGATGTGCAAATTAAGACATTTCTTAATAGCTATTGCGCGCTGTCCTGCTATAGCCTCCGAGTTTTGGCCGTCAGAATCTTATCTCGCCAGCTGGCCGTCAGAATTTCAGTGCAATCGTTGTTTATAAATGACATCAATGATCTCCCAGATCTACAATTGCGCTTCTAGATTCGCAAATGTGCATAAGGTTCCGACAATATAGAGTCTGCGACGAATTTCAAAAAAATGTAAAATACTTTCTACCGAAATCTGTGCACCTGTAATCAAAATCAATTATTTATTGCTAGTATTTTTAGAATCGTGGTGGAGCATTTTTTGTTCATATGAAATAACACACGCGTATATAGATGCATGTAGAAAAATATACTATTGAGCCAACGTCTTTATTCTTGCAAAGATTTGTCTAATTTTTAAGTTTCTTTCAATTAAGCAACCAATGTCTGTATAAAAACCTTGCAGCAACATCACATTTTGTATATTTGATGAACGTTAATAGGTTTTTTCTCGATTATTTTTGGGAAATAATAGGATTAAAATATTAAAATTATATTAAGTTATAAGTACTATTAAATACTTAGAAATGTAGCTTCCTTTATCAATGTTAATTAGAAGAAGCAAAAAAAAAATTAATCATAGATAATTTTTATTTTATACAAATACATAAATACTTGAAGATTCTGTACGCTAGAAATAGTTTTTCTAGAAATATATTACTTAAGCCCGCCATTAATTACAAATATAAAATATATTGCCTGTTGCAGGTTCTAGAAGGCAGGTACTAAAAGACCTATAAGCTAATACTAACTCACAATAATGAATTTGGAATTATGGTATTCACCACAGAATCTCAGGGTTACGATGTTCCCGCAACAAGGCATGTATACTTGAATGCCGCGATCGTTTGAACGCCAAGAAATGCAGCTGTAGCTGTATTGTCACTCACCAGATGTCGCTGTTCCTTTGCCTTCTGATGTAATTTAAATAAAAACGCATTAAGTTCAAACACAAATATATTCGTGAATTCGTTAAACAGAATCAATCGGCAAATATTATATTCTCCGCTTCTGCGGTTATCTTGTTTCTTACTATAGAAGCACCGATTAATTTGCTGAATTACCTTTCCCAAAGTTTCGCGAAAAACTTTGAGTATCCTTAATTCTCTACTATTCGGGTTTTAAATCCAGAATGCCGCATTAATATAATTTACCCACCCGTTCTCTAGCAAACATCATCCAGTCTCCCTCTAACAAACTCCATAGTCACCAACGCAATATCTCTCAAATGTCCTTTCCTACGAGTTAATTCAAGTCGTACCAAATTTTATATTTTCACTTCGTAACTCAGATTTAATCTCGGTAGCAACATAAATTGCTTGGTCAAAGACATTCAAATAAAACTATTAAATTATTGAGACACGGTTACAAACTTACATATAGATGAAATACGTTTTACTAGCACAATAAAGAGGGAAACAAATGGAAGTTGAAATAAATGTATTTTATTGCCAGAATTACGTCCTTTGACGATGCAAAATGTTGGATCAATTTCTCAATTTCACTTCCAAAATCTCTTTTCACAAGTTCCGAATCACGAAAAGCTTGCCATATCAGTGGACTATGTTCTTATTCCTTGTAGAGTCATAGTCTAAATTTAAAGTAACATGGTATAAATCGATTGGGTTTCTGGCAACTACAGTAACTGCCTGCGTTATGACCACACAAAGCGAGTGTTTAGTGCACAAAGCCGAATGCTGTGGCGCGTAAACGTCACCATTTAATGTCGCTGCACAAAATGGCCGCTAGAGAAAGAGCGGGGAATAACGGGTCGAGCGTTTAATACCGTAATTCGATATTTCCGCTCGCTGTAAATAATCGACGGTTATTGGTTTTGAGCCTCTCGCAAGTTCGGATTTTGAATTTCCCGTGCGGAAATGAATTTTATTGGGGAGATACCTGACGAAGGGGAGGAAGCTGTAAAATTTGTTCGAGGAATTGGATATAAAGTTAAAAGGTTAAATGTCAGAAATGTTGACTCTGAGATAGAAAATCACGGAATTGATGTATGTCTCTCTCTCTCTTTCTCTTCTTTTCTCTCCCTTTTCTTCTCCTTTTCCTACTGTCTTGCAGTCTCTATCTCTATGTTTGTCTGTCTGTCCTTTTCCTTCGACGACTCTATTTGTTCGAAGTATTTCTCTCTCTCTCTCTCTCTCTCTCTCTCTCTCTCTCTCTCTCTACACACACACACACACACACACACACACACATCATCTCCCTGCCTCTCCCTCGCAGGAATAGGAAACCCTGGTAGACCGAGGGAAAGGAGAAGGAATGATGTTTCTGAAGAGAACACACTGCGAGCTTCTATGAAAGAAGAAAAAGAGGAAGTGGAAAGAACACTATCTCAAAATATTTGCTTCTAATTCTCTCACCCTTTGTGCCACTTTCAAGTAGTGAATAATAGATTTTCTTCAGTGCTACAAAACATTCCACGATACATTGTCTGCCCGCCCGCCTCGACATTTATAGACTTGTTAACGCCGCTATAAAGAGATACGAGTGGATCTAGGGCGCTTGGAGCGAAAACGCAGAAATTGACTGCTGCAGCTCGAGCAAGAAGCGATGGATGTTACAGTCACGCGATCGTTTCTCTTTTCGTTGGAAAGCGAAAGGAGTAGAAAGTAATTTATGAAACAGTCATTAGAGGATTTAGTGTGTGATTCTGGTAGGGAAAGTGGGATAATCTTCAAGAGTGAAATATATTTAAATCAACAAAATATTTCAGAAGTCACTCTTTTTATCTGTTTATCGTTTAATTTTAAAATATATAACAAATAGACGCAGAAAATTTAAATAATACATTATTACATTTTGAATAAGGTGTAATGAAACTGAAATTCAAAAAACGTCAATGTTTGGTGTAAGACTATGTATGGTGTCATATTAGGCCAATACATTTGCATCTATATTGGTAGCACAAAATAAAGAAATAAAAAATAAAATAAACGGTATATTTCTCATAGTCATACACTTTTAAATTTTAAAAAATCGTCGTCCAACACCGTTATCGATTTTGGAGTTCACTTAAAAGTTGATATCTACAGATAACCACGAAACCTGTTAGGTCAAATGCCGGAGTGCACTTTGATTAAATATGCAGTTTTCCGAACTGTACACGATTTTTATTTAATTCATTTTCATTTCGTAATATCGAAATAGCTCATATTCGTATAGCGACTTAACACAACCAGAGGAACAAAAAGCCACTCTTAACAACCAGGGTCCGTTAAGGATTTTTATCGGTAAGATGCGTCTTTCATTCCTGTTAACATGCAACACTGCAGGTTTGTTAAGTGCACATGTACCTGCCTGTATACGTTAAGAAATTTTACATCCTTAGCAACGGGTTTTAACACCTTAGCTACGTAAACAATCATCGTTTCATCGCAAGTCAAATGTTTGTTAAGGGAAAAAAACATGGTGATGTACAAAATGAATCGGATTCAAACAATTCAGAAGTAATTCACATTGATTTGGGGAATAATTATTCTTCATTGTAATATTATTAATAGTACTATTATAAAAATGTGTATTAGGTAAATTAATATCATTTTCCTCACATTCCACCAAATGAAACTACTCCGGTAATCATACACGTAAATTCCGGTAACCGTATTCGATGTGGTGTCTCCAGTTTCAAAGCGCTAATTTTCTAACCGAACGTCGTTTCTTTAGGTTCAGGAGAATTATTTGCATCCATCTTTCTCGAATCACGGTATATGAATATTGTTTATATAGATATCTCACCAACCCCCCCCCCCAATATCGTACTAACAGAAGGCAGGAACAGAATTCATGTGTTTACTATCCCAGTAATGTCGTAAAATTTTGCATAATTCGTGAGATTTTATGGTGACCCATAAAATGATGAACATACCACGAAATGTTACAGTGTTTTACTGCCTCGTCCAAATTAAAAATCTCGACTCCGCTACGCTCCGCCTTGATTTTTAATTTTTGGCCTCCGCAGAAATAACATTCATAACATTTCTAGGTATGTTAATAAAGTCCACAATCCGTTAAGAACAATGAAAACAAATGCGTTTTAGATTAAAATAAAGGATGAGTTTTTCTACTTCCTGCTCCAAGCACATTCGTATTCATATTTTTCTTATAAGAAGATGTGATTATATAAAATAGTGAACGACACAACGCACTATATTACAAATAGACTTGATTGGTAATAAAGTTCAACTAACACTGCGGTTTACAAAATTCAACTGCTTTCGATATATTTCGATCCATATCGGCCTAGTGCTGTTAACCCATCGACTCTGTTTCTCCATTACTTACGTGGACTTTGTATGGGGTCAGATTTGACCCCACACTTTACCCAATAGTTCACAAGTATTTCATGCACGGATGCTATTTGGAATTTTTAATTAAGAAACTGATGCTATTTATTTGCTTTATGGTACTAAAAACAAAGAATAATATTTCCATACAAATATTGTAGCATATTCTCATAACTATTCATAAGTGCCTATCATACCAGCATGAGAATGTCTGATAAAGGCCTACTAACTCATAATAGGCAAGTATGCCAGATTGTCATTCAGAAACAACAACATAATATTATAAAACGGAAATGGACCCGTATTTAGAATTTTTCTTATAATTTGGTCGTGTAATGTGGAATTTATTTGGAAGCAATTCTGATCCCAACTGCACATAAAACCAAATTATTTCAAACCAAGAAAATGTTAAAATGGTATCTCCAATTCAGACAATGCCAGGACACAATGCCTAGCATTACGAGTGACGGATAGCGCCATTTCCATCCCCATCCCTGTAACCACCTCCCCCCCTTGCTCGCACATGTACACACATATCACAAGACCAGCTCAGAGCTTAGCGCTAGTCATAGTTGGAACGGTGCCCAGTTGGGAGGGCGAAATACTGCAAACCAACGAGTAGGTTGGCGCGGGATCGTGCTAGCAGAGGAGAAAAACTGCCGCCTCTGGAAATATAACATTCACAACACGGACATAACTAAATGACTTAAGTAGTTAGCGCGCCTGGAAACATAAATTAATAGAACACTGTTCGCGCTGCAATTGTTACAATTTTGGTATTTAAATTCATAAGCGTTTTGAATTTTGCGACAATTACGGTTACTAAATTTCTTTGCACAAAAAGTACTTCGTATTGTCTGTTCTCTAAATATACTGAATAAATAAATTCAGCCCCTATTCTATTTTTCTTAATCAAAAATAATAAAATGTACTAAAATGAATAAGTAACAAGTTATGTAAGACTCTTACCAAAAAAGTTACAATTTTTGCAACAGAAAAAGGCTATTTGAATGTATTGTGAAATATAGTAGAGAGAATTTGTGAGAAATGTGTAGTTAAACGAATTGTTATTAACAATCGGAATGATAATTGTCGTTCTTTTTCATTTAATTTCATTTAATAATTCGTGTATATACATTCTCAAGCTATTGAGTTTATATTTTCTTCTAATGGCAGGAGTAACAGCCAAGTATTATATATGCAATTATGTTGAAATCATCGTCACTTATTTCTGGGTAAATTAAATGTCTCTTCCCAATGTAGAAATTGTTAAGTAAATAATAATTAATACAACTCAAATTAAATAAATGGCATTCTTATAATGACAAAGGAGCAAAAGCCTTCTTTCAAAACCACGTTCAGAATCATTTAAGCCTCAAGACCTTTTCAGCATTTTTTTTTTTCAAGAGGATGTCAATAAACGAGGTGCTCTGATGAATACTTATCATCTTCAAGATCTCAATCTTCATTTCCTCTTTGTGGATTGCCGCTTTAACATCGCAAGATTGGATTCTCTTTGCAGCTAAATTAATGAAGGGTCGCCAAATCTTTGATGAACTCGCATAAATTGCACGTTTATTTGTATTGAAGTATATTAGAAATATTTTATGCCGAATTCATTGCATAATTAAGTGTGAGGGTTGCTATTAATGTCAGACGTCTTTCTTGAGAACATTACCAAATTATTGGTGCTTTGGAATAACACAGACTACTTCGCACTAGTTAGTTTTCTAATCTGATTTGTCTGAGCTAGCGTTTCGGTTTTTTCTCATTCTCTTTCAAGTTGCTACCTATCGGCGTCCAAAATATATTTTTGTCACATTGTTTTCCAATTTTTCACTTCCCAAACTTGAATTCAATTACGACTTAAATATTATCATGAAAGAGTGAAATATATTTTATAAGAAAATTTCATTGAAACATTTGGAGCTGTTTTTCAAACAACGTCGTTTAAGCGTTTCTGAAAATGCACAATTTTGTGTTAATTTTCACAAAAAAAAAGTTTTTGAGTTTTCGATAAACATTTTTTTAAGAACTTGTGCTTGTAATGGTAAAACTGTTCAAATAACATCCGTAGTGTATATAGTTAGAGATGAATCAAAACATTAACATGAGTGTTTTTGAAAAATATAAATAATATTATCAAAATGTAAAGAATTCTTAACGACCATTGTTGTATTGAAGGCAGGTTAACGAGCATTGGTCAGTAGAAATAAGAATAATCTGTGGCGTGGCGAAAAAACATGTAGATTCTTTTTATTTCTACTGACCAATCCCCGTTAACCTGCCTTCAATTAACGGATTTTCTAGACCACGTCTAGTAAAAGTGATTTTTGTAGGGAATGGTCAATTTTTAGCAATATAAGTGAGATGATGCCCATGTGTACAGATAAATCTCTGAACGCAACGAAGAAAACAAAATAATAAATTCGTCCAAGGGCATGAACTACTATTGGACTTAATGTATCACAATAGTGATTAAAATAAAATGAAAGTCAGTAAGGCTGCCTTAAAAATCTTGTGTCATAAACGCAGTAATGGTTAAAGTTAATTTGCTTGTTGAATGAAGCCACTCGGCATATCGGCTTCCTGTCTCGACCTTTCCTACTCGCAAAATAAAATTACACTTTTACCACTCGTATCATAAATATCGAGTATTTGGTACTACTCTTTCAAAAACTTTAAAGAAAAAATCTACAGCAGTTTTTGAGAAAATCTTATCTTTATTGCTATGTAGTATTGCCCAGATACTGTTTCACCTTCACCACTCAAATATATACAAAAAGCACTAATATTTTCAAACCATTATCATAACATGAAGAATTCTTAACGACCAATTAATGAAATATTGTATTGTAAATGCAGACAGGATTGTTGTCATATGACACGTGTTTTTTTTTGGTAGTATTATAGTAAAGGTGTGTTGTTTTCTTTCCTCATTTTATTCAGCCCTGAGGATGGAAATAAATTTTCCGAAACGTCGGCAAACAACTAACGTATAGTTCGTATTTACTTATGACCAAGCCCCGTTAACCTACCTTCCACCATTTTCATAACAGTCTTTTAAAAATCACTTAATCTAGATAACAAATTTTATTTGAAGTAACAATCTATACCTTAAATATTGAAGCTGTTGTAAGCCACTGAAAGATTTCAAACGTTTGTAATAAAAGCTATATAGCTAGGTCGAGTCTGGAGGATAATTATAGCTACCAGTTGCTCTGACTGGTAGTTTTCTGTGATTTCTCCTACCAACTCCGGGCAAATGCCGGAGCAGTACCCTAACAAACGAGCCACGTACCGCGCGCGATCTTTCCTTCCTCTTCCTTGTTCTAACCTCATCCCTCACTTACAGACACACTTGGACACACTTGTACACTTGGACACACTTGGACACACTTGGACACACTTGGACACACTTACAGACACACTGCCACGCTGGAAGAGATACCTGGTTAGGAAAGAGCTAGCCGACAGTACGTCGGCGCCGGCTCTCGCCGACCAACGGAGGGAGATTACCGCCTCATCCCGAGGGAGAAAGATGCGATACACTTACTGGAAAATGACCTTAGCAGTTGACGCGCCAGGAATAACTTATCATCAACCGCGTAAGTCAGGAATTATTTTATTCGTATTCGTTGTGTGTCGGACATTCCGAATCCTACTCTGTTTCATCTTCATCGTAATCCTTCCATATGATTGTTTCGTAGGGTTTTGCTTTTTTATTTATTTTTTGATTGATTAGTGTTTCTGGAAGCGACAGTTGCTAAGGTCATTAGACCGTAACTGTAGTGCATGATTCTTGCTCGAGATGCGGTTGTGATCTCCCCCGCTAAATGGTCAGATCCGGCGGTGACCTAAAGTCGGCTATCGAGGTTTTCCCCAGTAAAGTATCTCCCAGTAGCGGGGCACCGCTCCAGTCGGGACAAGCTCTGAGCTCCCGACTGGGGTCCCCGCAAGTGTGGAAGTGTGGTGCATGTAAGTGTGGGTGTGTAAGGGGAGAGGATAGGACAAGGAAGAGGAAGGAAAGATCGGAAGCATTCTGCGGCCCGTTTCTTAGGGTATTGCTCCCGCATTCACCTGGTGTTGATCTCTCTGATATATGATTGTTAGTGATTCCTGGAGCGTCAACTATTGAGGTCATTAGTCCCGTGCAATGTAATCCATGTTTTTTCATCGTGAAGTGGCTGTGACCTTCCCACGCTGGATGACGAGATCCGGTGCCGGCCTACCTGTCTGCTACCGCGGGTAGCGGGTACTACCTCTAAGCTCTAAGCTCACACCCACTCACCTTGCATGTGTTGTAGTGTAGTGCATGTTAGTGTGTGTGTGTGTGTGTGTGTGTGTGTGTGTGTGTAAGGGTTGAGGAGAGTAGGAGAAAGAGGAAGGAAAGGTCGCGAATGGCCCATAGCCCTTTTGTTAGAGTACTACACCGGAATTAGTCTGGTTTTGATCGGAGAAACTTCTAAAAACTATCGATAAGAGCAGCCGGCCGCTATTCGACCTAGCTGACAAGTTTGTGTCGCAAATCCTGTTGCCGTAGGAAATGGTACCTAGAGCATCCCGATCAGAGGTACTGCAATGACATTAGTTGATGCATTGAACCACCTCTCCCCGTGTGTGTGTGTGTGTGTGTATGTGTGCGTGCGTGTGTGTGTGTGCTGACCGGAGAAACTACGGAAAACTACTGATCAGAGCAGCCGTTCGCTGGAATTCTTCGTCAGACAGAGACAATATTCGACCTGGCGCAAGAAAAGGAAATTAGATCTAAATGTACATGCCATTTTGAACCACCACTAGTTACGAAGTTTGTAAAATAGTTAAGTTTGTGAACATTTGACATGTACGAAAATGAATACAATATCCGCTCTTGTTCGTAGTTTAGTTGCACAACAAAAGAGTTGAATTTTTCGACAAAAAAATTTATTTGGTATTTATTTTCAATAAAGTACTGACTTGTACTTGCCAGAACAAGAGTTATGCTTATTTTATTTCAATTACCAACATAGAATTTATCAGTATATACACATCACCGTAATAATGCTTGATTTGCGTTCTGATACAGATACAGCATCCGCTTTAAAGCAATTAGTTAGCCGTAAAAGTCGATACAAATTACGCAACTTTGCACATTAAACAGCAAGTGATAACAGCTAATGACTTACACAATGCATTTTGGCGAGTATATTTCTTTCTGTATGTTGGTCGATTGGTAAGGGTGATATCATTTGAGAACTGTTAACTCCGTGACAATCATAATACAAAATGTGATAATTATACACTGAACACTTGAAAGTTATATAAAGCAATGTAATGATAGTTATTTACGTCATAAGATATCTTAATACAATATATAATAGGAGAATAATGAAACTAGATCATTAGACACTTGAAAATCCGTCGTGAGAGACGGTGAAAATTTGAACGAACTTTAATTTTTATTTACATTCCACTACCACTTACACCCTCCCAAACGTGACAGATGAGAAATTAAAAAAATGTATATTATTAATTATATCTCCGTGGATAGCTCATGAACAACGTGCTAGTTGTCTGTAGGGCGGTCCCAGGTTCGATCCCCGGCTAGAGGAAAAAATTAAGATGAAGCTTCTAATTCAAATCATCTCAGTTTCTATGGATGAGTGACGAAAGAAAAAGCTGAGTCGCGACGAATAAGCTAGGTATGGTTATGGAAATACGTTACACTCCCCATGTATTTCCCTTACCACCAGTCGTGGATAATAAATAAAATCAAGGCCCAAGTCTGAGTACACAGCTAACTGGCAAAATGCCGTTTAATACGACACTTAAAGGTCAAAGACGTGCATAATTACATTATGAATATTAGCACCCAGAAGGGTTATAATAATCGATAATAGGGGAACCTTTTCCTTTTCATGACGAAACTGATCGTTGTTGTTAGTCATGGATTGATTGATTGACTGACTTTTTCGTGTTTCCGGGTGCGTCAACTGCTTCGGTCATTAGTCCCGTTAGTGTAGCGCATGTTTTTTCTCGGGTGGTGGCTGTGATCTTCCCCCGCCGGATGGCGAGATCCGGTGCCGACCTATCGTTGGCTAGTGAGGTTTTCTGCCTAACGAAGACTCTCCCACCAGCGGGGCACCGCCCCAGTCGGGACAAGCTCTAAGCTCCCGACCGGTCTCCCGGAATACGTGGTAGTGTAGTGCATGTTAGTGTAAGGGGAGAGGATAGGACAAGGAAGAGGAAGGACAAATCGCGCGCGGTCCGTGGCCCGTTTGGTAGGGTACTGCTCCGCCATTCGCCTGGTATTGATCGGAGAAACCACGGAAAACTACCGATCAGAGCAGCCAGCCGCTAGAATTCGCCTCCAGACAGCGACTGAATTGGATCTAGCTGAAAAGCTAGTGTCGAAAATCCTGCCTCCGTCAGGACTCGAACCTAGGACCTCCCGGTCAGACATAGTTGCAGTGACATCAGTTGATGCACTGAGCTACCGCTACCGGTCAGTGGGTCATGGATGATTAATGTCACCCTTCAAATATATTTTAGTGGTTTATTGTCAGCCTTTAGATACCTAAACTTATATTCAAAGCTCCAACTTTTTTTGATATTTTGAAGCCCAAGAAACCCGTATGTTAGGTTATTTGTTACTGTGCCGACCTGAATGATTGAGGTGACTACAGTCGGCTGTGTCGGCTCAGTGCCTCGGTCGGAACGGTCGCAGGTTCGAGTCCCGCCGTGGACGTGGTTACTTGTCCCTTGTCTTTGATGTGTGCATGTTGTCGCGGAAGGCCTTGTGCGTCTACTAACCACAGACCGATGAGCCCCCAAGTGTGTCTAGTGTAAAGGTTAATGTGTGTCCCCATGAGGAACATAGTGGGTACCCGCAATTCGAATTTCTAAAAGATGTTAATCATAGTTTATGCATTTAAGCGCAACGTTTAAGAATCTATAAATTTTCTACGATTTGAACAATATGTCATTATAGACCCTAAATTCACGAGTTGCGTGTCTCCATTTCTTCTTTGTATTAGGCATGAGTACACCAATCTCTGCTAAGGTACCGTAGTTAGGATCGCATGGAAGTCCTATGTACTTTCGAATGTACTTGCTGGCACGAGATCTCTTGAATTGCACTTAATGTCGCGTTTCAGAATAAAGAGTATTGAGTTTAAGGATTTTAGGAAATTACACATAATGATATGATTTTCATTCGTATTTGATGCGTGAATGGGTTATTTTACTGTCTTGAAAATAGGAATATTTTAAACAATGTACAAAAAAATATTATTGGCGTAAACTAATTTGTTTTAAATTAATTACAATAAAAATATCCAAAGCGTCGATCGAAGTGAAGTAGACCTACACCAAAATTGCAGCGTTCAGAGGAAATATACATGTTACATTTTATTCTCATAAAATATATTTTCATTTCTAATTGAAACGATTTCAAGAAAATATTATACTAATAAATACAAAACCATTTGTTCTTCCAAATAACAACATTAAAAAGAAGATAGTACATCAAACTTTGTACATTAATAATTGCTTTAATTCGGTTTATTACTAACCATGCAGTAACGAGATATATCTTATCATTAATCTAAATAGATGTAATTGGATGTGAGTTTCGTAATACTCCAGAACTGACAAGAAATGTTTATTATACGTATAAAACTAATATTCTGTAGATCAGGTATAATTTGTCGGAGATGTTCTAAAATTTAGATACTTAAATTTGTATACAACAAAATAATTTAAAGAAGCCAGAACTTTGAATCTACCAAACTGAATTGTTTGTTTTTCTTTGAAAATGCTGACGTATTATTGTAAAACGGACGTGTTACTTATGTTTATTCATATTCTTTCAGTTCACGCGAAATGTTCTATATATTAAAAAACATTGCGTTCGAACGTTTTTCAAATGTTTTAACACATATTGGTTCAATTTTGGTATTTTTCACACCAACAACTATGTATTCATACCCACGTGTCACCATTTTAAAACAGCACACAACGAAAAATCCTTTGACCGATTGTATTGAAGGTATCTGAAACACAAAATGCCACCGAAGTTCGACATTTCCATGTTGACCTGAATGCAAAGTTCGGTTTTCTATCGAACTGTTCCCAAACACGTAACGCACAAATAGCGAATCTGAAAGTTTACTGCCAGCATTCAACCATCAAACGATTTTACGTTAGCGAATCTAGATAGGATTCGTTCTACGGGTCTTTTGAGCGTTGTCGATGGAGTCTCTCTCAATATGCTGTACAGATGCTACTTTTTCAAATACTAATACAAAATTTGACATGTGACGCATTAAACCTAAAGGTTAAATGCATAAAAACAATATCCCTATAGAAGAGGTACACGATTTTGGAGAAAGAGACAGAAGAAAAAGGAAAGAAAATTCGGAATCATGAATTCCGGTTTGAGTCTCGCGATGAAGGATCATGGGATACGGCTGAATTGTACAATTATATCGTGTCAATTAGATTTATAAGCAAATATCTACGAACATTAGTTTCAAATTTCAACATTTCACTTTTCAGGAGCAATAGAGTGACATTTCAAATTCAAACTCAATCAAGGCCGTGTTTTTTTAAGAGTAAAAATATCCTTCGTACGCCCTTTGGAAGGGAAGTAACCTGGCAGTCCTATTCGCTTATTTCCCCGTCATGTTCTAGATTAACTGCATGTAAAAGATCCTGAAGTATAAAAAGAAGCCTCTGAACTACATTGAAATCGCCTGTTTCGTCGAGTGATATCTCTTTCTTCTAGGCTAAAGATTTATCAAAATAGATTGTCAGAGAACGAGTGTTACAAACTTCTACATCATATATCATAGGGTCGAAAATATCATACATTAAATTTACATTTACTCAATTTTAAACACCCCCCTGATTGGTGGTCAATTCACCCCACACTGGTATTTGATAGATACACGAAACCTCTAACTGAGACAGAAAATGTTATAATTCAATCCATACTCTGGTTATACAAAAAATACTGTTTCAATAACGCTCTTACATGAATCAATATATTTCTAAAAAAAATTGAGTAATGACCTTTAGATAATTTTTTCTTCATTACGAGAACAATTATACCCAAAGAATTCTGTAATATTATAAAATAACTTCCAGATTTTCGCCTTGAAAATTGAAAGGGAATTATTTTTAACTTTCCTAAAAAAATACACTGGGTAGTAAGCATTAACACAAATAATGCGGCATGCCGGAAATGTTCAGTGGTCATTCAGAATATTAGATTGACGGTGTAAATAATGAAAGATATTATGTAACAAAATGTAGTATTTAATGAGAAAATCTTATGGGTTTATTTTTCTTTCTTCATTGCCGAAGCTAAAGCATTTCCCTATATAAAAACCGGCGTTAAATTGTCATTGTTGAGGAACGGTCAAGTTATCTTTTTGGCAATAGGAACGGCTCTAATAATAACAAATGGCTCAAAAAGTAAAATATGATTTAATCCACGAGTGACCTTCCGAATTGCTAACCTTCGAGGTAACTATACGCATCGATGTTGCTAAGAGTTAAATGGGGGGAGGGGGGGGCAAAGAAGGGCGGTCTGGGGGAAGAGGGCGGAGTGAGAGAGTACTGTAGAGCAGGTGGGCGTGGTGAGCGAAGCAGGAAGAGAACTGGAATGAGGGAAGAGGATTGATTGATTGATTGGTGATTCCGGGCGCGTCAATTGCTAAGGTTATTAGTTTCGTAAGTGTGGTGCATGTTATAATTCAATCCATACTCTGGTTATACGAAAAATACTTTGTTCAATAACGCTCTTACATGAATCAATATATTTCTAAAAAAAATTTGAGTAATGAACTTTTGATAATTTTTTCTTTATTACGAGAACAATTATACCCCAAGAATTCTGTAATATTATAAAGGTCATTAGTTTCGTAAGTGTGGTGCATGTTTTTGCTCCGGAGGTGGCAGTGATCTTCCCCCGCTGGATGGTGAGATCCGGTTCAGACCTACCTGACGGGTAGCGGGGTTTGCCTCAACCAGGTATCTCTCTCCAGGGGCGCACCGCCCCAGCTGGGACATGTTCTAAGATTATCGGCGCACGTGTTCTTGAATACCAGAATCCCATACCAACATTTTAGGAACCATCTCAGTATTTGCTCAATGTAACAGGGAAAATAGACAAAAACCTGATAGAGTTTACTTGAATTAAAATAAAAGGTAAGATCAATTTGTTTACTTGAATTAAAATAAAAGGGAAGATCAATTTGTTTACTTGAATTAAAATAAAAGGAAAGAATGTGAGGCTGTCTAAAAAGCAGTGTATGACACACGTGGGAAAAGTGATTTTATTTTGCGCATAGGATTGCGCCAGATTTCATATCGTCGTAATATTTCCTACTTGCAAACTAAAATGTCACTTTTACCACTCATATTGTAAATAACAATACATTACTACGAAATAAAATGTTTTTATACAATGCATTTACTGTCGCATAAAATGTTTATGCTGAATTATATAAAAAATAAATGCTTACAGAACTTTAATAGACAACATCCTTTAACCTATAAAGGAGAAAATATTTCGCACACTATTAGAGTTTGTTTAGACAATTTGGATCGGCAAAGCATCCAGAGAGATATAGCCCAGCTTGAATACCGATACTTGCTAAGCAAACAGCGGGATTGGAAACAGAATAGTGTCCGAACGTGATGAAACAGATAACTCAAGCATTGAACATGCATAGTCATTGAATTTCAAGTAATCAACTACGCCGCCAGGCTGCAAAATGCAATATTGTACATTTCTGCCCCTAGAACGCCGTCTGTTTGCAACGAATGTTGTCACCATCGTTGCTGCTATTGATATGAAACTACATCTACTCGTAATCAAATAATTCACAGTATTATGGCCAAAACTGTCTCTAATCTGCCATCAATAAATGTTGCCACATTGCATGCAGCCCTGTTACGCAATAAATTGTTTGCTTAATATTGAAATTCGGGAGGATTAATTTTGGAAGATTGGTTTTCCTTGGATCTTCTCAATCCATTATTTTTAAAGAGTAAAAAAAGTTATATATATATATATATATATATATATATATATATATGTGTGTGTGTGTGTGTGTGTGTGTGTTTTAACAATTAAGAAAATAATTCAATTAAACAGAATAATTCAAAAAGTATTCTAAAAAACTTCACTCACTGAAAAGGGTTAATATTACTTAAAAGCCCAAAAAATATGCATCCCCCTTTTTGGTTAACTTTAATGTAATAAGTGGAAGACCAAATATGATCCACCCTTTCAATTAATAATTAATAAGCATACTGAGAAATGAACGTCTTATCCCAGAAATTATTTACACGTTCATATACATATTATCACCATATATAAGAATAACTCATTAACTCTCGTAGATAGCGTGGCTCTTGAAGGAGATGAATCACTCACACGCAACTCTTAAGTGAACGTTCGGTAAATAAGGCAGTCGCTTCAGATTGTTGAGACAAATATGGCAAAGTGGCAAATCCAGTACACTGTATTGACAATTTGTCTTTGGAAACTTGACTCTTACTAGAAAGGGAGAACAATACATTTCTAATATATATATATATATATATATATATATATATATATATATATAATTCCGTAAAGAACATTTCCCCTTTCCCAATATCCCCATAGATGGAATTTTGCTCATAAACTCAACGTGGCCAATATTATCCCCTAAAATCCCCAGTGATTAGGCATTCTGTTATCTATTATAAGTAAATACTCACAGAACATCGTTAAAAATTATTGTAGGAAGATATCGAGTTTCCCTGCTTACTCCCAAGAAAACGAAAGATGATTATTGTCACGCTTCCTGGCAGCACAAATGAGAGTTCTAGGGAAAAACGAAAAATTCTCTGCAATTTCAGTCATTTGTCGGGTTACAGCAGTATATCAAACTTCATGTGCCTGAGCATTGCAGACAGAATATCACCAGAAAAAATGAAATATCATGAAGGAATACAGTCTGATATCCCCAAATATAAGAAAAATATTCAATATTTTAATGATAATTTCTTTCTGTCAGTGTATTAAGGTCTGTGAGTTCAATATGTCCACTTTTTTGATGATATCATCTTTATTAGTAGTAACGATTTTATAATTGTCCTGTAAAGATAATTCTACGAATGATGATTGTCAACTTTGCATTAAGAGAGTGATTCCAAAGGTAGCGAAATTACACAAGCACAATACTGGACTTTTCCGAGCATACGGAAGAGGCGTGGCCTTCTCAGTTAATGAATCGTCGGGAAGTGGATGATGAAAGGTTTGGCAAAAAATACGTACTGCTGTCTATAAAGAGTACATTTCATACGCTATTGTTAATGATAAATTACGTTGTACATTAAGAATTTCACGAATTCTGTTCATCCGAACCACAAATGTTGGCATGACAATA
The DNA here is from genome assembly GCA_964035755.1 of Teleogryllus oceanicus. Lineage (NCBI taxonomy): Eukaryota > Metazoa > Arthropoda > Insecta > Orthoptera > Gryllidae > Teleogryllus > Teleogryllus oceanicus. Next base: position 34,685,203 of record CAXIVR010000010.1, on the reverse strand, counting down.
GTCGATACGTTTGAGAAGTTATTTTTTTCCAAAACGGCGATATCACGTAATATGAAATACCTTTAAAACAAATGAACAAACAGTAGTCAAGGTCAAATATTTACAGTGTCACAAAACTTATACATTAACTTCAGAATAATTATTTATCATTTCACAATGGATTAGGGGATATGTACTCATAAACTCCACATTTCCGACTGTATCACCTGACACTATTATCTTTGCTTTTATTTATCGCGGGAAAGGCAATTCTTTCAGTTTACTGTCAATTTCCAGTAGGGGATGCCATCGCTCTATAAGCAGAGGAAATGCCTGCTCACAAATCACGAGTGGTGTGGCCTGTAGCAGCAAGAATTGTGCTAAATAAAACGACCCAAAATGGTTTTCCAAAAATTAATACGGAAATTGCTCAAAAACAACAAATAAAATATTATCATAGAACACTGAAATAAATTAAATATTTTAACAAATGAAACCTTCATAAACTGCAATAAAAGAGTCTAGTACACAGTACAGCAATCCTTTACATTCCAAGAATATTAAAAAAGATTGTTGTTTCATAACCTAACATTTGAATAGTAAATACTTATTGGTGGCCGGCCTCTTTCTTGGAGCTTTGTTGTCACATGATAAGACATGGATCCTTGTTTTCCCTTTGTCGTATCTATGTAACTTCATTATCTCTGCACATCTAAAATTCAGTGGGAATATAGTTATCCAAATTATCGTTCTCCATGTTGACGCGGCAGGAAGTATTATTCCTTGACGAAGGACATGATGAGAGATAAGAGCCAAACTTTATAGCTGATTTACTGTTGAAAATAGATTTTATTACACCGGAGCGAATATCGTTAATAATCCTTCCAAAAAACTCTCATTTCTTTCTATATTCTAAATTCAAGTAGTATATGGCTTAGGGTATGGATCACGTAATTATTAAAACGTGTACAAAATTCACTTCTCCCCGTAGCAGGTCACACACAGTTTTTAACTGTTTAAGAAGTTAAGAATTTAATTGGTAAGCTTAATAAAAGAATTCATGGAACAATATAAATATATACATTTTTTCAGTCTAAACCGAAACTATTTAATAATTTTGCCGAGTTCCTCAGTATCAAACGAACTATAACATGACTGGAGTCTTTCGATTTCTATGTGTATTGGAAATTAGAAGTACGGATTACTAACGTATTCGAGATGCCGGACCCGCACGGCAAGAGACTGGATGGACAATGTATCTGATTGTGCGGAACGCTCTACCAAACAAGGCATACCATCCTCTGTAAAGTGTAAATATTCACTCGTTATTGTTAAATGTACATTACGATATTCGCACATTAATAATTTGTCCTTCGCTTCACAAACGTTGGAATCAATTTAAAACCAATCAAAAGTCAATTTATTTGAGGAGTTACTAGTTAGATAATGGTAAAATCACTTTATATAAAACACCTTTAAAACAAATGACGAAACGCCAGGGAATGCAATATATTCATGGGGGGTCATATTTTTTTTTAAATTTCGAAATAGAAATTTAGGTAGTCATTTTGAACGAATCAGGGACTCAGTGTTCATAAACAGAAAGAATCAGAAAACAGCAACTAAAACTGTCAACATTTTATTTCGTCTGGGAAAGCCAATTCTGTTTCTGCGTCAGCATCTCGAAGGCGTCGCGGCTGCACACGCAGAGGAAGTGCCTTCGTTGGGAATACTCCCACCGTATCCGAGACGGCACATCGAGAGAGTCCTCCGCGAGCGGGACAAGTGGTGGGGGGAATTCGCTCCGCGGAGTGGGGGTAAGTGGTGGGTACTCACGGCTTGGCTGCGCCGGTGGTGGTAGTGGAAGTGGTGGTGGTGGTAGTGGTAGTGTGGAGGTGGTACGTCGGTGCCGCTGCAGGTGCTGGAGCTGGCGTCGCCGCTGCCGCTGTCGCCGCCGCCGCTGCTGCTAGCTGCTCGACTCCCAGGCGTACAGTGCAGGCGTGGCGGCGGTGGGGGCGGCGCGGGCGGCGGCGGGGGAGGCGGGGGCGGCGTCGGGAAGCGTCGGGGACGCTCGCGCGCGCCGGCGCCCCGCGGTCCCCGGCCCCTCACCCCCGCTCGCGGCGGCGGAGAGAACCACCGCGCCGCCGGCCGCGGGCGGGGATGGCTGCGAGGGACTCGAATTTAATTGTTTCGCGCAGTAGCCGAAATGCCGAGCTGCGCGGCGAAGGTCTCTTGGTGGATTCCGACGAAATATCGTCTGAGAAACAGGAATATACTCAACCTGAATAAAACTGGAGTATTCAATTTTTTAGATTTCGCGAAGTTTCAGTCCACGAATTTTTCAAACTGTCAAGGAGAGTGATGAGGAATATTAAAAAATTACCAAGAAATTGGGCTTTGCAAATTTATTACTTTACATACCAAATACAAAGACGATGAGAATCATCATGACGAACATCAATAGGCGGAGCTGGTAGAGGCGGACTATGATTTAATTGTTTGGAGCACTAGCGAAATGTTTCGCTGCGTGACCAACGTCTCTTGGGTTTTATTGATTGATTGATTTGTTCGTGTTTCCGGGCGCGTCAACAGGATCATTAGTTCCGTTAGTGTAGTGCATGTTTTTTTGGGAGATGGCGGTGATCTTCCCCCGCTGGATGGCGAGATCCGGCGCCGATCAACCGTCGGGTAGTGGGGTTTCCCCCTAAGCAGGACTCTCCCACCAGCGGGGCACCGCCCCAGCCGGGACAAGCTCTAAACTCCCGACCGGTCTCCCGAAATATGTGGTAGTGTAGTGCATGTTAGTGTAAGTGGGTGTGGAAGGGGAGAGGATAGGACAAGGAAGGGGAAGGGCAGATCTCGCGCGGTCCGTGGCCCGTTTGATAGGGTACTGCTCCGGCATTCGCCTGGTGTTGATCGGAGAAACCACGGAAAACTACCGATGAGACGTCTCTTGGTGGATTCCATTGAAATGTCATCTGAGGAACAGTAATATACTCAATCTAAATAACTGTCTTATTCAGTTATTGAACATTTTGAATTCACGAAGTTTCAATTTAGTAATTTGAGAATGCAAGGAAAATGAAGAGCAACATTTACAACAAAAATTATTTCAAGGAGTTGACGTCATGAAATGTTCTTTTAATTTACACGTGTCTACTAATTAACTGTAAAGAAAATTAACTGTAGCCGAAATGCCAAGCAGCTCGATGAACATCTTTTGGTGAATTCCGTCGAAATGTCTTCTCGAGAACGCTAATATCCTCAACGTGAATTCTGGAATGTTTTAAGTTAACAAAGTTTGAGTTTACTAATTTGAAAAGACAAGAAGGGGGTAAAATTAAAAATGTTCTTTAAAGAAATGTAAAAAATACACATTAAATATATTAAAAATTATGATAAAATCATGATAAAAATATATTAAAAATTATGATAAAAAGTGATAAAATATATTTGCCTAAAAAACAAAAGGATCTGTCAAGAATTACAAAAATATAAAAAAGGTAGTCCTATAAATAAAATTAACAAAATTAACGTTCGTAAATAAAATAAAAAACCCACAAAATAATTTGGATCAAGGCAAGATTTATTATTTACATTCCTGCGTATTTATTGATTGTAAATAAAGTGGATATAAGAAGGCGATGAAAACAACCTCGACGACCAAATGTAGGCGGAGCTGAAAAAGTCGAACACAAATGAAATTGTTTCGCGCAGTAGTCGAAATGACGACCTAGGTACCTTGGTAGTCGAAAATCTTGCCACCGACGGGCCTGGAACCTAAGACCTCATGGTGAGTGACAGCAGTTGATTATCTGAACCCCCTATCCAGATTCAGAATCTCGGGGAAAATACAAAAACATGTATATTACTAATTTCCAATTCCAGCAGAAATTCAAAGTAAACAATGTAGCCACCGGCTCTGTGAGAAGTCATTATAGTTTCGTTAGAGATCCTAGGGTTTGGAAAGAATTTGAAAACAATCGAATAGCTTTGAGTTTTCTTAAATATTTAAAGTGTTATTCGTTTATTCTCATACTGCAAGTTCTGAATAAATTAGCATACTTAGTGCGTCTCTGCTTACGAAACAGCCACCACTAAACACGAGTTCAACACTAACACACCATGAACATGGACGTAATGAAACATACAATATCCATACTACCAATATAATATGGAAGGAACTTGATGGTTAATTTTTCCTCAATTAAATTTAATATGTCAGGAATAAACTAATGTACCTGTTTAGAATTTAGAGGTTATGTACATAGTGAGGCTATATTGATTGTCACAAAACAATTATTATTTATCCATAGGACGTTACAATTGCCAAACATTTCCCATTCCTAATATAAACAATATAAATATGTTGTAATCAAATAGCGGGGTTATCTAGGAAGCTACAGTTTTCTTTTGAGATAGACAAATATTGCATATTCGTATGATAGAATGCAATTTCATGTATTATTATGTATTTACTATCTTGTAATCTTAATAAAACCAAAAATAGGGTCAGAGATAAACAGATGTTCCATAAAAGATTTCAGATCCCCTAAGAGGTATTCAGTTCCTATTAGTTCTTATATTTAACGTATGTTTTTGATTGTACGACACACAAAAACTAATTTTTCTAAAGATACGTTATTTCCTTTTGACGAATATGTTTACATAATACGACCATTGATTTCCGTCTTGCAAAAACTCTCCATTAAAAAGACACATATTTTAATAAAAAGGAAGTATGACAAATAACATTAATAACAAATAACCCTAATACAATATAACTAATAACCCTAATGACAAACTTTATTGTCTAGAGGGAGAAAATCTTCTTTAATTATACACAATAAAGTTTTACTCGTACTTTACAAAACTGTACTGAAACCCATATTGAACTGTGGAGAACAGCGTCAAACCATATATTCAAATTCTTCAAAGATTGCAATCACAAAGGCTTAGATTAATAAACAAAACTCCCTGATTTCAGTCGAACTCCACCCTACCTAAAGACCTCCATATTATAACCGTCAAAGAAGAAATTACTCTTAAATTTGTCAAATACCAACACACATGAAAATCACGTTAATCATTAGGCCATCAACACCTTGGACAATAGCCTGAAGAGAAGAAGTCTAAAAAGAATACATTGTCTTAACCAAAATCACAGATATTAATAATAAAAGTTTGTAGAAATAATTACTATAATTATTGTTGTAGTAGATTATATCAATTACATTTTGTCACAGTGTTTGTACATCCATGTTGGCATTCGTATTATTGATATTATAATTGTGAAGCATTTCTATTTTCTCTTCGGACAACTATTTAAAAATAATACTCTTACTTAGAAATAACTACCTCTGGATTTTCTCTTCGCAGGTCAGAAATTTATGTACAATTTTATTTGCGGAATGTTCGACAAAACAATTGCAAATGAAGCAGAGTTTATAAAAAAACTAATAGGAACGTTGTGCTTTCGACCCTTCATCTCCATTGATCACGTGGCCGGCATGCGGGCGGTCAGCCTTTCCCAAAGGTCATTTCGGTCGCCTTCCGTCTTCTTCAAAACACACAACAACAACAAAACTTCGTCCAGAGAAAGACGCACATCGTGTCCTCGACTCTCGTCGCGTCTATTATTGGAGACATTACGAAAGGCTTACCCCCACCCGCCGTTCACGTTGTTATGCTCTCTTTTGACTTCCAATTCCAAGCCTACGGTACGTAACAGCTTCAGTTCTGTGTACCTGCGGATATTTATGTCACACTTCGTCACTTATTAATGCCACTACGCGACTGGCCTTACTGATACTCGCCGCGTTTTCTCAACCTGTACGACTCGCCTTCGTGACTCCTTCCCGCGACTGTTCCACGTAATTTCTAAAGGAAACGAATTTACCTTTTCGACTTCGCGTTGCCTACATGCTGACTGCCCGTCACTTCACTACTTACCGGTACCATTCTTCTCGCCTCAATGCATCACGCCACATTGCCTCTCGCCACATTGCTTCTCGCCACATTGCTTCTCACCCCATTGCTTCTCGCCATTTTTTCCCTTCTTTTTTCCACACTACGCAGGCATAGCAATCATCTAACTACTACATTTCACGACATTCGTTTTCTCGCCGACTCCACATAGCTAAGAACCTAATTATATATACGTCACGCATAACACTGGGAAAGATAGCACATAGCATTAACTGATGTCACTGCAGTGCCTCTGACTGGAAGTTCCTAGGTTCAAGTTCCGATGGTGGCAGGATTTTCGACAATAGCTACAATCGCTGTCTGGAGGATAGTTCTAGCAGCCGACTACTCCTATGAGCGTTTTCCGTAGTTTCTCTCACCAACATCAGGCGAATGCCGGAGCAATACCCTAACAAATGGGGCACCGACTGCGCGCAACCTTTCCTTTACATTTCTTGTGTATCATCACCTTTACACACACTTACACGTACATGCACTGCGCTATTATGTTTGCCGAGAGACCGGTCGGGAGATTAGAGCTTGTCCCGGCTGGGCGGAGCCCCGCTAGTGGAAGACACCGCTAGCCGACGGTAGGGCGGCGCCGGATCTCACCATCCAGGGGGGGGGAAGGTTCACAGTAAGGAGTCTCTTATAACATGCACTATATTTGTGTGAATAATGACATTAGCAGTTAACGCGCCCGGAAACCAACCAATCAGTTAAAATTCAAGCATAAACGCTACGTACCATGAGTAGAAAACAAGAGTAGAGAAACCGAGAGCGGTAGCTCAGTGCATCAACTGATGTCACTGCAGCGCCTCTGATCTGGAGGTCCTAGGTTCGAGTCCTGACGGCGGCAGGATTAACCTATTACCAGCTTTAACCTATTTTTAACCTCAAAATTTACTAAGATATCTCATAAGCATTTAAAGTCAATTTACCCTACATTTAAAATCAATTTTAAGTACCTGATTTCTAAAGATGGTTCATGTGATTTAAAATATTATTAAACTAAATTTCTGTGGATTTTCATTTATTTGTATTGAAAAATCCCGAAACGTTTCCTTGAATCCCTCTGCCTTAGAATGAAACCAAGTCGCTCATCATTACACCATCAAGCATGCGACTACTTACATATACCATACTGGTATTGCAGCATTCGTGAAACCTTTTTTGTTTTAATCTTTTTTCGTTTATTTAACTAAAAATGCTGGTTAATTCCAAGAAAAATGGTTGATTATCTATACACAACGAATGAATAAAACTAAATTGGGGAAGTAAACGTTAAGCTAGCTGACTTGTAAAACAACATAAAATATTGAACGTGAATTAATTAAATGTAATATAATATAAATTAAATTAAATGTAAAATTGTGTCAGAGGTGACTAGTTTTTTCCTCAATATTTATACATGTTGTATTCTCTCGCATACCTGTCTTTACTTATCGTGGGAAGGACGTTTAAGACAATTGTACAGGTCTCGTATTCGTTAAAAACACTGATTTTCGAAAATTCCAAAAGTTCAAACTTTTTTCATCGTCTTCGTACACCTACAATTATGAAGCTAGTGATTTTTTGCCTAAGTGAAATCTGTTCCGTGTAGATAGATTTTGAAATAAGTTCGTCTACAATTTTTCGAAAATTTGAGAACTTTTTGCGGAATTTTGCGAAAGTACAAGTGAGAACATAGTGCTGTTTTAGCACTATTAGTTGATACTAACTATAAAGCTAGGTCGAATTAAGCTAGTCTGGAGCAGAATTCTAGCAGTTCAGCGCCGGATTTCACGTTACCTCGGGAGAGGAACACGGCCACCTCCTCTTATATAATATATATTACACTTATGAGATTAATTACCATAAAATTTGACGCGCGATGAAGTAAAATAATAATCAAAACCGCATTTTAGTTTACAGGAGAAATGTATTCCAGGAGACCTCATTATAATTATTAATGTAAGTTGCAGGTATGCAACCCGCACTACCGATGTGTCTAACGGTGTAGAAGGCCATCAAGGCGTTGTCCATTGATTGTCATGTCCAGTTTCGAAGAACAATATGATGAAATATGTAATCAACATTCGCACATATTGGTACATTGTAGACATGGCACACATTTAACATACAGCACATAATGGTTATTCTTTCAAATTAATAACAAAAGTACACTGAGATTTACTATATAATATGTTTTGCAGTTTATAGAGATATGTTTTAAATACATCAATGTTGTTTCTCTAATTGATCTGCCCCACGTTGAGATATGTTTTATATGTACGCCAATGAGATATGTTTTAATCGTTCTAATAATAATTTATTTCTCCTATACATTCCCAGATATGCCACTACCTGATGTTAATATACGTATTTTTATGGAAATTTGTTACTCTTAAATTTCTGCCCGTGACTGGCAGTTCGTATGAAGCAGCAAATTCTTTGAGATTCTACCTGTCAAAATTGTATTTGTATTGCATGCAATATTTTTTAATAATTGCCATTATTTTTAAGAGAAATGGAAACGTTTATTCAATTGGTTTATATAAATTAAATGAGCGACATTGTTGCTTTGGCTGGTTTGGTTTGGTTTTTTCGTGTTTCCGAGCGCGTCAACTGCTTTGGTTAGTATAGTGCCGTTAATCCCGTTAGTGTAGTGCATGTTTTTGTTCTCGGGAGATGGCGGTGATCTTCCCCCGCTGGACCACGAGATCGGGCGCCGACCTACCGTCGGCTAGTGAGGTTTCTCCCTAACCAGGACTCTCCCACCAGCGGGGCACCGCCCCAGCCGGGACAAGCTCTAAGCTCCCAACCGGTCTCCCTGAATGTGTGGTAGTGTAGTGCATGTTAGTGTAAGTGTGTGTGTAAGAAGAGAGAATAGGACAAGGAAGAGGAAGGAAAGATCGCGCGCGGTCCGTAGCCCGTTTGGTAGGCATTCGCCTGGTGTTCATCGGAGAAACCACGGAAAACTACCGATCAGAGCAGCCGGCCGCTAGAATTCTCCTCCAGGCAGCGGCTGAATTCGACGTAGCTGGAAAGCAAGTGTCGAAAATCCTGCCGCCATGGGGAGTGTAACCTAGGACCTCCCGGTCAGAGGCGCTGCAGTGACATCAGTTGATGCATTGAGATACCGCTCCCGGTGCTTTGGCTGCCAAAGACGTTTACACATTGTTTGTGAAAAAGAAGCAGTTTAATTATTTTTTCTTTTTTCTTTCTTTCAGATCTAGAAGGAAATGCTAACCTTACTTCCATTTACTGATATTACTCAAAGTAACGCTAACCCCATATCGTCCCTATATTTCACCGCTGATGGGTGCATATTTCCTAATTCTTCCTAGCCAATTGTCCATACTGTTTTACAATTTTAGATTTCACGACTAATCTCTGTACTTAATACGATGTTAAGCGTTCGACATGTAACAATTTTTTATGGTTTACTAGTTCATTGATCTGTATTTATGACCCTGAAACAAAATACGTAACGGTATTGTTAATACCTTTGTGGACCTTTCTGATTCTTAATGCCCGAGGGCCTTTTGAGTACTTTATGGCCCCCTCTAATACCAACACAACACATACAACATTTTCAAGAACTCGATTTATTAAAGTTACGATGCGAGCAAATACAATACATAAATGGCTTAGTGTTCAAATAAGTAAAATAAGTCGTTATAAAACTTATTTTGCTTAATTCATATGAAAATTGCAATTTTAGAATATAAAATTGCCACCACTCACTCATATTTCATTCTTAGATATCACGCTTTTTTTATAGGCAGAATATGTGCTTCTTGAGTAGCAGTACTACTCGTAGGAATAAAAATTATAAGGAACATCGGGTAACATCCTCGAACTGTTATTTTTTGGGTATGATGAAATATTCTAAATAACGTTTGGCAATAGAAGCAAATAATCTAAAAGTACTGTTTTATGAACACAATTTACTCTGTTATATAACTCTCAAATACACCATAAACATTTTTATATATTTTTCGAGATTTTAATGGAAACCGCGGTCCATTGTTTTGTTAACTTTTGCGAGATTTTCCGTTGGAACTTTATTCTTACATTTTGTACGAATAAATCAGACCAATAATGATTATGCAATAGTAATTAGATACACACTGCTTTGTTTATGTGACGTCATAATGACAAATGACTAATAAAATGTATCTTTTCACTTTCGACGCAAGAGAAATTATTAATTTTTCGAATTCTCGTTTAATTCAGCAACGAATTAGTAAACCATTACGTTTTGTATGCAGCACAGGTGTTACTAGATGTTTTGCTCCTTAAGCGCCTAACTGAAGGCTGTTTTTGCCCCTTAGGCCCTCGGGGCAAAAACATCTACTTAACGCCCTTAGTTGTCTCTTCTCACAGTTTCTATCATTTATTGTAAAAATTTTCATTAATCATGTCTTATTTATAAACATAGTTTCTTTTTAAGATCATTATGACTCTCAAAAATTAAAAAAAAGTCTACAATCAGTAATTTTTTAGAGTTGCTATTTAGTTTCTCCTCATGTTCTGTATGATGTTAATGTAATTTTTCATACCCTTGAAAGACAAATTTTTGTCGAACAAGGATCAATAAATATTATAAAAATACATACAAATGATATATAACAATACAATAACAATGATACATAAAAAACTGTTAGGGCTCCCGCCTTGCTTCTGTATATTCACTGTAACCTCCAATCCCCTTCTTTTTTGTTTTTCATTGTTCTCTATGCCACCTGTATTTTTAATGGCTTCTATAAGTGGCTTTACTTGACTAAACTATGCGTATGGTCGTAATTAGTCCCATTCATATAATTGTTTCTTGAATAAGGATCTTCTGTATGTTACATTATTCAAAAATTTGCAGTTTATTGATCGTTTCTTATTATTCGTGAAGTTTATTCAGCGCAAACATTAGGGTGGAAAAATTGCATTTTAACTAGACTAAGTAATTTTTCAAGAATTTATTGTGACCTTAATTGTTTTACAAACTCCGTTCATGTAAATGATTAGTTTCAAAAAAAAAAAAAAAGTACGATTCTTCATATATACAATTCTCTGCATTCTTTGTAATTTTCGTATAAATATTGCAACACAAACGTATCGAGATAAATGAAATAGAAATTATTTGAATTTAAATATACATTTTAAAAAAAGAAAAACAGATTTCAGTGATATTGTCACCAGATTGCAAAATATTGTCAGCACTATGTATAATTTTAACTTCATTTGATTTAAAATCAAAATTGCATAATTAACTTTTGGAACATATTACAATGTATATTTATAGAAATTTAATCCACATTGCCACATGAAAATTTGTCAGCCATTGTATTATCTTTCTTTGAAGTATTAAGAATGCTGTAATGTTAATTTTTTATAGAACATAGAAAATATTTTAATACACTATGTTTCTATCATGTAACCTTTAATGTTCTACGATGTTTAAGAGTGTAAATGCAATAGTCGCTAAAAACGCTATGTTGACGCGACAAATAATTCAAAACTAGTGATCCTACTACACCATGTACTTTGTTGCATTATATGCAACGGTTATACAATATGACAGTGCGACTACTACTTTCTCGTGCACGTATATACTCAGTAATATGCGTAATATAGAGAAAGTCATGTAATGCTGCAGAAAATCGATTTCGTGATTTCAACGGTCATATACGTTTTGAGGTCCACTGATGCCGAAAAAATCCTTTTTTAAAATCGACCGTTTGTCCGTCCATACGTCCGTCCGTCCGCCGTCTGCCCGTCTGCCCGTCTGTCCGTCTGTCCGTCTGTCCGTCTGCCCGTCTGCCGTCTGCCCGTCTGTCCGTCTGTCCGTCTGTCCGTCTGTCCGTCTGCCCCGTCTGTCCGTCTGTCCGTCTGCCGTCTGCCCGTCTGCCCGTCTGTCTGTCTGTCCGTCTGTCCGTCTGTCCGTCTGCCCGTCTGCCGTCTGCCCGTCTGTCCGTCTGTCCGTCTGCCGTCTGTCCGTCTGCCGTCTGCCGTCTGCCGTCTGCCGTCTGTCGTCTGTCCGTCTGTCGTCCGTCTGTCCGTCTGCCCGTCTGCCCGCCTGTCCGTCTGACCGTCTGTCCGTCTGTCTCCTGTACAGCACTAGCGCCTGAACTATTCGTACGATTTTTTCCAAAATGAATAAATCCCTGTTGATCTGACTTGAGTCAAAGCTCTGCGATTTTGAGAAACATTCATTAATTTTTGGGGGTACTTTACATAAAGTCTCACGGACATTTTCAAAACTTTCTCAAAAATGGCCCCAATTTTTTTGCTTAAATTTCATGTAAGAAGAAAATTAAATACAATAATAAAGGTGGCATTGTTCCGAGTTTCACTGTTAACTCCAAATTTTCGAAAATTATATACGTTTTAATTTCTTTGGTGCCTTCCTACAACTACAAAATTGAACATGAAAATTTATCCTTCAGATAAAATGTGTTGTCTATACTTATTTCTTTCATTAAGGTCATGCATATTTTTTGAACATTTTAGTTGTTTTCGCGCAATATTGCGTGCAATATTTGCAATTTAAAAAAAGACAAAAACAAGATTTTCTTGAAAATTGCTCTATTTTTTTCTTTTAACTTTTTCGTAAGAATAGTGCTAATTACATAAATTTAATTTTACTATATTCTTTTCTTTGTTTCTTTTTTTAAAAAAATATGCTACTGTAACTTTTTAAATATCTTTCACACCGCTAATATTCACATTTCCAGCGATTTTTTACATTATTACATTTGTGAGTGGAAGTGCTTTAAATGACTTCAAATGACGTTTTCGGAAAACTCGAAAAGTTCTTGTGAAACAGAGCTTCAAATTTTCCATATACAATAACGCATACCTGCCATTTTCTTAAAAAATGCTCCAAATTTATCAATGAAAAAATTGTCATATAAGAAGAGGTTTTACTCTAATATTCTAAAAGTAAAATTTCGAATTAATCATTAGGAAACCGAAAACTTTAGAAATGTATCAAGGGCGGCGATATTTGGCAAGGGAATGAGGCAAGTCCGTGAAGCTAGCCCTTGCCAAGGAAATTATAAAACTCTTCTACGAGAAAGTCTGTGACATTTTGAGACACCACTAGTTTTATTACTGTACCGCGATCGTGGAATATTTTTTAAATTTATTTTACGACAAAAAAGAGTTGAAACTGCGTATGACGTGCTATGGGGAGAAGTGAATTCTGTGCACATATTCAAAATTCTGTGATCGCTACACTCAGTCAAATACTACATAATTTTTGAAAATAAAAAAAGCTCTCATGTAATAAAATCTATTTTCAAGGATAAAAAAGCAATACATTTTGGGCTCTTATCCATGATGTCCTTCGTCAAGGAATCCCGCCGCAGCAACATGGAAACGAAAATTTAAATAACTATATTTCCCAATGAATTCTAGAAGACGTGCACAGAAAATGAAGTTACATTTATGTCCAGAAGCAAAACAAGGGGCCATCTAGGCATTTGCTCAATGGATCAGGAAAACTGGACGAAAAACCTGATCGAGATGGGGGTCATTGACTCGGAGGCTGCAGTACAATACTTGTTACAGGTTGTTTATACACATTTATACAGTTCAAATGGTACATAATTCACTATGTATCATTGTTAAAATTAATGTTACTTTTCTTGTGATGCTCAGTATAGTCTCTAATTATTTAGAAACAGTTATGCAGCAGAAACGATTTCACTTTGGATTTAAACTTTTTCTATTGAATTTAATCGTTTAATGTCATCTGGCAAAGTGTTGAAAAATAATGTACGTGTATTGTATGTGAATTTTTTGTAATGAGCTGTTGATACTGTCACATGATGAATATGATTTCTACGTCGAGTGTTATAGTAATAGACTTCGGCATTTTCTGAAAATATATTTCCGCCCTTAAGCAAGTCACTTTTGAAAAAAAACACTGATTCGTAAACCAACAGACAAGGTAATGGTAAAATGCCTAGATTAATGAAGTGAGTATAACATGAATCACGTGTGTGGGATTTGGTTATTATTCGTACAATTCGTTTTTGTAATATAAACGTCTGGGAACTATAAGATGTATTTTCCCAAAATATTATGCCATATCTCAGGTGGGAATAATATTTTACTCGGCCCACGTCCCGTCACTCGCCCGGGGAAGGGTGCGCATAATACTACAGCAAAAATCGGCGTTTTTCGCTGCAGCATTATGTAAATTTCACTATAATATTTATTAATATGCCGAAATATAAAATAATTTTGCAATTGAAGCAAACACAACTGTAAATGCATATATCCTTATCATCAAATATTTCATGATTTTCGTTTCCACTTTTGCTCAGCTCTTTCTGTAATTACAATTCTGTAATAATGATACATTGAAAAATTGAACAATTATTTAAGTTTATTTTTTAAAAAATCTATAACTATTGAAATCATTGATTAACGTAGTTAAATTAAATAAAGAAATAAATATATAAATTTAGTTGCATTAGCTAGTGACAGTAATTAAAATGAAGCTCATGTGTTCCCCTAATATAGCTTTATGTGATTCTGAAAATGAAAGGAATTGATTACACTTGCATACGTAAATAAACCTTAGTATTCTAAATAGAGAGATTAAAAGCAGTGATAAATTTCAATTACTTTTAGAGTTACATCAACTTTGCATTCTTCGGAGTTTATGTGCAATACTGGATTATGAAAATATACGACAGATTATTCTGAATTATTAGAGAATACACATACTTTTGAAGATTGCTGCAATAATAAGGTTCTTTCGTTTAAAATGTGGAATATAAAATGACAGATAACCAATACAACCAACATGACAGTTGTTTTGGCATATTTTTTTCGGGATAGCACATAAAACATTGAGAGAACATTCAGACGATATTGTGTAAAATAAGTTGTTGTTAGAGATAATGTAGTATCTCTAAAGTAACATTATCAACGTAAAGGATTATCATACATTATAATGACTTGGTTATATGACTGATAATTCTTATAGCTATTTATGAGATCTACACTTAAGATAAAAGTGGCTTAAACGGTAATTACAGTAATCATTAAATTACTTTCAAACCATTCCGTACTTGTGTGTATTAAACAAATAATTAAATGCAAAGACAAGTATTGATGATGTCAAGTATACGATGAAAAATGATTATAAAAAATATTATTTTACGTCACACAAAAAAACTTCAACCTCAACTTCAATTCGAAGAAAAGCAATGCATATATTATCAACAAAATATGCATATATTATCACAAAAAAACTTCAACCTCAACTTCAATTCGAAGAAAAGCAATGCATATATTATCAACAAAATATGCATATATTATCACAAAAAAACTTCAACCTCAACTTCAATTCGAAGAAAAGCAATGCATATATTATCACAAACACAGACGTGTAATCAAATCCAGGACGATAAATATTGCGTTGCGCAATCAGAGGAGACTGTAAAATGCACGCGTTTCAAAATGCCACCAAACAACACTGCACATAGTCACTCTCCTGTTTATCACTCGCTAGACCATTAGTGTAGTTTTCAAATCATTATCACAGTTATCATCAATTTTAACAAGATACAATGGTTTGACCATTAGTAATTAGTAAAAAAATCTACCTCCAGTTGGACAGACACTTGAACTGACCGGCAGCCGGACAGACATTTACATTGATTGATTAGCGATTCTGGACGCACCATTTGCTAAGTTCATTAGTTCCGTAAGTGTAGAGCATGTTTTATAATGGAAGGTGATGGTGATCTTCCTCCGGTGAATGGCGAAATCCAGCGCTGACCTACCGTCGGCTAGCGAGGTTTCCCTCAACCAGGTATCTTCCCCAATGAGACGCCGCCTCAGGCAATACAACCTCTAAGCTCCTGAATGGTCATGTGACACTTGTGATAGATTTGTGAGCACGTATGTGTGTGTATCTAAGTTTTGAGGATAGGGCAAAGATGAGGTATGAAGGATAGATCATGCGCGGTTTGTGGCCCTTTAGTTAGAGGTGCTTCGGTATCCACCTGGTGTAGATCGAAGAAACAATGTAAAACTACCAATCAGAAAAGATAGCCACTAGATTTTTCCTCCAGAAAGTGTTTAAAAGCACTACGCCTGTGTATCTAGTGTAAAAGAATTCGCCACCATCGGGACTAGAGCCCTAGTACTTTCGCGTCAATGAAGTAGGAGAGGCAATAGTGGTGCTTCTGTGCAATTTCCGCTTGTTGAGAAACGATATAGAGGGAAAGGGGGAGAAAGAATTGAGGAACGGAAGAAAGGAAAGAGAGAATGAGTGAGTGAGAGAGAGATGGAAATAGGAAGAGAGAAAAAAGATAGAGAGAGAGAGAAAGAGGCTGAAATAGGGAGAGAGAGGGGGGGGACGGACATAGGATGAGAAAGAGAGGGGGGATAGGGAGAGGGAAGAAAGAGGGAGGGAGTCAGGGTTCTGGTAAAAGGGAGAGAGAGGGAGAGGAAGAGAAAAAAAGGGGAGAGAGAGACGGAAAAGGAAAGAGAGAGGGAAAATAAAAAAAAAAAAAAGAAAATGAAAAGGAAAACTGAAAAGAAGAAAGAAAAAAAAAAGAAAGGAAAGAAGAAAGAAAGACTGAAAGAAAGAAAGAAAGAAAGAAAGAAAGAAGGAAAGCAAGACAGAAGGAAAGCAAGACAGAAAGAAAGAAAGATAGAAAGAAAGACAGAAAAAAAGAAAGAAGGAAGGAAGGAAGGAAGGAAAAGAGAGAAAGAAAGAAAGAAGGAAAAAAGAGAAAGAAAGAAAGAAAGAAAGAAAGATTTATCTTCCCCTCCTCCCACGCAGTTTCCGGTAACGGCGCGTTTCCTCTCGCGTTGCCCGATTGTTTCGCCCCTCCGCCTCCGCCTGGGCCACCAGTCAGCGCTTCGATTGTTCGCCCTTTCTGGGGCGCGGGATTAGCCCGGTCGCCCGCGGCGCGGCGGCACCGTCGCACCCGATGCCCCCACCCCCTCCCCGCTCTTAGCTAATCACTTCCACGTCACGTCCTGTTCCATTGCGCCCGCTAGACCCCCGGCCCTCCGCGAGGGAAACCCGATTTAACGTGCCCTTCCCCCGAGGTGGGCACGGCCGGGCAGAGACCGGGGCGTCCTCTAGATCTTTTTTTTTTTTTTTGCTCGTGCCTCTCGCAGAATCATGCCAGTAATTAAAGCTGTTCTCCTGAAATGAAAGGATCTTTCTTTTTTGTCAGTGCTGTGCAAAATGCGGCAGGAATGTCAACCTCGTGCAGGGGTTTTCGTGCGTATTCTTGTAATTCAAGCTGGTTTTAAATGGTGTTGGTGTATGTTGGCGAACTTCTCTTTGCTAAACTGTTGATTACGATGATTTGTTCTTGTATACCATACTGTAGTGGTTCATTTTTTTGTAACTTTCTTCAGTATTTTCATGTGTTTGTTTCTTACACGTTTGTCTCTGCATGATCACTTATGTAGTGATCAAATAATTTTTCTCTTTTTCACAGCTGTTTTTTCTCGGAAATCTCATTCAAACATTCTTATTTTACCCACTATGTTATTTTTCTAAATTCTTTACTTTATATTTTTTTCTCTGTTTCACGCGTCATAGCACTTTTCTCTGAAATCGGTTGCAGGTTCTGGTTCTTTCTTTCACCCACCTTTGTTGTAGTCGATGATCAGATGAAATCTGAACTGTTTGGAGACAGTAGCGGTGTTAGTTGTGCTCTCGTAGAGGTGGAAACTCGAGAAAGAGAGAAGAGAAAGAAAGAGGGAGTGCAGAGCAAACTCAAGTCCTATCCGACACAAAAGAGCGCTGGGAGGTAAACTGTTTGGGTAGAGAATAATTCGAAAATCCAGTTTTGTGTTTTCTTACATCTCTATTTCTGTCTGTCTGTCTGTGACTCCTGTCTGACTCTCTGTCTGTCTGTCTGTCTGTCTCTCTCTCTCTCTCTCTCTTCTCTCACACTCTTCTATGTACATATCTCTCTCTCTCCCTCTCTGTATCTCTCTACTTCCTTTTGTATCCCTCTGCCTCTGTCTTCCACTGTCTCTCTATCTCCGTCTCTCTCTTACTCTTTTTTCTCTCTCTCCTCTCTTTCTTTCTTCTCTCTCTCTCTCTCTCTCTCTCTCTCTCTCTCTCTCTCTCTCTCAATTTTTGCTATTCACACTTATACCATATTTCTCTTCCTGGCTTTTTACTTTCCTTTCTTTGTATATCTAGCTCACTCATTCTTCCTTCTGGCTTCCACGGCAGAAGGCCTTCCCTTCGCACGGGAGGGAAACAAACAACTGTACGAACTGTGTCAAGCGAGGGGAGGGAGTGAGATTTATAGTTTCATAGCTGTTCTGACCGGAAATAGGTTCAGACACCACATTGCAAATTTGGCTCCTTCTGTAAAGTGCCTCGAACTAGGGTCTCTCTCGAGGAAATTAAACCAGATTATGTACAGACGAAAACATGTCGCGGTTTCTCGCCATTAGAGCTTCGCGGTTTTCTCCCAAGTTGTCTTGCACTCGCTGGCATTGGCGAGCGCTTATTGGTTACTGCGTAAAATTATTTGATGAAAATTGAACATGTGGTATTTTATAGCTTTTGGTAGAACTCCTATTTTACCACGTGAAAGAGAGATTTTGTGAAACTTATGTTCTTTGAAACGTTTTAAAAAACAACTGTACAGAAAATACCACCGAGTACCCCATGCATTGGAATACAATTATTATATTTTGTTTATTCAGGAGGTTTTATATTTATTCAACATTCCTGAGAAGCATATATCACAAATCCATGATAATACCAATCATAACTATTATTCTGTGAGCCATGAAACGTTTTTTTAATTGCTGACATTTTTGTCACAAACATGATTTTCTTAATATCAACAAATTGTTTGGGAGAATGGAATTAAAACTTGTGTTGTGTGTAGTCCGAAAAATATAGGGATACTTGTCATTTTGAATCATACTTATCATTATTCCACATAATTCAGTTGAAAGCTCTTCATTAAATATTTGTTTTCATACCTCTCTCAAAGCAAAACAATTAATATACCTCGAAATGTGAAAATGTCAAATGTCCACGAATGAATGATATTCATGGCGGCGTATGATTTGTTTTCTGAAATTCGTTTTCAATTATCTGTGCCCGCACAAGAGGTGATGTAATCAATCAATCGCATTGTTCAATTAATCCAGGACAAACTAGTTATAGATTTCCAAGGAAATGGAATGCCTTCTATTACCAGAAATGTCTAATATTCGAAGCTCGCTGTGATATACTTAGTAGTGTGATTAAAAGTGGATCCTATAACCATCAATGTTCGTTTTCTATTGGAAGGATGTGTAATACAGAGTGTAAACTATAACTTTAAAGCAAATATTATATGAAGTTAAAAATAAATATAAAAAGTTATCAAGCATACGACACAATTTCTAAAAAAGCTCAGTATCTGTTGTAAATGTGAACAAAATTGTTTACACTCCCCTACCAATAATGATATCAATGATTTTTAATGAATTCTGCTTATTTGCAAATATTAAGCAAATGATTTATTAATAATATTTACATGAGTGAAAATGTTCTTCAATAGTAGCATTCCTATTCAAAAAATAGGTACGTTATATCTAGCAGTTTATGACGCTGTAATCTTCTTGTTTCTTCACTATTGTCTAAACGATTCATAGCGAGATATTTGATTTTCCAGTCTTGTGTGGTATTTCAAACTCGAGGACGGTATTTTTCTTTGATGATCTTGATTTTAAGATCATTGTGGAGTACTTCATTGCTGACATACCAGGGAACGTTTATTTCTAATCGAAGATATTTGGATTGGGATAGCTAAAGAAATTCGACGGTGGAATACCTTGGCTGAGCCCCAAAGTTGAATGCCGTAGGTCCATATGGGTTGCAGGATACTTCTATTTATAAGTACTCGCGGAACCTGGCAGACGTTCTGCCCCTCATCTCCCTCTTTCTCCTTCCCTCTCCGTCTCTCCCTCTCCTTCTCTCCCCTCTCTCCGTCCCTCCTCTCTCCCGTCTCTCCCTCTCTCTCCTCTTTCCCTCTCTCTCCATCTCTCCCTCTCTCCGTCTCTCCTCTCTCTCCGTCTCTCCCTCTCTCCCCCTCTCTCCATCTCTCCCTCTTCCCTCTCTCCCTCTCTCTCTCGTTTTTCCCCTCTCTCTCCGTCTCTCCCTCGATCCCCTCTCTCCGTCTCTCCCTCTTCCCCTCTCTCCATCTCTCCTACTCTTCGTCTCTCCTATTCTCCGTCTCTCCCTCTCTCTCCGTCTCTACCTATACGTATCTCTCTCCTTCCAGATGGCATTGCATCTGGAGCATATTCCTGCATGTGACGTGGACTGCCTATGTATGAAGATGGGAAAATTGTTAGCTTTCCAACGTTGGTTGTATTTTGTTGTATTGATGTTTTTTGTTAATAAACCATGTAAATGAGAACAGGTAATGTTTCACATGTGACTGGGATTGTCATTGGCTAGTATGGTGAGGGTTTCCCTCGCTTCCTGCAGATGGTACGGTTACCTATACATAGCTGACCGTTAAAAAAGCTGTTTTCTCGCGGACGCGGGTATGTTACTGTCGTAAAAAATAGATAAAAACAATTTTTGGAACTGGTTGTATATCGCGACAAAATTCGAGTTTATTCAGTGCAGAACGTTTTGAATTTTTCAAGCGCACACAATGGGTTCTACATTTCAGTTTTTTTATATCTTTGTTTCGGCATAGAGTTACTGTTTCGTCGTTTAGGAATTTTATTATTTTAACCTTTCTTAGCTCTTAAGATGTTTTCTTCTTTCAAAGCAATAGTTTTGTAGAAATTCCGAAGATAACTTCGCTTGGAAATAGTTACCTTTGCAGGTAACAGTTATACAATCGGAGGTTATTGTAAATGTTGATATAGTAAAATAGCACAGAAAATTATCAAAGATTTTATAAATTTGTTCCGCCTCAAACACATAATTTTTTAACACAAATTTGAAGAAAATTATTATAATACACAGTTAAATACATGTAGCATTAGTTTCCAAATATATAAAAATTCCCTTCCACTATATTACAACGGCTTTGGTTGCTCAGGGTGTTGCATCATCTGATGACACTGCAGTGCCTCTAACCGGAAGTATATAGGATTCGAGTCCCGACTGTGGCAGGATTTTCGACTTAGGGAGTGAGATCAAAGTCAGTCGCTGTCTGGAGGAGACTTCTACCGGCCGGCTGCTCTGGTCGGTAGTTTTCAGTAGTTTCTCCGATCAACACCAGGTGAATGCCGGAGCAGTACCTTACCAAACGGGCCACGGACCGCGCGCGATCTTTCCTCCCTCTTCCTTGTCTTTTCGTTACCCTCCACTAACACACCCAATTACACAACGTTACCACACATGTCGTGAGCTTTGAGCTGTCCTGGCTTTGGCGGTGGCCCTCTGGTGGGAGATACCTGGTTAAGGGAAACCCCTCTAGCCGACAGTAGGTCGGCGTTGGATCTCGCTATCCAGCGGAGGATTTTCACCGACGCCAAAAACTTCCCGACGCCAAAAACACGCACTACACGTGTGGGACAAATAACCTTCACAGTTGACGCTCCTGGAAATGCAAAATAATCAATTTTCAATTCAACTCTATTGCTATTAATTCTGGGGTCCATTTTTTACCTACATCGTTGGTGTTCTCCAAATTGGTACAAAGTGGTACTCAATATACTTCATTTAAAATTTTCAGATGAATTTAACCCTTATACCCCCTACAATGTAAAAACGTATGGAATATGATCCTTGGAAAACATGGATACTATTATTCCATTCCACCCCTTAACTTGTAACGAGTTCGGTTTGCACCAAGGGGAAATGGCAGCGTCATCATTCGGGCGAATTCGCCTTCAAACACCAGAAGTTGTTCCTGGAGGCTTTGCGTCAACTTCCTCCGCAGCAAACATCCCTTCCACGCGGACGAAGTTGGATGAAACAGGTCGACCGTGATTGATTGCTTGCTAATCTTATTCCGTATTTGCTTTCTCCTCTCTCAAACCGCTGCGAGATCTTCCGGAATGCGCCATCGAAACACGAGAGGAAATGCTCAGTTGGTGTCTCGGCTAGCTGAGATGGTACAGCGTCAACAAATGTTAATGCTGCTGCGTCTGTGCCCGGGATTGGTTTGGTTTGTTGTTTTCGTGTTTCCGGGCGCGTCAACTGTTTTGGTCATTAGTCCAGTTAGTGTAGTGCATGTTTTTTCTCGGGAGATGGCGGTGATCTTCCCCCGCTGGATGGCGAGATCCGGCGCCGACCTACCGTCGGCTAGTGGGGTTTCCCACCAGCGGGGCACCGCCCCAGCCGGGACAAGCTCTAAGCTCCCGATCGGCCTCCCGGAGTATGTGGTAGTTTAGTGCATGCTAGTGTAAGTGTGTGTGTGTAAGGGGAGAGTCTAGGACAAGGAAGAGGAAGGAAAGATTGCGCGCAGTCCGTGGCCCGTTTGTTAGGGTACTGCTCCGGCATTCGCCTGGTGCTGATTGAAGAAACCACGGAAAACTACCGATCAGAGCAGCCGGCCGCTAGAATTCTCCTCCAGGCGGCGACTGAATTTGACCTAGCTGAAAAGCTAGTGTCGAAAATCCTGCCGCTGTCAGGAATCGAACTTAGGACCTAGGACCTCCCGGTCAGAGGCGCTGCAGTGGTATCAGTTTATGCACTGAGCTACCGCTCCCGATCTGTGCCCGGGAGATTCTAGAGATCGAGATAAAACGATGGCAGACTTTCAACACAAGTTAACACACATCAAAATTTCTGATCATGTAACCAATCAGGTAGCTACGCATTTAACCGGCGCACCAGAGTGCTGTGGGAACTAATTTTTTCAACTTGATAAGTAACAAATGTTTAACTTCAAGTTTTAAATTACTTTTATAATATTGAAACGCCCTATAGGAGTCCGCCCAATGGTCCCCCGCTGGTGGGAGATACCTAGGGAATACCTCTAGCCGGCAGATGGGTGGATGCCGGATATCAACCATCCAGAGGGGAAAGATCACCGCCACATCCCGAGAAAAATCATACACTACACTTACGATACGAAGCAGTTGAAGCTCTTGAAATAATTAATTAATCTCGATCTAATTTTTCGTCCAGTTTCCCTGATCCATTGAGCAAATGCTGAGATGGCCCCTTGTTTTGCTTTTGGACATAAATGTAACTTCATTTTCTGTGCACGTCTTCTAGAATTCATTGGGGAATATAGTTATTCAAATTATCGTCCCATGTTGTCGCGGCAGGAAGTAATAAGAGCCAAAATTTATTGCTTCTTTATCTTTGAAAATAGATTTTATTACATGGGAGTTTTTTGTTGTTTTTTCTCCCTTTCAAAATTCAAAATTTATTGCTTCTTTATCCTTGAAAATAGATTTTATTACATGGGAGTTTTTGTTTTTTTTTTCTCCCATTCAAAAATTCAAAATTTAAGTAGTATATGACTTAGTGTAGGGATCACAGAATTTTGAAAATGTGCACACAATTCACTTTTCCCCATAGCACGTCATACGCAGTTTTTAACTGTTTTTTGACGTAAAATAAAATAAATAATCAATATAAATACATATTTCCGTTATACATAAATATTATAAATACATATTTCCGTTTAGTATTAAATGTCTCTCTGTTTAATATAAGGTTTGTTAGTTAATACTAGTATGGACAAAAGAGCATTGATAATATATGTTCAAAAAGAGATACCTAGGTTTTATTAATGTCCGATTTTCACAGTAGTAAGTACATTTTCTACATTACACCACAAATAATATAATTTATTATAGCTTAATAAATTACAATGTATTGTATATAAAACTGTACTTTGAAAACTACATACATTTTATTTCACTCAAAATGAAATTGAATCTAAATATTTTTTGTTTGGTTTATTTTCATAATGTTTTGTAACATTTTGGAATGTGTTACTAAACAAGTATTTTATAAGCAACATATTATATAAAGATACAATATTGTGTATCATTTATGAGAGTGTGACATTATCCAGCATTGGCAGAGTTGCGTAATACCGTCATGATTTATGTGTTGGATTATCCTGAGACAAAGCTGATAACGCAAATTAAACTGATAAAGTAGATTATGGCATAAAATGATGGTATTCAAAAATTCAAAGCTCTCTTCGATGTAATCGAGGCAAGCTTGTGTGAAATTATTCTTGCTTGCCTACATAATGTATTGCAAATACTGTTTCAGTTGAGATGTATTTGTGTTGGTTTCTTCCATAGAATTGAGGAATTCCTCCTTCTTCTGACTATCAAAATACTTGCAGATATACACCGCAGGCACTTTGCTTGAATTGGTTTGGACATTTTGAAGTGATTGCTGAAGTTAGTAGCTCCGTAATTTCAATATCATAATATTATCTATCCGCTTCCAACAATACGAGAAAATATGTGCCGTTTTTACAACACCTAGGTGTTCCTACTTCTGCGTTATTCATGATTAGTTCGCAATTAATTCTGCGTAATATGGATGAATAGTATCAAGTTATCCGTGCTGTTCAATTATTGACATGTAGTGTATTGTTTCGCAATATGTAAGGCTCCGTGACTTTTCTTATGCCTTATTCTTATTAAGGGTCAAATTAGTGTTCTTTGTGAAGGTAAAAACATGCTTCATTGAGCAAACAGTTTCACATTCCACACCAGAAACACTGGCAGTTGATAGCTACTAACACATTGTTGATATTTTTTACAACGAAATTCACTCAAAAAACGACATTTCAACTAGCTTTTTCTTCATTTATTACTTCTAAACCTCTCCTCTAGTAAAGTTCCTTTTAAAGTAACTCTTTTAGTCTCAGTTAATAATGTAAACTGCTGAAACGATTAATTGGTTATAGAGTTTTCTACTGAACGTGATGAAAAGGTCGACATTCTGTTTGATGTCTTATGTAAGGCAAATGAAATCATAATCCTGAATTCAAATCGAGTATCGATTTGAGCGGCAAGTTAACCTCCAGAGAACTACGTTGTTCGACATGCAATAGAATAGAGTGCGACTAATGTTAGTTTTCATACCAGAGTTCGAAAATCTATGTTAAAACTGCTGGAACAAACACTATCAATTCGCACTAACATACTATATGCCAATGATATAACAACATTCTCATCAAAAACTTATAACTTCATTATCGTTCATGGCCACAATCTATAAAAAACATTAAAGTAAAATATCTACTTCTATCGCACCTAGAATTTATGTTTACATTTTTTATTGCTTGTACTTTAGTATAAGAAGGAAAAGCATTTCAATTTCCTCAACAACACAGTCTCGAGTTTTCGATCATAAAATTAGTTTTTTATGTTATTTTGAACTGCATCTTCGCACATATCTCGTAATTAAGGCGTATGAGTGTTTTTTCAAATACAGTTTATATTGGTGCACGTGTCGAGGAAATAGGCGCGGATTTGGGCCGAAAAATCAGGATGGGTATCTGGTTGGCTGGACGGATTGAAGAACGTCACGCAAAACTGTCAGATGAGAATCATTTGTGCTAAAACTTGATAAACACGTCGTGAGTTGTGTCACACGTCTATGATTTAATTGTGCCTTTCCGGTGATCATTAAGATATTTTATACTTTGTACAAAATGTGTAATTTTCAAACATTTCTGAAAATTTTTTAAAGTATTTTTTGTTTTGTTTGCTGATTTTGTTGCTCGAGTACAAGAAAGAGCACTGATTTTAATGATTATCTTCATCGCTGTTTGTGGCAGTATTCTTCCCCCGTTGGATGGCAAGATCCGGCGTCGACCTACCGTAGACTTGCGGAGTTTTCCACAACCAAGTGTCTCGTTTACTATTAATTTGTTATTTCGGAACCAATTTGAAACATCTGATACTGTACTATTTACGGTTTCATATATTCATATTATTCAAATTATCGTTTCCATGTTGTCGCGGCAGGAAGTATTATTCCGAAGGACAACATGGACAAGAGCCATAATTTATTGCCTTTTTATCCTTGAAAATATATTTTATTACATGGGAGCTTTTTTTTCCTTTTCAATTTTTCCAATTTTAAGTAGTATATGACTTAGTGTAGGAATCCTAGAATTTTGAAAATGTGCACACAATTTACTTTTCCCCATAGCATTTCATACGCAGTTTTTAACTGCTTTTTTGACGTAAAATTAATAAAAAAAAAACAAGTGTCTCCCACCAACAGGGCACCACCCCAGCCGGAACTCGCTCGAAACTCTTGATATGTTTCCCTTCATGTGCAGTAGTTTAGTGCATGGAAGTACAAAAGTGTGTAAGTAAGGTTGAGGAGAAGACAGGAAAGAGGAAGGAAAGATTGCATGCGGACCCTGACCTGTTTGTTAGGTTACCGCTCCGGCATTTGCTTGTCATTAATCGGAGAAATCACAGAAACTGCAGGTCAGATTAGCTGGCGGCTAAAATTATTCTCCAGGCAGCAACTGAATTGGACCGAGCTACTTTGCTAGAGTGGAAAATCCACCACTGTAGAGTCAAAACTCCTAGAATCTTCTGGTCAACGATGATGTAGATACAATGGATTTTTCGCTGAACTACCGCAGCCGATTGTGCCATGAAAGAGATTATACAACAACAATAGTAATGTACATTGTATTTCAACCGGGAGCGGTAGCTCAGTGCATCAACTGATGTCACTGCAGCGCCTCTGACCGGGAGGTCCTAGGTTCAACTCCTGACGGCGGCAGGATTTTCGACACTAGCTTTTCAGCTAGGTCGAATTCTGTCTGGAGAAGAATTCTAGCGGCCGGCTGCTCTGATCGGTAGTTTTCCGTGGTTTCTCCGATCAACACCAGACGAATGCCGGAGCAGTACCCTACCAAACGGGCCACGGACCGCGCGCGATCTGTCCTTCCCATTCCTTGTCCTATCCTCTCCCCTTACTCATACACTTACACTAACATGCACTACACTACCACATATCCCGGGAGATTGGTCGGGAGCTTAGAGCTTGTCCCGGCTGGGGCGGTGCTCGGCTGGTGGGAGAGTCCTGGTTAGGGGGAAACCCCACTAGCCGACGGTAGGTCGGCGCCGGATCTCGCCATCCAGCGGGGGAAGATCACCGCCATCTCTCGAGGAAAAAAGCATGCACTACACTAACGGGACTAATGACCAGAGCAGTTGACGCGCCCAGGAACACGAAAACATCAATCTATCGAATACATTGTATTTCACATATTTCGCAAAGAGATGTTAGCAGTGACCCACTTGCAAAGCACCTTCCGACTGACCTACCCATCCGGCGGCACACAAATGTATCGAGCGAGCAGAAAATCCAAGGGCGTTGGCGTGGGCGAGGGCGAAGGGGGCGGGGCGGGCGGCAGATAAACATGAGGGATGAGTCCCCAGCGGGTGAATAGATGAACTCGCAAGCGATTGCAGTGGAAGCTCGCCTGCTCGAGGACGAGCCATGGAGCATTATGGTTGCATGAACAAATTCGCCACGTCACTAAAACAGGAGCTATCCTCGGTAGCCCAATCTAGAGTTTCGTAACCCACCCCTGCGCGGTGTAGCGTTGGCTCACGGTGATACAGTGGTCCGCACGTGAGCTTTAAATGATTTGTAGTTTAAAGCCGGCAAACGTTTTCTAAATCTTCAGATTTTAAAAACTTTGGCTTTATTTCGAATTGGAATAAAAAAATTTAACAATGAGATATCGTTTCTGATAATTTAAAATTTTAACAAAATTGCTTACTTACGTTTTAAGTTACTTAAGTTACTTAAGTTGCTTAATTAAGTTTTAACAAAATTGTTTACTTAATTTTCACTACAATTGATGCAATCTGCGGGAGAAGCAAGTACAGTTTGGAAAACAAACTCATAATAATGTTTTTTTAAAACAAAATTTATTTTCATATGAAAAAGCATTTCTTCAACTATTTTTATACATAGGTGTCCCCATTATTCTGACATTTCTCACAGCGGGAAACCAACATTTCTATTCTCTCTTCATAGAGAGAAGCCGTCAGGGAAGACATCCACTTCTGAATACCGTTTGTTTTGCCAAAACAGTGCTGCTCACAGCGGGATCCCCTCTTCTTTCACCTTTTTAACCCCGTCATGAAAATTGGTTCATCTATCATTAAATTGTCTAACACACTTTCTCACTATTCCATCACTTATTACATTTTCATCATAAATCTCTACAAGTTTGCGAAGAATTTCACCTGCCTTAACATTCTTTGAGAACAATAGAGATGTTTAGAATTGACTATCTTTACTGGCGGTCTCTCGGTTTTTTTGTCGTTGCTCAATAAATATAACATGTGTAAGGCCCTTGGTGCATAAATAACTATTATGTACGTAACTATTACGTACGTACTAGCGTACCCGTGTGAGAACTCTCTCATGGTATACCCCACCATTTTCCCCAATTTTTGCATTTTCTTATTAAGCCTGCAATATATCTTATTTTTCAAGACCCTCTTATCCCCCGTCACTTGTTCTATATCCCTTCTTGTAATTGATAACAATAAAATACACACTTGTCAATACTATTTTTTTATTTAACGTTATTACTGAGCGGATAGGTACACCCGTGTAATTCCTTTGGGAAAAATATCACGCAGTTAGTTTAATTTCACATACAGATGCAGGTTCTACAGCCCCTAAACAACTGAGAATAGAGAAGCGTCGAATTCGTAAAAATGTAATGTAATGTTCAAGAACATCTCGTCCTATAGTATACTGTATGACGATGTTTTTGTTTGAGGCCGTTGGCCTCATTTTACTTTGTAAGGCTATATTCCGCTTTGTTTAGGAGTTATTTAACAATATATATTCATAAATGCTGCACGTGTTGCGGGTTGCATTTGACATCAATATTTAGATGCGTTTTTTAAACAAATCCGTCGTATTTTTTAAGTCAAAGTGCAATTCATCACGTGTCCGTAAAATTCTCCATCTTTATAGACTCCATTTATAAAGATGAGTTGCGTGTGAGATCCGCAAAAGGTATGTATACTACTAAAATAATATAGGACACACCGGGAGCGGTAGCTCAGTACATCAACTGATGTCACTGCAGCGCCTCTGACCAGGAGGTCGAATTCAGTCACTGTCTGAAGGAGAATTCCAGCGGCCGACTACCCTGATCGGTAGTTATCCGTGGTTTCTCCGACCATCACCAGGCGAATGCCGGAGCAGTACCCTACCAAACGGGCAACGGAACGCGCACGATCTGTCCTTCCTTGTCCTATCATCTCCCCTTACGCACACACACCTACACTAACATGCACGTCACTACCACATATTTTGGGAGACCGGTCGGGTGCTTAGAACTTGTTCCGGCTGGGACGGTGCCCCGCTGATGGGAGAGTCCTGGTTAGGGGGAAACTCCACTAGCCGACGGTAGGTCGGCGCCGGATCTCGCCATCCAGCGGAGAAAGATCACCGCCATCTCCGGAAAAAAACATGCACTACACTAATGGGACTAATGACAGAGCATTTGACGCGCCCGGAAACACGAATAATCAAATCAATCAATATAGGGGACGATTTATTCATGTGTTTGTTTATTGCTTATTAATTTTTTGACCTTTGGTATTGGGAGCAGGGAGCACTGGTGGGCGTGTGTGGGAGGTGACACGCATTCCAGGGCAGCGGCCCCCACCGCCACAGAGATAATATTCCCATTACGCCACGACAAAGGGCCCGCGGTCTCGCTGGGAGAGGGACCGTCATGTGCATGGCGACGCTACTTACTCGCTGCAGTGTAAGCTAGTAATGTGCGAGCCTGTTCCGAAAAGAAGATTTAGAACTTGGTACGAGTGTTTCAACTCATAAGAGAACTCACAATTGAGTTATGTAATGGGTTGCTATGAACGAAAGTGTGTTTTGAGAGAGGCTAGGTAGTGTTCGAAAGAAATGGACGACTGACAATTAAATCTTGAAATTTAATGTGAAATATTATTTTTAATATGAAATTAGGTAGCGTCTTCCAGAGTTTAGAAGACTGACGAAACCTTGGGGAAGGTATTTGATCCAATTATTCTATGGTTAAGGAATATAGAACAAGATATCCACGAAAGCGGAGCAGCAAACCATTTCCCGATTGATTAGCTATTCAGAACTTACGAACAATATATTATCGTTCTTTTTTTGAAATTTAAGTGTTTTATTCGGAATTACCTCAAGAGAGAGTTGAATGGCTAGCAATGTTGGGTTTGCTTGTTTGATTGATTACCGATTCCCAGTGTGTCAACTACTGTCATTTGTCAACTAGGTAATTCGTTCCGTAAGCGTAGTGCATATTTTCATCGGGGGGAGGGGATGATCTTCCCCCACTGGATGGCGGGATTCCGCAGCGACCTACCGTCGTCTAGCCGAGTCTTCCCCAACCAGGTATCTCCCACCAGCGGGGCACCGCCCCAGCCAGGACAAGCTCTAAGCTCCCGACCGGTCTCCCGGATATGTGGTAGTGTAGTGCATGTTAGTGTAAGTGTGTGTGTGTAAGGGAGAGGATAGGACAAGGAAGGGAAGGACAGATCGCGCGCGGTCCGTGGCCCGTTTGGTAGGGTACTCCTCCGGCATTCGCCAGGTGTTGATCGGAGAAACCACGTAAAACTACCGATCAGAGCAGTCGACCGCTAGAATTCTCCTCCAGACAGACAAGTTAGTGTTGTGACTAAGGTCGTGTGCTGCCGCCGTCGGGACTCAAACCTAAGACTTCCCGGTCAGTCACCGTAGTGACATCAGTTGATGCACTGCGTCACCGCTCTTGGTGCTATGTTGGGAAAGTAGAAAACATCGGCAGCCCAATTACATTGGA
Organism: Teleogryllus oceanicus; assembly: GCA_964035755.1. Classification (NCBI taxonomy): domain Eukaryota; kingdom Metazoa; phylum Arthropoda; class Insecta; order Orthoptera; family Gryllidae; genus Teleogryllus; species Teleogryllus oceanicus. The sequence continues at coordinate 34,654,487 of CAXIVR010000010.1, read as the reverse complement.
AATTCCCATGATCGCGGGCGCCTACGGGAGCCTACACTATTGCGGGACAGACGTTTATTAGTTACGTAACAGAGCTCACCAGAGATCTCTTCGAGTGACACGAAAAGATCATAAAGGGAAATAAACAGGGTTGTCATTCAACTCACAAAAAACTTGAATACTTAAACAATAATCATTGATCACTTTTAGTCCCGATAATATAGTGAACGTTTTATCACGGGAAGTGGCGTTGATGGTCTCCTCCTGATTGGTGTGAATCGGCGCCAACTTGCGGGTTGGCTTGCGGGACTATATCCTCTCCTCATCTCTCCTCTAGTGACGTACCGCCGCAGTCAGGACAGGCTCTACTCATCCTAGATGTACACACATAGACAGACATATAGACACACCGACAGATACACGAAACAGACACACCTGACCGAAAGAGTCTGGCTTTCTGACGAAAAGATCATAAGAAAATGATCTTATTTTGATTGCTGAATCAACGATATATTCAGAACTTATAAAAGTATTTTAAATTCCCATAAAATTATTAAGTTGTGAATTCATTTATCTTGTTGGTCTCCAAATGAAAGAATACGTTAATTGTTTGCGAAATAAGTTAATTATTTTCCAATTCTTGGCTGTGTTGAGAGGAAGTACAAATAGATTACCAAATCGCCCTTCCTCACCCTTGATTTTTTTCTCTCTCTCTTTCTATCCAATCATTTATCGTTCTCTTTATCTTTCTTATTTTTCTTTCCCTTTCTCTCTCATTATATTGTCCTTTCTGCTCTTACGCTCATGTGCTCTTTCTGCCATGCGATCTTCCCCTATTGTGCCTTTCCTCTCTTATGCTCTTCCTTTCTTGCACTCTTCGTCTCTTATGTTCTTTCTCTTTTGCCATACCGGGAGCGGCGGCTCAGTGCATGAACTAATGTTGCTGCAGCATCTCTGACCGAGAGGTCCTAGATTCGAGTCCCGACGGCGGCAGAATATTCGACACCAGCTTTTCAGCCAGGTCGAATTCAGTCGCTGTCCGGAGGAGAATTCTAGAGGCCAGATGTTCGGAGGCCAGATGCCAGGATCGCGCGCGGTTCGTGGCCCGTTTGATAGAGTACTGCTCCGGCATTCGCCTGATGCTGATCGGAGAAACCACGGAAAACTACCGATCAGAGCAGCCGGCCGCTAGAATTCTCCTCCAGACAGCAGCTGAATTCGACCTAGCTGAAAAGCTAAGGTCGAAAATCCTGCCGCCGTCAGGACTCGAACCTAGCACCTCCCGGTTAGAGGCGCTGCAGTGACATCAGTTGATGCACTGAGCTACCGCTACCGGTCCAGCGTGGGAAGACTACCGCCACCTCCCGAGCAAAAAATACGCACTACAATTACGAGAATAATCACCATAGTAGTTGACGCGCTCGGAATCACTAACAATCAATAAATAAAATTTTCTCCACTGACGTGCACTCAGCTCCCTGCTGATCTTCCTCCTTTTTGCTCTCCCCCTCACGTTCTCTTCCTCTTCCCTCTTTGTCTCCGTCCCTATTGTTTCTCGCCTTCGCCCGCGGGCCGGCTTTCTCTCTCCGTTCCGGGGCCCCCTTCCAACCTCCGACGCGTCGCCCCAACAATGACGGCCTATCGGCCGGCCCCAGGCGACGCAACGCGTCGGGACGCCAGCGTTTTGTTCGGAGGCGTCGGCGGAGGCGGCGGCGACGCGGGACGTTAATCGAGTACGCACAGGCGCCGGTCCTTCCCGCCCCTCCCCCTTCCTCCCGCCGTCCCTCCCCCCCGGGCCCTTGCCGCACCTGGCGACACCGCTTCCGCCGGTGCTGCGGTTCCCGCCTCTCTAATGTTTTCACGCTGAGCGGTGGACCGGGTGGGGACGTTTAAAGAGGAGAGGTATTATCCGCGCACGTTTTCTTGAGCCCTCGCTTCGCTGGTTGTGAGAGGAGTGGGGAGTTTGGATATTTTGAAAAAGGGAATTTAATATCAGATTCGTGGTTCCTTTTTCAATGCAAATTCGTTTCTATTACACGGGAGCGAACATTTTTGGTTATCAGATTTTGTATACAACGCTCGTTGCTATCAGTTAGCCTTAATTAATATTGGCAAAGGTTTGGTTTGCTTTGGTTTTTTTGTGTTTCCGGGCGCGTCAACTGCTTTGGTCATTAGTCCCGTTAGTGTAGTGCATGTCTTTTCTCGGGATATAGCGGTGATCTTCCCCCGCTGGATGGCGAGATCCGGCACCGACCTACCGTCGGCTAGTGGGGTTTCCCCCTCACCAGGACTCTCCCAACAGCGGGCCATTGTCCCAGCCGGGACAAGCTGTAAGCTCCCGACCGGTGTCCCGGAATTTGTGGTAGTGTAGTGCATGCTAGTGTAAGTGTGTGTGTAAGAGGAAGGATAGACCGCGCGCGGTCTGTGGCCCGTTTGGAAGGGTACTGCTCCGGCATTCGCCTGGTGTTGATCGGAGAAACCACGGAAAACTACCGATCAGAGCAGCCGGCCGCTAGAATTCTCCTCCACACACCCACTGAAATCGACCTAGCTGAAAAGCCAGTGTCGAAAATCCTGCCGGCGTCAGGACTCAAACCTAGGACCTTCCGGTCAGAGGCGCTGCAGTGGCATCAGTTGATGCACTGAGCTACCGCTCCCGGTTACACATATTTAAGAGATGACAAGAAGGCGACGCCGCCGTTTCCGCCTCTCTCTCTCGTTTTCACGCTGCGCGGCCGACCGGGAGGACATGCACATGCATAAAGAGGAGAGATACGCAGTATTTGTTGGTTGAAAATTCATTTGAGTCATATGGCAGTATGAGGGATCAGCCACGTCTCAATCAGAAGGTTCCACGAGAATCGAACGCGCATCCTTTGACACCACAAATGTGGAGGGATATTGAAGAATTGATTAATGATTCAGGCTACGGCAACTGATAAGGTAGTTAGTCCCGTAGGTGTAGTGCATGCTTTATCGTGGGAGGTGAGCATGATCTTTCCCCACTGGATGGCGAGATCTCGGGCCGACCTACCTATCGGTTTGCGGGATACGAGAAAAAATGCCGATCCGAAGTAAAGTAATTAAAAATAAAGGATCAGGGCGGTTGCAAGATACGACTGCCACGAATACTGATAAAATTAAAAGAATATATGTGATCCTCTATCATATGTGTTATCTTTCAAATAACTCGAATGGAATGTTTTTCTGTCGGTAGCATGAGATAACACGAAATGCGAAACAACGTCCGACATTTTTATTATTATTAGAATTCATATTCTTCTGATGACTTATTTTTCTTTTTAATCTTCGGAAAAGTTACGTAACTTGTAAAATCATTAGAATACACATGACTCAGTAAAATTGAAACAAATATAGATAGATATTATTTTAAGGAAAGGCGACGTATTTTTCTATTTATGTACGCATGTGGGATCGCTGACGCAGGTCAAATATCTGTCAAATGTATTACGTAAAGATGAAATTCAAGGTGTGGGTACATTAAGGGTACACCAATATTCGTTAATGATGGATTATGTATTACCGCTTGTTATGAAGTGTAATAATCACATCAGCTACTCAAAGGCGTTAATTAATAATATTTTCCAGTCGTTATTCAAAATAGCTAGTGAGATGTGACTGATGTAATAATGTTTACAATATCAAAAATTATGTTTTTCGCTTAGAAAGAAGTTTGAGCTTTCTACCCAACCAAAATCTTAATTTTGCTACAAACGAAAGATAATGAGTCCTAGATGGATTAATACTCGCTCTTAACTACGCATTGTATAGTACTACATTTTAGTTTTCATTGTATATTTAAAATTAATAGAATAAACGTTTATCTGCTGTCATTCATTCTTTACATGGTTGATGTTTTGTTTTGAGAGTTACAATCGATCTACCGAAAACACTCGATATTTTGTCGTCTAGTATGATCAATCATGTGAGTGTGAGATTATAGATATTATTATAGGTAGTTAATTAAGGGGTGAATGAGGAGTTTTAATTGCACTTTGGTCAGTGCAAACAAACGTTATGTTCAGTTATTACTAGTGATATATATTTTGAAGCTAAAGTGGTCAACAGATATTCTCATAGTTCACATTACAGCGTGTAAATCTTGATAAATGTGCGAGTTGGAGAGAAATTATGGACTCTTTTTTCTGAAAGAAATGTTATCAAATCACACAATTTTAAATGTTGCGTGAAGAAATGCGAAACTAATGTGCATTCACAAAAAAAGATGGTTCAATTGGTGTGTCTATCTGCAGAGAGGAAAATGTGAAATTACATGTCCGAGATGTCGTCGATTGATTGATTGATTTTTTCGTGTTTCCGGGCGCGTCAACTGCTTTGGTCATTAGTCCCGTTAGTGTTGTGCATGCTTTTCCTCGGGAAATGGCGGTGATATTCCCCCGCTGTATGGCCAGATCCGGCGCCGACCTACCGTCGGCTAGCGGGGTTTCCCCTTACCAGGACTCTCCCACCAGCGGGGCACCGCCCCAGCCGGAACAAGCTCTAAGCTCCCGACCGGTCTCCCGGAATATGTGGTCGTGTAGTGCATGTTTGTATAAGTGTGTGTGTGTAAGGGGAGAGGATAGGACAAGGAAGAGGAAGGACAGATCGCGCGGTCCGTGGCCCGTTTGGTAGGGTACTGCTCCGGCATTCGCCTGGTGTTGATCGGAGAAACCACGGAAATCCACTGATCAGAGCAGCCGGCCGTTAGAATTCTCCTCCAGACAGCGACTGAATTCGACCTAGCTGAAAAGCTAGTGTCGAAAATCCTGCCGCCATCAGGAGTCGAACCGAGGGCCTCCTGGTCAGAGGCGCTGCAGTGACATCAGTTGATGCACTGAGCTACCGCTCCCGGTGAGATGTCGTCGAGAGACCTTCGTGCGAGATGAATGAAACCCGTTTCGAGCACCGCTCATACACCAAGATGGCCGTTCTCTATGAGAGAAATGCCCGAGAATGCCACAGGAAATTGGTGAAAGCTCTTGGAAATAATGTTCTTCCATTCCGGGCAGTCGCGAAATGGGCAGGAGTGTTTCTGCAAGGACACGTGGCATCTAGTGATCAGAAACGTACGAGACGATCTGTCAGTGTGCGGGTCGATGTGACTACTCGTGATTACACGTGCGGAAACCGAGCACCTCTGTTATCGAGCCTTTACAACGGATTATGTAATGCTTTTGGAATGTTGTGAACTCACCTATGCTATAATGCTTTGGAACATGATATCAGTACTGTCATTTCAAACACCTTAATAAATTCGAGAAACGCACTTTTGGTATGGCGTTAAATGCCCGTGCATTTACTTCATACCTTGTCCTTTCCTGTGTATATTTCACATATATCATCCCATTTTTTTCATTCGACGATAGATCGGCGCCGGATGTCACCAAACTGTGAGGAAAGAACACCGCCACCTTCCGAGAAAAAATGCTCTACAATTTCGGGACTATTGAGACTAGTAGTTCATTAGCCCGAAATCACTAGCAATCAATCAATTTTATTGTGAGTTGGAAGTCAGAAAGAAACCTCTGCCTCTCCTTGGGGGAATTTTCCTCTTCAGATATCTCCCAATGTGGGGCATAACTACAGCGGAAATAAACCTCTTAGCTCCTGGCGTACTTAGTAATGTAGTGCCTGTAATTTGGTATGTATCTGTAAGGAGAAAGAGGTGGACAAAGACGAGGAAAGAAAGATCGCGCGCTGTCCGTGAACCATTTGTTAGAGCATTATTCTACCATTTGTTAGGTATTAATCGGAGAAAATACGAAAAATTACTTATTAGAGCAACCAACCGTAAGAATACTACTCCGGTCATGTTGAAAACGATCTAGCTACCAAGCTAGAATTTATTTGTGCTGGACCTCATCTTCCGACGGCGTACAGCAACTGAATGCACGAAGCTGACCAGGGTTCCCAAATGGGTTCAGAGCACCTTCCCCAACACTACTACGGAATTTCCCCTAAGAACCACTCCAATAAAACAACATTCCCCAACTTTGAAAAGAATAAAATTCTCCAAATTATGAGTCAACCACATGAGCTGTTTCTGACGATTCCATTGGTCGTCCCTAAGTTCAATTATTTCGAATCAACCAATCTTCGTCCTTTGTCTTTCTCGTGTTTTTCTTTCTACATGCATGTCGTTTATTTTTCTCTTTTAGATGTATAAACTTGAGAGACAATAACGTGTATTGTTACTATTTTAATCACAATAATTGAAAAAATAATATTTCTATTTCAAGTGCGGATGAATGTAATATCCCCAAAATGTATTGATGCCAAAACATTTCCCCATCCATTCCCCATTCTTTCCCGACAACGAAAAAAGTCCGTAATTTGGTCCGCTTTCGCTTCCCCGTCCATTTATGTTCCCTATTCTTTCCCTACATTGAAAAAACCTTTTTTGGTGACAAAATTCCCCAATCTGGCAACCCTGACGCCGACGGTGTTACCTAACGAAGGCAGGATATTGGCAGCGCGGAGCTTGTCGACGTGACGTCACATCTCCTTTCGTTTCTCCGTCCATTTATGTTCCCTATTCTTTCCCTACATTTAAAAAAATCCGTATTTTGGTGACAATATTCCCCAATCTGGCAACGCTGACGCCGACGGTGTTACCTAACGAAGGCAGGATATTGGCAGCGCTGAGCTTGTCGACGTGACGTCACATGCGCTTTCGCTTCCCCGTTCATTTATGTTCCCTATTCTTTACCTACATTGAAAAAAAATCCTTATTTTGGTGACAAAATTCCCCCAATCTGGCAACCCTGACGCCGACGGTGTTACCTATCGAAGGCAGGATATTGGCAGCGCTGAGTTGTCGACGTGACGTCACATGCGCTTTCGCTTCCCGTTCATTTATGTTCCTATTCTTTACCTACATTGAAAAAATCCTTATTTTGGTGACAAAATTCCCCAATCTGGCAACCCTGACGCCGACGGTGTTACCTAACGAAGGCAGGATATTGGCAGCGCTGAGCTTGTCGACGTGACGTCACATGCGCTTTCGCTTTCCCGTTCATTTATGTACCCTATTCTTTACCTACATTGAAAAAAAAATCAATATTTTGGTGACAAAATTTCCCAATCTGGCAACCCTGACGCCGACGGTGTTACCTAACGAAGGCAGGATATTGGCAGCGCTGAGCTTGTCGACGTGACGTCACATGCGCTTTCGCTTTCCCGTTCATTTATGTTCCCTATTCTTTACCTACATTGAAAAAAAATCATTATTTTGGTGACAAAATTCCCCAATCTGGCAACCCTGACGCCGACGATGTTACCTAACGAAGGCAGGATATTGGCAGCGCTGAGCTTGTCGACGTGACGTCACATGCGCTTTCGCTTTCCCGTTCATTTATGTTCCCTATTCTTTACCTACATTGAAAAAAAATCCTTATTTTGGTGACAAAATTCCCAATCTGGCAACCCTGACGCCGACGGTGTTACCTAACGAAGGCAGGATATTGGCAGCGCTGAGCTTGTCGACGTGACGTCACATGCGCTTTCGCTTTCCCGTTCATTTATGTTCCCTATTCTTTACCTACATTGAAAAAAAATCTTATTTGGTGACAAAATTCCCCAATCTGGCAACCCTGACGCCGACGGTGTTACCTAACGAAGGCAGGATATTGGCAGCGCTGAGCTTGTCGACGTGACGTCACATGCGCTTTCGCTTTCCCGTTCATTTATGTTCCCTATTCTTTACCTACATTGAAAAAATCCTTAATTTGGTGACAAAATTCCCAATCTGGCAACCCTGACGCCGACGGTGTTACCTAACGAAGGCAGGATATTGGCAGCGCTGAGCTTGTCGACGTGACGTCACATCCGCTTACATTTGCGTAGTAACGACTCTTGGGAGCGAGTGTGCGCTTGCAGCGATCTCGGCGGTCGATACTGGAATTAGATCCAACCTCGCAAGTCCTCTCGCCGCTACTACCGTGTCTAGGTTGAGTAGGGCTTACGGAAGCGACAAACCTCGTCTAAGACCATTGTGTATTGTTTGCCCTTCGTTGGTAGACGCGATGTTTCGTGATTACTGCTGTCACAGTCCCGATTTTGTAGGATTCTGACATTTATAATTTATGATAAATGTCCTTCGCCCGTTCACGACTATGGCTGGATCCCTCATCATCTCTACTTGTCTGTTGAGTACATTTTATTATATTTTAGTACCACATCTTATAAAGTGTATAACATAATCGAAAATAGTAGTATACGATATGCTCGTAATGTCAATTAGAGGACCTTTGATTAAATAAATAAACGGTCCATTAATTAAATAAACCGTTGTTTTCCCCTTAAAAATATTGTACTCAAAACTTGCATTTCTTCTATGTCAAATAGTATCTAAAAGTGAATGAAAACAATCGTGAACTCTAAAGTAGTAGGAGAATACTTTTTCTTCTTGAAAATTGCCACTTTAGAAATAATATCTTCAATTGTGAATAACATGTGTACACTCACTAAAGAGCTTTTTCTAAAGAATTAACTGAAAAATACATTTGAACCAAGCAAAGATTCTTTCAGTTTCATGAAAACTATTTACAACAATAAAACAACTTGTGTGTGAAAAATATTTTGTTGCAACTTCCGAGTTTTTTGCTAGAGTGGACACTATTTCAGTATTTTTTATTACATCTGTGTGTGCGCGAACCAAGCTATATTAAACCTTTGTTCGTGAGTGGAAATGAGAAAAATAGCCCAATATGCCTCAGCTGGCTTCCAGAAGGATCTGCAGACGTGCTAACGTTCGCCAAAGACCTCGTGATTCTCCTGTCTCTTCGATATTAGTGGCAGAATCGGTGCTGATATATGGACATAAACCGTTATTGCCTCGATATTTTATCCCTAGCAGACGTCGTTTAAAACCCGAACCACATCCGCAGTTATCTGTAACTTACGAAGTTCATCCCTTTCACGCCACATGGCCTTAAGAACCTTCCGCTGAACCTCTCTTCTGAACCGAGTGCAGTCCGTAACTTAACGGTTCACGTGCACGCTTTTTACGTCGTTACGCTCTGAGTATCTAGATTGAAATCTCGACTTATCCAGGTGAAATTTGTGGACTATGAAAACAGTGGCGGCCAAAATTATTATACTAAATATTGTTTTCTTGACTTAGCGGAATCCAATGTGTCTTGGGAAGTAACTGAAAAAACGCACTCGTTTTAAATATAACGCCTGCTAATGGTACTGGAAATATACACACCAGTCACTGATACAATGTGACACGGATAATACATACAGGCTATAATGATTCACTATAATAAATAAGTGATTTAGAAAAAGATAATTCATATTCATGCATGACTGTACTCCATGTTACAATACGAAAGAGAGTTGGAAAACATTAACCAGTCTGTGCTTCAGTGGATTACAAATTGCCCTGACGAGAATACCATAGAAAATATTAATCCAATAGTTAAAAAGAACTGAAGAAAAGAAGGTCGTACAAACTATCTGATAAGAAAACTAATTTCCTTATGTAGAAACACTCTGAAATTGAAGGTATGAATTAAAAATTGATTTTCAACATGACTAATATGTTAATTAGGAATGATATTATTTTACTGTCAATAATTATGGTTACAAATACATTGTTGTCCAATTCAATAACCTTTACGATTTGGCCGCTTCTTTATTTATTTAACGAGTACAAAATGTGGATAATTGGTGTACGAATGAAATGTTGACGGACGAGGCAATGATTTGAGGAGAATTAGACATTTTGCAATGAGGATAGGACAAGGAAGCGGAAGGAAAGAACGCGCGCGGTCCGTGGCCCGTTTGGTAGGGTACTGATCCGGCATTCGCCTGGCATTGATCGGAGAAACCACCGCAAACTACCGATAGAATTCTCCTCCTGACAGAGAGTGAAGCCTCTTCCGATAAAAAAACATGTACTAAACTTACGGAATTAATAACCGTAAGAGTTGACGCGCTCAGACACATGAAATAATCAAACAATCTTTCTTCTCTTGATCCATTCTCTCCCCTTCCCTCTGAAACAGCTTCGAGAACAATCGGTAGTTGGTTAACAGTTGCTCGCGGCTTGATGCACCCAAACTAGGCCAAGGTCGCGTTTGGGTCCGACCATTTGTCAAAATGAAATCGCCGGTCCGATTCAGAGCGCCCAGTTTCACCGAACACCTCTGGACATTGGCGTTCGAATCCCGTATGGTACAAATCTTCGAGGATTTCGGACATGATGGACAGGATACATATGCATGTCGCCGTCTCAACCTTTATTCTACTAGGATGAATTTTGCACCGCCGTTCAACACATAAAAATACCGTGGAAAGTTGACGTTAACAGACTGCAGATTGATGTACGTAAGACATGTCCAAGTGTGCCTGCGAGCACAGGCAACTGTTCCTTGCTTCAGATTCATAACCCGCGAAATCCAAGATGGGGTGTACACGCGCATCTGGAAGCGGAACATGTATGAGCAAAGCGTGCTCGTTTCACGAATAGCGACTTCGAATGGAACTATGTTTGTCTGTTTATTTTCTAACATGAAAACGATGTTGGAATTACGTTTGTATACTTTACTAATTACTTTATTTCTTATTTATTTTCTTTGTTTTGAATTTTGTGCCTGAAGACCCTTAGTGAGATCGGCAGCAATTCTCGAGAAGTATTGCTTAAAGAGACTAGCCACTGTTGCCGGATCGTTCACATTTATATCGTTATATTTTAAAACAACATTCTCTACGGGTTTTCTAGTTGATTTGGTAGTATTTTTTATTATATTCCACATTGCTTTTGTTTTATTATTTGAATTCAAAATATCCTGATCGTTTTTCATGATTTTAGCCTGCCTTATGACTTTTCGTAACAATGTTTTGTATTTTTTAAAGTAGATAAGGAAATCTTGAGATACGTCATGACGTTTAGAAATGAAAGAAAGAATTCGCTTGTTTTTACAAGATGTCCTAATCCCTTGTGTTATCCAAAAATTGCTTTTCCGTGAAATATTTAGTTTTGAAGAGGAAAGCAAGTGTTAAAATGAAATGAAAGAGCTGGAAAAAAAAAAAGAATTATATTTGTCGTTTGTATCAGCAGTATTATAAACCGTTTCCCATGACTCCTGCATCAAGTAATCACTGAATAATTTAATTTTACTTTTAGTAAACTATCTAGTCATACGTGTATTATTTATTGTGTCAGTGATCGCATTTCTTATAATGGTAAGGATTTGTGCATCGTGGTCACTGTATCCTAAATCTTTTGTTTCAACTTCATATCGAGTATCGAGTATCGAGAAATTGTAATTTCTGCATCGAATATCAAGGGGCAGGAATACGTTTGCGTGGCAGTAATGTGTTACTGTTTAATCGTTAAGACTTATTATTATTATTATTATTATTATTATTATTATTATTATTATTATTATTACGTAATAGTAATACGTTGCTAAATTCATACAACATCAGTTCGTGAATGTTCTCATTTTTCGTTAAATTATCTATTTATTTCCATTTCATTTTTATCTAGAGAGTTACTAATAAATAACGAAAAGCAATTTCTGAAAACGGTTTTCTAATTACTCCAAAACGAAACTTGTTAATTGCACTAAAATGTTATTTAGTTAATTTTGTTAATCGAAGAACCAATTTACATAACATATGAATTCAATTATTTATAAGGGACGTATTAGAAGAAAGAAGTATTTTACGTCAATTTGTCACAAACAGAAAACTACCTATTTGTATTTCCACAAATAATGTAATCTTTGTTAAATTTACACTCTTTTTGAACTATTTTTTATCACGCATTCTGAGTCTGTGAAATCTTGTTCTGTCGGGTTGTATATCACACGAGGAACCTAACACGTAAAGCGCTAATTTAATCAAACCAGTTACTGGGAACCAAGGACCGCTTCTCTTTACGCGAAACTTCGCCAAGTCGAGTCTCTGTGATTGGAAACAACTGCGCGTAATTTTACGACCTCCATTCTTCACTGGGGAGTAGAGCCGAGCCCGTAAGAGGGCTTTTAATCGGATAGCCAGCGCTGCAGAGTAATGGCAGTTGTCGGACCAGAGTTGGCAGAGGTGCAGTCCGGAGAGGACAACGGCGTAATCGTAAAGCGAACGTGACTGTTGCTTGAAGAACAAATGCTCGTTAAGGTGAGTGCACGTTGAAGTGAGTGCGTTTCTCTCAGATTTAAATGACATTCGCGGAATCAGGATAACCGAAACCACTTGAGATGAATTTCTCTCTGCAACATCTGCGAGATTTTGCTCGAAAAGACTCTTTATACGTTATTAAAGTGAATACACCTGTTACAGTGTATAAAGTTAATCCAATTAGTTATTGTTACGTCACTGATTTAATCCCCTTATTTTATAAACTTTGTTCAATAATTAAAAAGTATAAAAAACATTCTGTAGTTATTTTATATTCGCAAATAAAAACTTCCTAATGATTTTATGAACAACTACTATATATAAATGTCTCTATTTAAGAACTTCAGTAGTGTTTTAAATCAATTAGGCACGGGGGTTTCGTATAAAATTGTTCTTATACTATAATAAGTTTACTTGAACCCTTTCCTAAATCCCTCTACATTTCCATTCCATGGATCTCTATAAAATCTTCCCGTTCGAATTTTAGATAAGCTTTGCTTCTTAATGTTTCAATAAAAATTATTTGCTTCTGGATAATAAATTTAAAAACATATTGGCAGCCTATTCGTATATTTTATTAAAAATATACCCTTCAGTTTTTAACACCTTCTCGTATTAATTTCGTTCACTTTTTTCACGTGTGGAATATGTATTCATTTTCGGAAGAGATCAGGCAAAATAAGAGTCCTCACCACAAATAACGTTTTAATTTATTTATTTACTACGTTATATACTTCCTTATTTACTTATTTATTGTTATTTATTCTATTCAAAATAGGAGTTCTTTGGCATGACGAGATTGCAAAAATAATCAGTTTGGATAATAACGGTGGTTTTCGTCTGCTTTTTTTGATAAGAGATAACACATGTTTGTCTACAACTCGAGAACATTTCCAGGAAGGCATTCCTTGCTGAATGTTGCAATTTCCGACTGTAGCAGGTGCAGCACTGATAAGCTACATGCTTGCAGTACATAAATTGGGCTTTTGCAAATGCTAAAATGCTGAATGATAGTGACATCAAAGAAACGCAAATCTCACCCATTTTTCCACCATAATTTAAATTAAAACATCCCTTTGGAAATCGCGAGACCACGAGTGCAGCCTGATCGATCAGGTGGCATTTATTTTGGTCCAAATCCTGTGAACGGTTAAGACGGTAGAGATTGATTGATTTTTTCGTGTTTCCGGGCGCGTCAACTGCTTCGGTCATTGGTCCCGTTAGTGTAGTGCATGTTTTCTCTCCGGAGATTCTCCGGAGTGATCTTCCCCACCGGATGGCGAGATCCGGCGCCGACCTACCGTCGGCTACTGGGGTCTCCCCCCAACCAGGACTCTCCCACCAGCAAGGCACCGCCCCACCCGGAACACGCTGTAAGCTCCCGACCGGTCTCCCAGGATATGTGGTAGTGAAGTGCATGTTAGTGTAAGTGTGTGTGTAAGAGAGGATATGACAAGGAAGTGGAAGGACAGATCGCGCGCGGTCCGTGGCCCGTTTGGTAGGGTACTGCTCCGGCATTCGCCTGGTGTTGATCGGAGAAACCACGGAAAACTACCGACCAGAGCAGCCGGCTGCTAGAATTCTCCTCCAGACAGCGACTGAATTCGACCTAGCTGGAAAGCTAGTGTCGAAAATCCTGCCGCCGTCAGGACTCGAACCTAGGCCCTCCCGGTCAGAGGCGCTGCAGTGACATCAGTTGATGCACTGAGCTACCGCTCCCGGTTTGGACGCTAGAGTTGTGCACAGAAGGGTCTTAGTTAAATGGGGGACAGACGATTTTGAAAAACAACTTTTCGGTATAGGTGACGCTCACAACCTGTATTTTGGTTAAAATCTTATAATGTTCTTGCATAGTATAGTACATAATTATGTAATCAAAGAAAATTATATAATTCTACAGCGTAAAACGGCTAAAGTTGGCAGACCAATTCGTGTTATAGGTCCCTGATAGAGAAAATTCTTGTTCTTATACTATGTAGTAAATTACTTCCTCTTGAAACGTTGGGTAGACAATCCACGTTTTGTGTGTCCTTGAGAAAAATCAATTTTGAAAAAAAGAGATTGTCGGCAAAAGGTACATTCGTCCGCCCGTCCGGTCAACACTAGCAGCTAAATCGTAAGCAATATTTTCATCAAATTTGATTTTCCACAGTTGATTTAGCTGATATCACCACCATTTGAGTTTGAGACGAAATTTAAATTTCGGAGTATACTTTATATTAAGATTTAAGGATATTTTTCATATTTTTTAAAACGGCACAAAAAAATCGTTTATATTTTTTTATAAAATAGAGGACAGTTTGTTTTAACAATGGCACTGGTCCAATTTTCATTGCATTCCCTTACTTCTCTAAGGATTTTTTTCAGCGTCGTCCTACAACTACCATATTGAAGATTATTTATCGTAACTAACTGTTCTTCAAATTAGGTCTTTATATGATATCATGCACAATTTGTTTTCAAAATATGATTTGTTTCACATTAATTTGCTTGAAATAAAGGCAACTGTAAAAGTAAGATTTTCTCATCAGCAGCCCTATTTTTTTTCTTTAACCTTCTTGTATGGGTTGTGCTAAATGCACAGAATAAAATTACATCAACGCCATATTGATGATTTATTTTCCTTCGTGAAAAATCACACAAATTTAGATTTTATATCTCTCACGTCGTTAACATTTACAGTTCAGGAATTATTTATACATTATTTAATTTGTCAGTACAATTACTTTAAATGATGTATTATGAAGTTTCTCGAAAACTCAAACGTTTCTGTAAAAATGAGCTCAGAATTACGCATTTTTAGAAATGGTCCGCCAACATTTTCTCAACAAAGCTCCTACTCAACAAGAAACTTTTCAATGCAAATTTCAGAGAGAACCATGTTTTACTATTCTATAATATTCTTAAAGTCATATTTCACTTTTACTATTAGAGGAACTAAAAATTGAAAAAAAAATTTAGGCATCGATATGAAGCAGCTGGAAGAAGGGTGGGACAATACCAAAAAACTAGAAGAGACTAAAGATAATAGAAAACTAACTAGTGTGCAAAAGTCTCTGCCATTCTGTAGTACTACTAGTTTAGCAACCATACTTTCTTTATAACGTAAAGGAAAAAGTAAAACAAATTACTACGAGAAGGCTATCAAATCTTTCAGCCAATACAAAAGCAGTTGCGGGGATCTCTGTGCTATAGTCACGGACTGTATGTAATTAAAGATACATATACTAGTAATGGTGAAAAAGTACCCATACAATACCCACTCATTAAGAAAGAATTATGCAGCTCTGTTGTGATGCACGATATGCAAACACAAATGTTTTACCTTATAAAATATCTGTCAATTTACGATGACCATCGCGACAAGTAGTTAGAAATTGCTAAATTGCTCGATGAACAGAAACACTGTTATTGTTTAATATATTAGTTATTAAACACATACATTATAGATCGATGAAAATATCGGCCACATTTTATAACATATCGACTTATCACATTGGACTGTTTGTGCAGATATTACTGTTGAACACGTGGAGGTGAGACGCAAAGACATTCACAATAAATTAGAAGGTTATATCATCTTTTATTTCCAAAATATGACAAAATATATTTAATGAAGAATTCATGTGTAAGTGGTATCAAATCAAATAAAACATTACATTATTGTATATTAAAATTTGAATACATGGACTACTGAAAAACGAAATAGTTAAATCCTCTGAAAACGAGATACGCACCCGTTGAAGTTCATTCATATATTGCTGAATAAAGCAGTAACGTTAGTATTGCGTAAAAAACTAAAAATAACAGCCACAACTAATTTAATAATGTTTTAGAATATTTAATTTTCTATTTATGAAAAGTTGTCTTCAAAAAATATTATTACATTACATGCTCGCTTTGTATCACAGTTTGATTTTCGAAGTCTATCAAGAATTTTTTTTCTGGAGGTCCTTCATTTGCACAGTTCACGGTTTGTATTTTATGCTCAAAACAAATTATAACGCAAACACAAATCCGTCTTTTATCTCGTTCATGTTAATATTAACCTTAGCAAATATTCAGCATTTTCTCGTATCTACAATACCAAATTTTAAGTTCAGCTGCGTGGTGCTAATTCACGTTTCCGTAAAAGCAGAGAATCAAATACAATTTTGGCACTTACATAACATCAATATTCATTCATTTCAGAGAATTGATGTTTCTTCAAAAAGTGTGTGCACATGAATTTAATGACCCTGGTTCAGGGCTAAAAAATTATTCTACATGTAAATAATATTTCCGGACCAATACAAACTCACGTGCGCACATACACAAGTCTGACATCAGTCTATTACGAGATACATTTACGGATTTTGAACTGGATCACGAAATTTCATAAATTTTCTTCAGTCTTGAAACAATGCATCCAAAGTATAGTGAAAAGAATGATAGTATACAGCACTATAACTTCATGCACTAAACTAGATTTTCACCGTGGGATATTCTTAAAAAAACTACATCTTCTGGAAGTCTGAAGTTTGAGTTTGGAAGAGCAACCTTACATTCTTGGTTTGAGCAATGTACACACCGAAAATCTTCATGCACAGAAGAATTCACAACTTTGGAACACAATCCATCGGAAATAGTATGTTGCCGGGATCACGAGAAACGTATTAAGAAATTATTCCAGAACTTTAAATAACCTGGCAATTGAAGAAACTGACTCAGTACACACTGTTAGCAGTTTTTTAAACATCTTCCTCTGATGTTTTCGCAACGTGACCCCCATAGATACATTGTTACTGTCGATCTGAAGACGCTAACGACGTATGGGAGAGTAAATTGAGTGAATTGGTCTGGACCAAGTTGTACACGATTCCATCATTCTTACCCGTACTGTAAAAGTGAAATTTTTCAACTTTGGCGTAGGATCCAATATTGTTTTATCGTTCTTTTATCACCCGAAAGATATTGATAAGAGATGAACTATGTTTTATAAAATGTACTTTCTACTATTCAAGACGTCAACACTCAACTGATGGTAATCTCAACACTCAACCGTGGGCATTCAAACGCAACCTTTTCCCACGATTCAACAATGTCAACACTCAACTGACGGAAATTCAACACTCAATCCTGGGCAAGCTTTCAAACAAAGTCAACACTCAACGGCGGGTAGGTTCAAAACACAGTCACTTAGAATTTCAACACTCCCTTTACAGGTGAGAGCAGATTTCATGAAACTATAGTTATGTAACGTAGGATGATCCACTTGATGCTAAGCTTTCCTCAGAAACTTGAATTGCCCGCTTACGTCTGGAACAGCAATCTGAGAGCATTTGCCGGCGCGATATCGTACGCACAACGCTTTTGCTCAACACTCAAGCGTGGGCAGATTCAATACGCAACCGCTGCTTACTTCGACACTCGCTCATATTTTCAGATGTACTTCCCACGATTCAACAATGTCAACACTCAACTTACGGCAATGTCAACACGCTTTTGCTCGCACGGTGACGTTCACGCTGGCGGTCAACAGAGCCAAGACCGCCGTCTCGTTGTTCCACTTGGTCGCGTAAGGTCAACACTCCACTGAGGGTAATCTGAACACTCAACGGTGAGCTTCTCCACACTCAACCGCGGGCAGGCTCAACACTCAACCGTGGGTAGGCTGAATACGCAACCGCTGCCAAGCTCAACACTCACTTTACAGACGAGAGTATATTTGTTGAAACTATACTTGCATGTCACTTAGGATTCCTGGCACTAAGTCTTCCTTGGAAGCTTGAATTGCCCGCTTACGTCTGGAACAGCAGCCTGAGAGCATTTTCCGACGCGATGTACGCACCGCGCCCATGCCCGAACCGCACGGAGAGCAGCATGTTGATGCAGGCCCCGTCGCAGCCTCTCGACGCCGGGAAATTCAGCGCGTGTGTATGCCCTTGCGTGCTCCTCGTAGCGCATCGTGGACGAACTTTTATGACATGTTCAACAGTGTCAACACTCAACTGATGTAATATCAACACTCAACTCTGGGCAAGCTCTCAACCATGAGAAAACTCAACACTCAACTGCGGATATTCTCAATACCCAACCGCGGGCATACTCAACACTCAACAGCAGTCATGCTCGGCAAGCTCAACACTCACTTTGTAGACGAGAGCAGATTTTTTGAAAGTGTACTTATGTCACAAAGAATGCCTGATGCTAGGTCTTTCTTAGTAGCCTGAATTACCGGCTTACGGGTGGAACAGCAGCCTGAGAGCATTTGCCGGTGCGATGTCGTACGCACTGCGGCCTTCCTCGTCCCGCACGGAGACGTTGGCGCCGGCGGCTAACAGCGCCATGACCGCCGCCTCATTATTCCACTTGGCTGCGTGATGTAACGGGGTCCAGCCCTCGACATCCTGCGCGTCGACGGGAGCTCCGGCCGCCAGCAGCAAGTTGATGCAGGCGCCGTCGGGGGCCACGGTGGCGCCTCGCCCCAGCAGCAAGGACACGATGGTGGTGTCCGCGTTGATGGCCGCCAGCGTCAGCGGGGTCCAACCGTTAGCGTCCAGGAAGTTGACGCTGGCGCCGGCGTCCAGCACGCGGCGGACTTCGTCCTCGTTGCGGTCCACCACCGCACGGCACAGCTCGGCTCGCAGGGCTGCTCGACGTTCCGGTCCGTGGCGGGGTGGAGCCGGCGGAGTGTACGTGGGCGTGACCGCGAGGGAGCGTGGGCGTAGAGAGGGTGTCATACCACCCGGTGAAACGGATGTTGAGGAGGTTGCAAGTGGGCGCAGAGAGGGTGTCATACCACCCGGTGACACGGATGTTGAGGAGGTGGCAAGTGGGCGCAGAGAGGGTGTCATACCACCCGGTGAAACGGGTGGTGCGGAGGTGGGGAGTGGTGGGGGTGAACTGGAAGGGAGGGGAGGGGACGGGGAGGATTCTTCATCCGGGGGGGCGCTGCAGTCTGGCCCAGTTGGGAGACCAGAGCTTCAACGCGGGGGAACACGTTCTGGATGGCTCGTTGCACGGAGTCTTCGAGTTTGATCATGCGGTTCTCCAGCTGTCTGTACGGGTCGTGACTGCCGGTGAGGTCGCGCTCGGCGGGTTCTCGTGTTTCGACCACGCCCAGTCTGTCTTCGACTCGGCGTAGGCCGTTTTCTAGACGTTCGGTTAGAGCCCCAACCGCTTGCTCAGCGCGAGCAATCCTCGTTTCAGATGTTTGAACCATTTCCTGCACCTTCGCCATCATCCTTTCTTCCTGTTGCGCCTTTTCGACCAGTTGCTCTTCTATCGGTCGGTCGTCGTGACGTAGTGCGTGCTCCATTTGTTGACGAAGAATATCCTGAATCCGCTTCCCTTGTTGAAGCAGAGCATCCTGCGTCTGCTGATGCACCAGTTCTTTCATTTTTTGCTCCTGATTGGCCATGGCTTCTAGCATCTGTTCGCGGAGCGTCTCCAACATGATTTGGTCCTGTTGGGCCAAGTTTTCTTGCATCTCTTCGCGCAGGGCCTCCAACATCAGTTTATCCTGTTGGCGCAGGATCTCGAGCATCTGTTCGTTGAGCGTCTCCTTCATTCGTCGTTCTTGCTGGTGCACCGCCTGTTGCATCTGTTGGCGCAGCTGCTCCTGTATTCGTTGCTCTGACTGCGGGATCACCTCTTGCAGCTGTTGGCGAAAGGACTCTTGGATCGTACGTTCCTGACGACGAAGGCTCTCTTGGGTTTGTTTGCGGAGGGCCTCCTGCAGGCCTGCCAACCCCTGCGCCACCTGATTGAGTGAATTTCCAAAGTCCTCGCCCTCCAAGGCGTCTCTTTCGGCAGCCCTGGAATTACTGCCCGCCATTGCCGTCTGAAAAACGTAATTAAGATAAGTATTGAGTATTGCCATTAAATTTTGGGTACAGTTCTACAATTTGGATTATGATTTAAAAGGACACCGAAAATTATTACAAAGATTAATCTATTCTTTAGACTTTAGCGTTTTACAAAATTTACAAATAAGTATTTTGAAACATTGTCAAACAAAACTGAGCCATTGATATTTTAGAGTAAAGATTTAAAACATTTTAAATTCGAAACACAACAAAAAACACAAAAGAACTTAAAAGGAACATAGTATGTTTTATTATTAATTCCTTGAGACAAAAAATATTGATTAGTTAAACTGTTTACATGTGAATGTATATATTATAGAGAGTTTTCTCCAACAAACTGTCATCTACTTGCTCATTTATCCTTTATGGGTTACGAATTATTTTGTAACTGTTGTAATTTCCTCTGTCAGATAGTATACTAATAATTACAACATTAATATTTTGGAATGTTTAAGAGCGTATTTTGACAATTATATAAATTAAATTAGCATTACTCACGATATTCCTATTGTCAGTCAATAAATTACACCATTTTTCTATTTCACAATCGCGGACTGAGTTAAAAGTAAGGTATTTGCAATAACTTAAGTCTGCTTTTCCAGATACACATATACGTATATGAATACGTTGTAAGTTGTAATTTAGAATCCTTTCAGTTTTCTTACTGGGGAAAATAAAAGCAGAAAAACATTTTCACAGAGTTGATTAAGTTGTTTAAGTTTTCAGACACAAACGTCTACTTAGGAATGCAAAGCTCCTTTGGGCTTATAACTAGTACAAATTTGCTACGTTACGATCTTGATAAGAGTAGTCATTTCAAGTGTTTTTGAAATATTTAATTACAAGAAGAAGCTATCATTGTTGATTATATCGGGTGATATCATCAATGGTTTTAAATACATTTTTGTACAGTTTACTTTTGTAACATAGTTTAATCTTTACATTTCATTCTATGCCTTTTTTATAAGAAGTAAACATCGAGCGGATATATTAAAATCATACATGTATGCTCTCAGTCAAATCTACATCTTATTAAGTTCTAAATTACTGATTCGACAATTCATAAATACAATGTCATTCATCGTCCCAAATACAAAATCCCCCTCTCGCGAATATAAATGTGGTCTTTCATGTATTTTTTCCAATTAAGTACTCTTTTTATTCAATTTCTTGAATGTGACAAACGCGATCAACAACACGCATTCGATTCTGCAAGTTGTTTGTACATTCTCTTAAAAACAAGAATCGCAATAGCTTGGCTTCCTTCTCATATAGGCATCCAGGACAATGGAGAAGCGGATGCAGCTGCGAAAACAGCAATCTCTCTCCCCGAAATTGATACTGAAGCTGGCGGCTCCCTCCCTGACTTTAAAAACTACCACTTACTTTCAGTTAAGAAGCTTTGGGACCGGAACTGGAATATGTTGCCTTCAAAATTACAAGCAGTTAGAAAGAATATCGAGGAATCTCCCATTACTTCCATTAGACTTAGCAGAAGACATCAAGTGGTTATAACCAGACTCCGTATAGGACATTTTAAACTCAGTCACAGCTACCTAATTAAAATGGCTACTCCTGATCCTTGCCCAAATTGCGGACTCCCAGATTCCACGAAGCATTTTATAGTTGTTTGCCACGTGATCGCGACTATGAGAACAAACCTTAACATCAATGATAATCTCTACTGTATCCTTATCCCTGTCAAAAGAAAATTATAGAACTCACCAAATTTAATATGCTAAATAGTATTTAGCTAATGACTATACATTGTCTGCCCTATGCATAACATCTAGATTTAGGATGTGTGTATGTGTATCCCATGAAAATGTGTAACTAGTATGTGAATTTGTAAATACTGTATTTTTGTAACTGTGGTCGCCAATGACCTAGCTGTTTATAAGGCGACCTTAAATAAATAATTAAAAAACAAGAAACGCAAGCAATAGTAGATTCGTGACCGAAATCTCGTGTATCTTCGTGGATTTTTAAAGCGCATGTTTTGTTCACCCCTGGTGATACGAGCATTTATATCAGTATGTTATCTGTGTAGCGCTAGCGAGGCCGAATAGTGGGGTATTTTGATATCAAGTCGTGGTATGAGATCGTTGGCGGGCACTTGGGATTACAGGAACAGTGGAATGAGATGTTGCTGTATAGTCTATATCTCTTGAGGAGAAAACGTCATTATTTATGTCACATTCAGAGCTATATATAGAAAGAAATTATGAATTTGACGAGGATATTTTGCATGACTCACCCAAAATATAATGCAGCTAAGACAAAAAACGCATGTTCTATCCTCAGAATGCTTGAAATATAGCTCCAAGTACGATTCTCTCGTTTTATAATAATAATAGTAATAATAATAATAATAATAATAATAATAGTTATTATTATTATTATTATTATTATTATTATTATTATTATTATTATTAGACAGTGTGTAGTAATTATCAGTTACTTAATGAAAATTAAATAAAAGAAGTGAAGGCCCTGGTCATAGGGATAAAAGGCAATGACTGACTATGACTGTTGATGACTGATTAACTTAAAGAATTACTCCAGGTCAGAAGCGAGTAAATGGTAAAGAGAACATTGTTTCGAAAGAAGTAACAGGATTTTTAAAAATATACTTGTTTTCTAATCTCATTCATTATACACTTTTTCGATCATACAAGTTTCCTAAATTGCCCTACAATACCAGATATTGATAAACTCGCCGAGTCTTCTAATTCGTATCCGTCAGATTTGTTAATGGAAACTTCTAAAGACATGTAAAAACCTAGGAAACAGAAACTTAGAAGAAAAACAAAGAAATTGCTTCCGTGGGGCAGCAAAACGGAGCCATCGTGTGGTTGTAGAGTTGTGGATATGCGATTTTACTTCATTTAGTTTCTTAGAAACTTGAATTTCCCAACGTAACGATTTTGTGAAAGGAAAACACCCGTTTTCAACAGAAACGTTCACACATACTCTTTCTTAGATCATTGCCTTATCTTCGTCGGTTCCTATCGCTGCTCACGTTTCTTATCTGAAATACCTATCTTTCAACTGATATCTTGGAATGCGCCTCCTGAATTGCTTTGTGAAACTGATTCTGATCAACGCAAAACTTATTAAAGCATTCTTTAATTGCTTAATTATCTCGTTTGTTTAATTCAACTTTAATAACTTCGTAAATGTAATTTCGATTTAGATAATGCACAAGAAGAGCGGAATGTTTTCCAAATACTTTCCATTAACGTAAGATAGTACAATATTTGATTTTTTCACGTCTTTGCTTCTTAATTCGCAATTTGTTCCTTACAACCATTGGAATACATTTTTAACAGTGAATAACAACTTTAGAGAAAGAAACTGCTCTTAATATATCATCAATTATTTGTTATACTTCTTTTGTGTTATGGTGAGACAAATTATTTAATGTATTAATAGAAATCATAATAGCGTAATATTAAAACAATTGAGTTACGAAATTAATGGAAACATAACCACTTTCTGTATTAAATTGCTGAATATGATGTCTGAACTGCTTGATTGTGGGGTTTTAATATTATGAGAAGCCAATTAGTCTCCTACGTGAAAGCCAAGATTCATAGGGGAGAAATTCAATGAAAAAAATTGTAGCCTGTTTGAACACTAAATGACAATAGATTTTAAAATTATTTATTTTGCTGAAATCGTCATTATTTTTTAAGTAACCATGGGTTATATTATTAAAACTCGTAAACCATCATAATTACTTTAAAGGCCATATTACTCCCGCACTGGAAATAAATACATTGTCTAGTCAAAATAAGCTAATTTTTTCACAATTAGAGCGGGAAGACATTCAAATTACATGCTAAACTGTAAGCGAGGAAAAGTGTCTTCCTCACTTTCCACAAACAAAATTCAAGCGTTGAAAATTTCGTCATTCCGAGAAAAGAATACTAGCTTCGATGTGAGAACTGTTCTTAGAATATTATGTGCTTTGAAGGGCAAAAAGGTCGTATACTTGCTAATAAACTTCGTTTGCCATAAAAATATGTTCACTGATTCAAAGTCTCATTAGGACGAGAAGAAATTCACAAGGTGTGTGTTGTAAGAAAGCCAACCTCTCATCGAACTATTTAATATCCTAAGGATACAGATTTTCTACAACAACATATCACATAGACTATCTGTGATTGGTTTTTAAATTCACAAGAAAGTTTTTGATGAAAAAAATACCCTTCAAGCTCTTTGCATACACGGCTAATAAAAACATTCCAAGAGAACCTATTTATCTTAGTTGCTTTAACACTTATTTAAGTAGCTGCATGAGGTATTTCAACAATAATATAAAAAAATACTACACTAGTTTCAAAAAACATGGTAGCCTGTTATTAGTATTGTTGTTAGTCAAAAATTTGAAAGATTATTAATACATTTTTGATACTATTATGAGAGTTTTAAGAACAAGAAATAACTAAAAATAACACAAAAGTGATAATATGTAATGCTAGATATTTCGTAAAATTCAATAGAAATGTCAAACATTCCCCGAAAACTAATGACACGAAGCAAGATGATCACGTCTAGCTCGATGCACGCTAGCGCAATGATCTCATGAAGCAGGCTTATCTGAAACACACCACTCAAAATAACTACGAAATATTTATCCCGTCTGTGAATAGTTCCTAGCCTAGTAGCGACATCAGTATATTATTAAATCGGAATTGTAGTTTGTAGGAGTAAATTATTTTGGGAAGTAAATTACTATCTAAAAACAAAAAAAGGATAGTTTATGCTATAGAGCACAAAGAAACAAATCTTGTACTTCTTTACCATAAGCCATATAGAGTTTACCTGTTTTCGGAATTAAATAAATAACGCATTGGATTGTACGGCTGACATGAATAACACGTGAACCCTAGTTAATAAAGGTAATAATTGGTTAGGCCTATTCTGGAACTGACGATGTTTGTTAACATCCAACATACAGTGAAATCTGTATTACGTGACGTCTGTTTGTTTCATGAAAAAGAGGCGGTAACCCTGACTTTCTCATTAATATGCTAACGTATCTACATGTTTTTCAGGGAGGTGAGGAGGATACTTCCATTAATTCAAGTAATTAAAAGGTAGGTCAGTTTTATATCCCCTTGTATATTGGTTTAGTGGTGAGCTGTAGTTGACATTTACATAATTGAAATGATTGAAGGCGTTGTCATTGTCAACAATACTATAATAGTATTGTTGACAATGACAACGCCTTCAATCAACGCCAACAATACTATAGTATTGTTGACAATGACAACGCCTTCAATCATTTCAATTTATATCCCCTGTCATCCATGCCCGGGTATCATATCAGCGTACGCGTATTTTTAAATATTGCCCCAAATATCTCCCCCACCCTCCATCCGCCATGCGTTTTTCACGAGGATTGAAGCTCGTGCACTGAGCGTGTTGCGAGAATGGTGTTTACACCTTCAATTTTGAT
This sequence comes from Teleogryllus oceanicus, assembly GCA_964035755.1. Lineage (NCBI taxonomy): Eukaryota > Metazoa > Arthropoda > Insecta > Orthoptera > Gryllidae > Teleogryllus > Teleogryllus oceanicus. The sequence goes on along the minus strand of CAXIVR010000010.1, from coordinate 34,629,038 downwards.
AATAACTTCCGAAATTTCGGTGAACTTATTCTTAGAATTTTCCTAAAAGATGACTCTTAAACGGGAAAATTTAGAAAAAAAATGCTGTAAAGGTAGTCGCGAAGAGGGGCGGACTGTAACAGGGGTACATTTTACAATGGGTATCAGTGTCTGTTAAAAGAAAAATTGCTCGATGACAAGGGTAATCGTTTAATTCTTTGATTTGATTTGTTTTGACTTCTTTAGCCACACAGTAAAACTGTATGTGACATATGAGGGAAAAGTCCCATCTGCACACATCATAAATAGTTGAAAGTTGAATAAACTTTCAAAAACATAAACAATGAATATAATAAATAATACAATTAAAAAGCCCAAAATTAGCAATATTAGAAAAATGAGATATATTTATTCCCGACTATAGAAAATTTATTTTCACCGGTAAACGAACTGCGGGTTTGATTTTTCTGCTTTGTAGCAAAATAGTAACTCTCCCCTAGCCCTACTTCTACCACAACAATCAAAAGGAGAGCTCAACAAAACGTGCGTATAATGAAGCTACATGTATGTCCAGAAGCAAAACAAGGCGCCATCTCAGCATTTGCTCAATATATTATGGAAACTGTACAAAACGTGATCACGTTGGGGGTCATTGACCCGGAAGGTGTTACAGGCATTTTACAGGCATATATATATATATATATATATATATATATATATATATATATATATTAAATTATGATATAAATGCAAGCTAATGCATTATACATAATTGTTTTGTTAAAGTAAACTTTCTTTTTCTTTTTGATGATCAGTATAGTCTCTAATTGCATTGAAGGAGTTCTGGAGCAGAAAATATTTTACTTTTAACTTAAATTTGTGTAGCGATTTTAACTGTTTAATGTTAAATGCATCTAGCAATCCATTGTAAAGTAACGTACATGCCATTGTATGTGGATTCCTTGTAGTGAGCAGTTGATACTGACACTTGATGAACGTGATTTGTAAGGCGTGTGTGGCAATAGGCAATAAGGCGTATGAGTATTGCATGAAAATATACACTCGTCGTTAAGTAAGTCACTTTTGACAAAAATTACATAATAAGTCTGGTCTTTCAGAGAAATTTCACTGTAAACTCTTACTTATCCTGTAATTTCCATTCCATAATGTTAGTTTCATTCTTAAAGGGAGGTTGTACACGTCATAGAACCAAACGTTTTGGTTTTGTATTATTTTGAATTCACTTCATACAATGCAATATTCATTTTCGAGATATGATGTTCCTAAGGGCTTCTAAACACCATTTAAATGTCAAGCGTCACGCCCATTTTACGTCACTTGCCACTATTGACTTTTTTATATTTTCGAAGTCTTTTTTTAGGGAAATTTCTTTCGGGTTGCTTTAGAGTGATGTGGCAAAGCTGTCTCACAATAATCATTTGTTTTCTGACATTTTGATGGCATTATTTATATTAATATCGTGCGTTCTAGTTTGTATATTGTGAATGGTTTTGAAGTGCATGGATTCAGTGGTCATGCATTCAGTGGTCAATATTTTGTATTACCCTGACACTACTAGTCCCGGGGGAAAAATGGCAGAAGAGGCGGTAGAGAAAAGTTGAAAACTAGAAAGAATTAAAGAGTAAATAGAAGTTTAGAGAATGAGGAAGAATATGTTGATGAGCCATAACGAGCACAAGGATTGTGTTAAATTTGTGTTGTTACAAAACCTGCATTTCCCGAAAACTATTATTTTTTGTCTTTAAGTACCTTTTTTTCAGAAAGTGTTCCACATAACTCTGAGAAATTTCCCCCCTTGAGTATCATGTAATTGCCATTTGTTGTTCTTTTATGAATTAAGTTATTCAAAACTCAGCTTTTTGAGTATATTTACAATCAAATGATCAAATGTCTAAAAAAATTGTATGTTGGACAAAAAATTATTAAACAATGCAAATGATGTTGAATGGTTGTATAAAAAAATTGTATGTGAAGAACATGACTATAAAATTGTATATAAAATTTCAAAGAGCTTCATAAAGTAGTGTTGGAGACTTAAGATTCATACACACCATACATAACATTAAAGAGATAGGCTGTACAACCTCTCCTTAACACTGATACAGAAAGACAAATCAACTTTCAAGAAAAAAACAAACAAATATAAGTTAATAAAAACCTTTACCTGTGTACTAACACACCTCCCCACAAAGAATCACCGTATCTTCGAGCGGTCCCCAAAGCTGCAGCAGCTGTTCTTCCCGGCCGCAGATAGACTGAAGGCGGCGGCGCGCTCGCCGGCTATCGATGCTATCAGTCGATAAGCACCTCGAGTGCTAACGTTCGAGGGGCGCGCGGGCTTGCTGATTGGGCGATGGAGCGAGGAGAAGGCGCTGGGTTGCGCAACCATCATGTCTGAATGACTTGCGAGGTGCGCTCTCGCTCCGACACGAGACGCCAAGGTCGGCTTATCTTCCCGTAGAACGAGGTCATAGGAGGGGTCGCTTTGCACAGTGCCGCTTGCAGTAGCTCAGCGGTAACATTGTCGCCACAATATTAGTAGAAGTTTCCGGGCTGATAGGCCGTGATCCAATTGGCGTTGAAAGCTCACACGTTTCGATCCCAGCTGCGGTGGACATTTTCGATGCATTTAGTCGTCTGGAGGAGAATTCTAGCGGCTGGCTACTCTTATCGGTAGTTTTCCGTGGTCTCTCCGATCAGCACCAGGCGAATGCCGGAGCAGTGCCCTAACAAACTGATCACAGATCTTTCCTTCCTCTTCCTTGTCCTATTCTCACAACTTACACACACTTACGCTAACATGCAGTACACTACCAGACTTGCCGAGAGACCGGTCGGGAGCTTATAGCCCGGCCTGGGTGGGGTGGTGCCCCGTTGGTGGGAGATACCTGGTTGGGGAAAACCCCGCTAGTCGACGGTAGGCCGGCGCAGCATCTTGCCATCCAGCGGGGGAAGATCACCGCCACCTCCCAATGAAAAATCATTCACTAGACTTATGGGACTAGTCGACGTGGCTGGAATCACTAACAATCAGTCAATTGATGCATTGTTGTCACAGCTGCATCGTTGAGGTCCTAGGATTCGTGTCCTTACGGCGGCAGTATTTCCACACTAGCTACATAGTTAGGTCGAATTCATCTGCTGTCTGGAGGAGAATTCTAGCGGTAGGCTTCTCGGAGCGGTGGTTGCACTCTGTATGTTTTCATCAATACCATGCGAATAGTACAAAAAACTGACTATTGACCCGTGAGATTTCTTCCTCATCTTTGTAATCCATTTTCTCTTACTCGTTTATACGCACACACTTCTATGCATCTCGTTCTGATACAAGTCGGAAGACCTCTCGTGAGCTTAGAACTTGTCTTGGAGGGGAGGAGGTGCTTTGGTTGGTGGGGATAGGAAAACGGAAGCAATGCGTACGTCGACATGTAGGTCGGCGCCGGATCCGGGTAGGAACACCACCGCCTCCTGAAATATGAAATGCATTTTATTTACAAGACCAACAATCTCAGTAGTTCGCGCGTCCAGACGAAATTCTCACTCACAAACCCAAACACAACGCGTCGTACACTGATAAACGAAGCGATTCATACACGCTGGGAATTGCACCTTGTCTTGGTACTCCATTTAGAACTTCCCCCACCAGCTAAACTCTTTATTTAATAAACAACCAACATTCGTTCGAGGTCTTATCACCATCTCCAACTTGTTATTCTCCTGTTTCATAGTCATCTTCCTTATGTTTCTAGTTTGACCTCCTCAAATCTTCCCTCCATTTTTATTTCCACATTCTTCTCCATTTCCTTACTTTCAAGACCGTTAAAATTAAATTATAATTCTTTCATGCGAATATCATTAACAGCTTCCTTTTTCAGCTTTAACAGCTTTATTTTAATTTCACTCTCCAAAAAATGTCTTAAGTTGTGTTTGTTGCCTTGTGTCTCCTTCCCTCTCTTCTTTCATTGTGCATACATTTTCTTGAATGCTTTTTCCTTGATGTCAGGCTTTTCTTTACCCTTTGCTTTCCTCTTCCAAAATTTCCATCACAATCCTGGAACTTTTGTTAATAATTCTCCCACGAGCTTCAAAAGCTACCTATTTTTACTTTCTCGCCTTTTTTTAATTGAATGTCTTCTATTTTTTTCATCTCATCTATTCTTTACTCCACCTTATTTTCCAATCCTTGAATATCCTCTTTTTCTCAACTTCATTATTTTTATCTTTACTTTAAATAGTCTTTCTCTCCAAATTTCCTTTCTACTTCACGTAGGTGGACCGGCTTAATCCTTTGCGACATTTACGAGTACTTCCTCCATTTCCTTCAAGCATTCCTCCTATAGCAACGGGCCACGGACCGCGCGGTTCTTCATTCCTCATTGATTGATTGATTGATTGATTTTTCCGTGTTTCCGGGCGCGTCAACTGCTTTTGTCATTAGTCCCATTAGTGTAGTCCATGTTACCGTCTCTGGAGATGGCGGTGATCTTCCTCCGTTGGATGACAAGATCCGGCGCCGACCTACCGTCGGCTAGTGGGGTTTCCCCCCAAACCAGGACGCTCCCACCTGCGCGGTACCGCCCAACCCGGGACAAGCTCTAAGCTCCCGACCGATCTCCGGAATATGTGGTAGTGTAGTGTATGTTACTGTAAGTGTGTGTGTAAGGGGACAGGATACGACAAGGAAGTGGAAGGAAAGATCGCGCGCGGTCCGTGGCCCGTTTGGTAGGGTACTGCTCAGGCATTCGCCTGGTGTTAAACGGAGAAACCACTGAAAACTACCGATCAGAGCAGCCGGCCGCTAGAATTCTCCTCCAGACAGCGACTGAATTCGACCTAGCTGAAAAGCTAGTGTCCAAAATCCTGCCGCCGTCAGGACTCGAACCTCGCACCTCCCGGTCAGAGGCGCTGCAGTGACATCAGTGGATGCACTGAGCTACAGCTCCCGGTTTCATTCCTCATACCTGTCCTATCATCCCACTTACTTTCCCCACTTACACTTACATGCACTACACCACCTCATACATCGGGAGACCAGTCGGAAATTTAGTGCTTGTCCCGGCTGGGGCGGTGCCTTGCTGGTAAGAAATGCCTGGTTGGGGAAAACCCCTGCAAGCCGACGTGTATGTCTGCGCCGGGTCTCGCCATTTAGCTGTGGAATATCACCGCCATCTCCCACGATAAAATATGCATTACACTTACGAGACTAATGACCTTAGCAGTTGAAGCACCCGGAATCAGTAAACAACAATCTTCCATTGACATGACGCGGCATCACACGGACAGCCAACAGCACTTGCAAGACTCTTACTGTGGAAATCTACGACTGCATCTAAACAACGAATACGGTGGCGAATGTGAAAATAGATAAAGCGGACTTTTAGCCTTAGAGTTTAGCATTTCCATTAAACATTGAATGGATCTCCTTGTAGCTCATTGCTACAGAATTACATCTTCCCAAAATTTGGAACATAATTTATATCAAAGTCCGATTTTGTTCGCAGATATTAAAATTACAAAATTTTCAAATTACCAAGAGGCCGTGTTATTACTTTTCTCTAAATACAAAAATGTGCAGCTTACGGGGACAGCTTCTCAAATGTTTTTCGCCCTCCATTCGCTATCTCAATGTCTTCAAGTTAATCTATCATCATTGCCTTTAAATATCAATTTGGATCTCTTGTAACATACTAAATAACAAATACATAGAGCAATTGTTTCCTCTTAATTGAATAAATTGTGTTTGAAACCCCGTTTCCGATGTGATTTTATCTGATCCAGCGAAGACAAAGTGATAATTTTCTCATCGGTATTACTAAATTCTAAAATGCAAAGAAAAATACAAAGCCGCTGACCTATTGAGAGATATCAATGATTTCCTGAGATACCCAAAAACGATGAAACAGTTTCGATTTTAAATGAGAAATGCAAATATGTGATTATATCAATCTGCCTATTTCTCATGCTATTGTTCACCCTATTGCTCAGCTGACATGAGACAATGGATAGGAATAGGAATGCCAACAATGTTCATGTAAACGGGAGGATAATCGACAAGTCAAAACAACCGCATCAACACTTCATCAACAATTCTAGTAGTTGATATGGCGTATGTGGGGATCACAGAATCATGAAAACGTGTACAAAAGTCACTTCTCCTCGTAACACGTCACAGAATTTTTAACTGTTTTTTGGCGTAAAATAAGAAAAAAGAAAAAATAATAAAAAATAGACTGCACTATAACTTGAGAGAGGAATTGAGATTTATAGTTTCAGTGACAATGTGTGGGGCTTTAGACAAAAATAAGGTACTTGGAAGTAGTCGTTTTGTTGCAAGATAATGGGCATCATTAATTAGTTATTCTCAGAATGAAACAATAGGCTGCCTTTCCAAACATTTTCCTGGTTGCTTATCAGTTATCACAATAGGCAAGTGCTATTGCTACACAGTTGCAGGCTATATTTTGTTCCGTTTGAGTTATACCAGTCTATTTTCCCATTATCGAATTCTGAAGAATATTTTACTTTCTGATAATACATTCTTCTTTCAAACAAATATCGTCAATTAAAAAAATAGTTGGCAAGTCAAAGAGAAGTAAGAGTACTTACATTTTATGATTCTCATTGTAATTTTTAATCTGTCTTATTGGCAATTTTGGATTAAAACAGCTAAAAAGAGAAAAAATTATTAATTTAAATATGCCTTCATTCTGCTCTAATTTCATTTTCATACCTTTCCAATTGTCACCCTTAGTAATCAAAATGTTCAGTCATACCGATCTGAAAGTTTAAGAAGATAGAAATACAATACTAATAAATATATAAAATACAATGTCCGTGTGCAAACCTTATTTATTAAATACAATACTTAAGTGATATTTCTGCATAAAATACCCCCTCCTGTCAATGTACTACAAAATAGTCTCCTTTATTACACACGTTATTACAATTTCATGTTTGTATGAACTGTATATAATTGTGTAATGGAATAATTGTAAAACTTGTGTAAATTCTAAGTTGATACGCGAGGTCGCTTATGACTCAGTTGTTGAACAGCGACCTTAAATAAATAAATTAAAAACAACTAGTCCCCTGCAGAAGCAAAAATGCTGAACAAAACCAGACAAAATATTTTTCAAAAAGTATCACCCATGCTGCTCAAGAACAAGAAATAAAATTATCTCGTATTACACCGCAATAAATTAAATATTTTAACTAGAAGACTTCACGAATTCCGCAATAACATAATATAGCGTACACAAAGTACAACAGTTCTTTATATACTACAAATTTTTCTCTTCCATAACGCAACACGTGAATACTAAATATTAAATGACAAGATGTCACTTCCCTGGAACCTTGCTATCGTATGACTGTAGCCAAACAGCGACGCACTGATAATCAGAATTCAGTCGCGCAAGAAAATGCGGAATAATACAATCGAATAATTCCGTTTTTCAGTAAAAATCGTAACTTTCATTGTTTTTGGATTTCTTCGGAGGACCTGAGCATTTAACGAAATCACTGACACACCTCTCACATGAAAGCAGCCTATATATTTTTTCTTTCAATTTCAGAACGCTTTCAAAAATAGTAATATAAAATGTCATACAACAAAACATAAATAAGACCATTTAAAACTCAAAAAACATGAGTTAATAAAAAAATGCCTTAGCACTGATCTCCGAGTAAAAGTTAGTAAGCCCCTAAATTTCTACATTGCAGTTTCTAACATATTTCTCGATATCACAATATCAGTTATTTAAATTTCGATATTTTGCAATCAATTAAATGCCAAAAAGTTATAAATGAGAAAGGTATGCGTATTTATCTAAGAATTTCATGTGTAAAGAAATGAAGAAAGATGACAGAAATACTGATTGTAGTAACATGTGAAAATACTAATGATTCACCACTGACACATCGGCAGTGTACGTGCAGAGCTGCATGCCTGGCCACGTCAATGTCTTAAGAAATGCTATTTGCTCATTTCCTACCCAAAATAATGAAGTGTCGAATTATGTGGTTCTTGGTAATTCAGGAAGGAACATATTGTATATCAAGTTGTTGATGAAAATCGTTAACTAACGCTTTAATATAACAGATTTAGTCATTCAATTTCATAGCCACGCAAAGTAAAACTAATTACAAAAATGTACAAGAAATCTAATTTATATAATAAATAAAATAAACATGAAAGTTACTTCATACTCTTCGTTTATAAAATTTTCAAAATGTATATCATGACTCTTGTTACATATTCTTGTCACTTCATTTTGGCTTCCTAGGTATGAAGATACATTAATTGATGGTGTATGATTAGTTTCTGGAATGCTGTTATTTGATCATATTTAGAACCTTTTTTGGAATGCTGTTTCCATCAACTGTTGCAGTTTCGCATCGCTTAGTGCATAGAAAGAAGTAATAGTGAATCGACACTTTTTACGGAATATGTTTACCATTCAAGGGCAGTTTTCTAATAAAATTATTAGCACATTAGAATTACGAACATTGATGGACTCCTATCAACTACTACCGTCATCCTGTCATATTTTCTAGGAAGAATAGTTAAATGTAAATTTATTTACAAGTATTACAAACATCGATGGCCTTCTATGAACTACTGCCATCAGTCTGGCATATTTTCTAGGAAAAATAGTCAAATGTAATTCCATTTAAAAGAAAATTAAAGTATTCTGGATTTTTCAGAAAGAGAAAAAGCCGTGGTATCGTAACATCTTTTAACAAAACTGAACTGGTTATCAAACACGACCCAATGACCTCATTTGATAACTCTCCAATATCACTTTATAATAAACTTTTACGATGCAGGTTTCGTAAATAACTACTTAACTAAATAAACTTACTTATATATTTCCCGTTAGTACATCATATTTGAAGATCGTTAAACCAAACAAAATTCCACGTTTCTACTCATTAATCCCCTGATCAGTTGGTGACAGGGTTTCCTGCTAGATAAGGAAGATAACGAAACTAATTACATAAGTTAATAGTATTAAAAACGTATTAATTTTTTTAAATTTATATAATGTATTTAGTAGTCATTTCGAATATTTTTAGACATTTAACCCTTAACTGGTATCGCAAATTTTCTGACACATCTGCGGGACCCCACGATATTTTTGTCAATATCTGCTACACTTTAGTACTGAAGGAAAACTTTTCGCAGTCCTTATCTTCAAACATAATTTCTAAAGACTATTATAAATAAAGCAACCAAATAAATTTTTATGAGTAGAAATGTTAAAAATAAAGTAAAATTATTTTCCAAATTCGTAGTTGCAATTTTTTCAATAAGATAAACGTAATACACTTTATGTATTTAGCATTTTTGAAAATAAGAATCTGACATTTAAAAAACAGACGAAGTAAATTCAATGAAAAACTTCCTTTTCTTTATTAAAAGAATATATTTCCAGACAGCATCTTTTCTCTGTAACCGTCATTGCATAAACATAGAAATGTCCTAACTTTTTGTAATCTATTTTCTGATTCTGTTGATCAGTATCGCCAACATCCGTTACTACATAATTCACGAGATCACTCGACTACTCGAAATTCTTGTCATTTGCCATACGGATGCCACACTTTTATTTCCAAACAACGGATTTTCACGACCGATCTCATCATGACAACGGCCACATCTGTAAGTCATCAAATTCTGTTAAAAATATACATTTCACGTCACACCTCGAGTGCACACATACTCTGCAGAAACATTGTCTTCTAAAGCATCAAACTTGAACACAATACTTGGGTTTTTCTAACGTCGCGGATGAGGGTATTATCTCCAAGATGGAATTCGACACGACTTTTTGAGTCATTCTCAATCCTGCCGCTAGAGTCGTTTGATCTGCAGCATTGCTTGATGAAGTCGCATTTATGTACGATCTTGCGGCAGGACTGAGAATGACTCAAAAAGTCGTGCCGAATTCCATCTTCCAGATACTACCCTTAGCCGCCACGATAGGAAAAAACAAGTATAGTTCTCGAATCACCGAGAGCAAGAATATTAACGAAACTAGTACGATACGTCTGTGAGATCTTCTCTCTAGAAATATAATCCGCTGTCATTCGGAGAAAATGAGAGTCTCTGATATTCCACACTGATAACCTCGCTACTTAAAGATAGACGAGTCGATTCATCTCAGTTTTAATGATAACGCGCTTTATGCAGAATAAAACAATGGAAGGGATCTCATCGACTCCATTTTACCAGTTAATGATTAAAGAAAATACTTCTGCACTTCAATTGCATTCTTTAACTTATTATTCTCCTCCGATTGATTGATTAATTGCTAGTGATTACGGGCGCGTCAACGGCTCAGGTCATTAGTCCCGTAAGTGTAGTGCATACTTTTTCCTCGGTACGAGGTGGTGATCTTGCCCCGCTGGATGGCGCGATCCGTCGCCGACCTACCGTCGGCTTGCGAGGTAGGTTTTTCCTGACCAGGTATCACCACCAGCAGGGCACCTCCCAGCCGGGACAAACTCTAAGCTCCCGACCGATCTCCGGCATACATGATAGCGTGGTGCATGTAATTGTATGTGTAAGGGGTGCGAATAGGACAAGGAATGAGAAGGAAAGGTCGCGCGCGGTCCGACGCCGGTTTGTTACGATACTACTCCGGCAGTCGTTTTGTATTAATCAGAAAAAAACGGAAAACTACTGATCGTAGCAGCCGGAAGATATAATTCTCCTCCGTAGAGCAGCTGAATTAAACCTAGCTATGTAGCAATTGTCGAAAATCCTGCCACCATCGGGACTCAAACCAAGGATCTCCCGATCAGAGACACTGCAGTGACATCAGTTAATGCCCTGAGCCACCTTTGCCGGTGCAGAGATGAAAGTCATATTGTTTGATTACCACACCGCGAGTCGTCCCTCTAGTAATAGTTTGCTGTTTAGATTCGATTAACAAGCAAGTCTCTCTCGTATTTTTATCGTTTTTTTTTTTTGTTTTTTTTCATTTATTTGACATAGATGGTGAATATATAGCTCAGTTGAAATAACTGTACATATGTTTAATGGCTTAATACTCACTTAAATTAAAACTTAAAACTAATACTTACCCATGGGGCTCCTCTAGTCGGGATCTAGATCAGCGAATTTTTTGAGAAAAATGTGGAATGGATACTTATTTTGTATTCGGGTTCTATGTGATGGGTTTTTGCCGAGTCCGTGAACTGATAATCAAGGGATTTGGAATATGTTTGAGAAGAAGTTGGTGGCTAGATATGTGATGTGATGGTCTAAATTTTTCTCGGTATGCCCTTTTTTCGAGAAGCCCCATTACGCGTAAGCTAGATTTCTCGTATCTACTCGCGAACCCACAAAGCGACGGGTGCATTGAAAGTGGAATGTGCGTTTCTGGCATAGATGCCCCGTTCGCCGCCCGTGGCCGGGGCTGCTCATTGCCGATAATTCACACAACGCGCACCAAAAGCCGTGCCAACCCCCGGTCCCGGTGCTATCACTAATTCTGCTCTATTCCACTTGTCATGAAGGCTCAGCTGCGAGCTCGTAGCCAGGCAGCGCTGTTCGCACGTAGGTGCCGAACATTTCCCTGTATGGTGAAGAGATATCGTGCGGGATATTTCAAATAGGACATGTATAATTTTTTTTGGAAAAATTAATACAGTGGGTGTCTATTGAAATGGCATGAATAGTAACTGTGTGGCATGTATAGAAATTGTTCTATTCATAGTAAATGTAAAATTCCTGTTAGATGTGTAGCAATATCGCTCTGCTCATGTATTTTTATTACAACGTAACTAGGAGTATGTTTTTATACTTTGATTGGAATAACACCTAACAATTTTTCAGGCAGATAACTCCATGAACGATTGTTCTAAGGAACATACCGTTCCAAGGTACAAAGCTTCCCTCCTACTGGTATTGTTTCTATTCCTATGAACATTATTCGACATCAGAGGAATTTATTTCATTTCGTTATTTAAAATAATTTTAAAAGGACTCCCTTCACATACGAAACACCTTGTGATAGATGATTTTTTCATTAGCCCTTCCTTCCAAAAAATTTCTCGTTTAGAACAAAGCTTACGTGGATTTATGTAATAATAAATGACTCAATGAGTGTACTTTATTTTATACTTTTTTGCTACGAAGTAGAGAGAAAGTTATGTAATGCTACGCAAAAAATCGGCGAATTTTCGGCTGAAAAGCTCTTATTACGGGGCTATGGTAATGAAAACGTGGATAAATCTACTTGCTTAATGTAGGGGAGGGGGAATTCTCTTACACGAGATGTAGCCAGAATTCCTGTTTTGTGGGTTCTTGACCGAAAATGGAATGACGGCAAAACATCAGTCCGTCCATCTGCCCGTCTGTGAACAATGTTAGCGGCTAAACCGTTAAGCCATTTTTCTCTAAAATTGATTTTACGCAATCTATCTGGTTGATATCGCGGCTCCTTGAATTCAAAACCGATATTTTAATTTTGAGGGATACTTTACATGAAGCCCCTGGGACATTTTCAAAATTGAAAACAAAATGGCTCCATCGTTTTTAATTAATTTTTTTGTTGGATATTGTGAAGGGCGTTTAGAGAATGGTGCTGGTCCCATGTTCATTAAAAACCCTAATTTTTCAAAGATTGCCAAAAATCTATTTTTTTCGGCGTCTTCCTCAAACTACCATTATGAAGATAGAGATTTTCCGCTTCATGATATGTTTCTTACAGTTAGATTTTGAAATAAGGTCATGTACAATTTTTCTAAAGTTTGCGTACATTTTGCGAAATTTTGGGAAAAAATACGGGCGAGAAATTCGTGTCGTTTTAGGAAACGCTAGTTTCTATAACTCTGAAGGGTATCTTGTTTAGAACATTATACTCAACATTTCTAAACATGTTAGGTGAAATTTGAAATTTCGAAAAATGCCTACCGTTTACTCTCCGCTTTTCCAAAGATAAACTAAAATTTTAATGATTTTTACTTTTGCTCCCTCAAAGTTAAGTTAAATCGTAACACACCGTATCACTGTATTTAACACTTTTCTCATTAATATTCATTTCAATGATGCTTCTAATTAAATTTCTTTTATATTTTCGGAATTACGAAAACAAAAACTGCTGTATAATACTACATTGCACCAAAATGATTCTAGCTTAAAATTTACAACTAGGGTGCTACAGAATGTCTCAGACGTTTTCGTACAAACTAGTTTTTAATGTCTTTAATCCATAATAGCGTTTCGGTTTCTTTCATTATTTTCCCAGCTAACTATTGCAACCTATTGGCGCCAAAAAGAGATTTCCCCCACTTTTTATCACCTTTTCTTACCCTAAGACAGTATCATTGACGTATGACTAAACATGTAATAGGAGAGTAAAACCTGGTCCTAAATGCAAACTTTCATTGAAAACTTACAAGCCGTTTTTGAGAAAATGTTTCCGCGTTTCCAAAATCGCATCATTTTTTAGAAAAAGTGTTTAGTTTTTAAGTAAAAATTATTTGAAGAACTTGTTTTAATTAAAAACCAATTATCTTTGGGATACGAGTGATTTCTAAGTTTCAAACCCAATTTTTAAAATTGATGTTGTGCATTTTTAGACGCACAGTAGCAACATTTATTGAAAATGGCTCCAGTTGTTTTATTGAATGGTATTTTATTGCTTAACGCAGTGGATTGCATGACATAAATGTAATTTGATGTATTGTTTTGATTTTTCAAAATGCCAAACATTTTCCTTTAATAACACTGACGTCGTTAATATTTACATTAAGAGCATTTTTATACATTAATGCATTGCTGAGCCATTAAGTGCTTTAAATGATTTTAATGAAGTTTCTGGAAAACTAAAAACGTTTTTGTAAAAATAAACTCAAAGTTGCGCATTTTCAAAAACACTAAAACATTTTCTCAAAAACGGTTCCAAATTGTTGAATGAAAATTTGCATATAAAATTAGGTTTTACACTTGTATAATGTTTTCAAAGCCTTATTTTAATTCTACTATTATAATTTCTACTATTAGAATATCGAATATTGGAAAATGTGAAAATATGTCTATTAGGCAGATATGGTAGTGAAGAGAGGTGGAGCAAACCTGAGAAGTTAGTTCTTACTAAATACATCACGAAACCAAAGTCTGTCTTATTCTGTAGCAGCAATAGTTAAAAATGCTACGTTGGTTTCCTTCACTCTTTTGTCTTTCTTGTTTAAGGACATTTTGGTACCGAATTTTGAATCTAGCACATTAATCATGTGCATAGTCAGAAGTAGTCATGTTGGAAATGAACAGCATGACACCCAGTGCATGAATGAGGGATCCTGAAAATGCTCGGTCAGTATTAACAAAGGATTTTAGTAGTTTATTTATTTTACATATACAAGTACCACAGAACTACTGAAATGCGTTAGAAATTTTACGAACCGAAAAAGGAAAAACATATATTTTGCTAGTTCTATTTATAATAATAATAATAATAATAATTTTATTATTATTATTATTATTATTATTATTATTGTTGTTGTTGTTGTTATCTAGTTCTTCAAATCTTGAGCTTCAAAGTAATTAAATTCATTATTTGAAATGAACTCAACCGAGCAGTACTTGTACTATTTCAGTCACGTCTACAAGATGTAACAGAAATGTGTAACAAGATGTAACAGTGTTTCGCTATTTTTGCACTCAAATTTATGAATCAACGGAAACTGACAAAGTCATTACATCATTTATACGTATACTACATTGATGAATCCATTTAAAAGATTGACAGACGTTCCGTCTAGTTGGCATCGATCAATACGAAAATTGCCATCGTTCATTGAAACGTCACGATTCTGTAATAATGCAGAAATTGTTCATCCATCTTCCTCCTTTTTACAGTCCCGTTTTTACTCTCTGTTGCTTCAAGCTTATTTCAGTGACAATAACAGATTACCCACTTTAACGTAGTGGTTATCAATAAAAGATAAATGGACGGAAACAAATGATGGAAAGATGGAGAGTCAGAAAATATGTAAAGTAGATACTGATGGGAGAAAATCCAATTCAAAGAATAGAGCAAAAAGCTGAATTATGTGTAATGATTTACACGATCCCCAATGGTATGCATTTGCATGATAAACGGTTCAAAACATTTACAGCAAAGACGCCATAGTAAAAAAAATAAAACCGAGTAAAGAAGAGAACAAAGCGAACCCGATGCTTGTGCGAGTTTGGACTATAAACATTAGATCTGGCTATGATTTAGAAACATTTTGAAAGTTATCCCAGTGAAATCGCGTCAGGCAATAAAAAGTTATTGAAATTTTCATATTTTGCATGTTTGTATTAAGGAAAAATATTAATGGAGTCCATTGTTGGAGCGATGAAACGCATATAAAGAAGAGGTTTTTCGTATACTGCAAGAAAACGCGATAACATATCGAATTCAGACTTTCGAGGTAAACAGAAAATTAGCTGTATCAGATAAAATTTACCCATTTAAATATTTTGGGACGGAAGTATCGAAATTTTAATAACACGGGTAAATTAATTCAAGCAAGACGAAGCGATAGCGAACAAATGCAGTGCGTTCCATTTCACAGTCAAAAACGGAAAACAGGAAAATAAAAGATTTTGACAAAAGAAAACAAGAGAGAACATCAAATTTTAGGAAATTGCCGGAGAATTTTATCAAAACCAAAACGAGAATAATGTGTTCGGAAAACGTTAGAAATTAAATATTTTAAGAGAACCAAGGTGACGCGATCGTCAGTTATCGAGCGATCGGGAGAAGTGCTGAAGCAAGGATAACAATGCTAAGTTGAACAAGATTCGTCAGAATGTGTCTGGACTCGGTGAGAGAGGATGTATGTTCATGAGGCGATTCTTAAAAATTTTGTAAAGTGCGGAAGTTACGAGCATCATCCGATATAGTAACCGGAAATATTTTAAGTACGGTGTGTAACAGTCGTGAAGGAGAATTTCGTAAAAGAAAGGGAATTTTTGGAACTATTCCGAATTCGGCAACGCCCGCTGG
Source organism: Teleogryllus oceanicus (assembly GCA_964035755.1). Taxonomy (NCBI): domain Eukaryota; kingdom Metazoa; phylum Arthropoda; class Insecta; order Orthoptera; family Gryllidae; genus Teleogryllus; species Teleogryllus oceanicus. The sequence continues at coordinate 34,613,028 of CAXIVR010000010.1, read as the reverse complement.
ACTTGCGAGAGCGAGCGGCGGTACGAGAAGTTTTGCAACGGTGGGGAGCGCGACGTTGCATGAATAATAAGAGGCGCGAAATTTAATTCGGAACTCGGTGAAATTTAACAATTTGGAGGGAGTATAAAAAAATAAGATGACAGCGTGAACTCCGACAGCATGAGGCAACTGTGGTGCGTGTGAGTGTCCCGATATGATGGCACAACGGAAGGCGCTGTTGGCGTAGTAATCACCTCAGACACGCAGATTCATCGGGGAGGCAACAGTATACGTGAGCCAAAGCATTTTGACATTTGTTTGTTTAGTTTTGATGGAAGAAAGCTCTGTCGAAGACCGGCTGTGTAATTGGTAGATTTTAAGACGGAAAATCTCGACAGAATGCATTCTGGGGTTTATGTATATGGGGGAATGGTATTTGTTTGTTTTTTTTTTGTTTGTAAATAGTTTGTGTGAACGAAAGAGTATTTATATATCTATGTATTGTTTATTGAGGGAGGAGAAGTGTTTATTTTGTTGTTGTTTTTGATGCTGGGTTGTATTGATGTGTGCCGTCAGAGGTACCATTGCCGTTGGCACTAAATAGGGGAAATTGAAAAGAACTGATAACGAAGGCAATTGAATAAACTTCATGGCCATTTTGGGGGTCATGATTCGGAAAATCAATGTGTTTTCACCATCATTTACGTAGTATTAGACTGATCCACGCGCGTGAGCGCAGATCCTTGCTCGCGTCTGTACAGACGCACCGCAGACCACGCCCAGGTGAGTGAAAGGACCAGGTAAGCTAGCAGAGGGGCAATTGTGAGTAGAAAAAGGGGGAAAGTTATCATATGTGACAACCCAAACGCGAGGCTAATGTTTATTGGTTTGTTTGTAAGAAGGGCTAGAGCAGGGCAAATAGAATAGATAAAAGAAGTAAGGAGGAGAGAGAACCTATTATAGTGGCGGCCCAACGGTGGGGCTGTGATTAATAGGGCCTATTTATAGATGTATAAGTAGCTAGAAAGGGAGGGTTCCGACCCGTTACAAGTGGCGACCAACGTGGTGGGCTGTGGTTGAGCAGGTACTCAAGCAACGTGTGGATCAGTGGTGTTAACGCAGTAATCGTTATCAGTGTCAGTCGCTATGGAGACGAGAAGCGGTAAATTGGTCAGTGTACGAGACGCGTCGGACTCGAAACTATTTCTGTTCGAGAGGGGACGACGAATATCAACACTTAGACGAATTAGAGGTAAAAGGGGGAGGGTAACATTGCAATTAATGTGCAGGGGCAGTAATGAGCCAGACAGCAGCAGAGTGTAGTTCCAGCGGAGGAACAGAGGACGCCGGAACCTACGATGGCAATGTTGTTTTAATTCATGCAAGGAATGAAAGCCGATAACATTGAGTAGCTAGGAGAATTTGCAAGAGATGCAGGCCAAGATAGAAGAACGTAGCGCTGGATGGAAAGTAACGTTCAGAATAAATTTGAGGAGGTGCGAGCAGAACCAGCAATAAATTCCACGTTAAGTAAGTTGCAGTGAATTGCATTCGACAGTTTCGAGTATTCGCGAAGAAGTTAACGCATTTAAAGCCGAATCAGCTGCGCGGTTGTCGCAATTAGAAGCGAACGCTAAAATATAGAAGAGAAACTTGAAACGTGTTGCGTGGTGCAAGAAGTGGTTAACCAACAGATTAGTTCCGAAGTGGGAGGTAAGGTCGACAGTGGGCACCTTGCAACAATCGGTGCACTCGCAAGGAGCGCGTTTAGTTGACTCGCCAAGGACGTTCAAAAATGCAGGAACATCACTGCGACAGGACGCTCGGATTGGAAAAATTGAGGAATCGGTCTGCGGATGGACGAAAATATTCGATCGACAATCCAGGCCGAAATCGACAATTTAAAATCGGTAGGCGCAGGCCGACAGCCGAAATCGACGAAGCAATTCTTCGCAAGATCGAGGAACTTGAACGACAGGTGTTCACCGCGCGTAGGGTAAATGGCAACGGTGAGTAGATAGGGCATCCCACGTTACCCAATTATTACGATTCCATGGCGAAAGCAAGGAGCAGCCGTATTCGTTCCTAACCGCGCTAGAGAATTACTTCAGTGTAAACAATATACCGGATGGGATGAAATTAAGATTCGTCGAAGAGGCGTTAAGTTCCAAGGCGCAGTATTGGTGGCAAGCTGACGCCGACGCCACGTACATACGGGGAATGGCGCGCCAAATTTTGAAAGATATTGAATCAGCACCACAAATTCGAGCTGAAGTATAGGTTGATGTCAGAACGCTATAGGAAAGGAAGTTCGAAAGCATGAGTGACTTTGTCACGCGAAAGTAAGCGCATTTAAGGTGTGCAGCGAGGACTTTAACCTGGCCGAAATTATACGAATTCTAATCGACAGATGCCGAACGGCATTCGAAACCTATTGTGGAACAACATGCCAGATACCATCGACGCGTGATCGAGCGGGTGAGCAGATTCGACCAGGCGAACGACGGAAATGAGCAAGACGCGCAGGAGGGACGGGTCAAAGTTCCAGCAACGGGAATAGGAATAATCGGTATTATGGGGAGGATATCGGCAGGAGAACGTATGCGCAATTGAAGTCCGTGGTGATGATAAATCCAGTAGGCAAGCACAATCGCGTAATGGACAGGTACAAAACAAACCAAGCCGAAAGAGGATAATAGGCAACGTTCGGGGATGAACGAATGGTGCGAGAAGAAAGAAGTCAGGGAATTGAAGCAGGCGCAATACCAGATAGGTGGGGGAAGAAAGAAGGAAGACAGGAAAACTAGGAAACGTTTGGGACGAACAGGTGGCTCAACCCAAACGAGGAGGATAGCGATGATACCGTGACAGTGATAGCTGCAGCAACGATCATCGTTGAAGGGGATGAATTGCTCCGGGAAGAAGTAAGTGAAGGGTGAAACCAGCCCAAAGTCTATTATTGCGAGGTGTATGCTACGGAGAGAAGTAAGAGCGTTGGTAGACTCCAGGCAGTAGTGTGAGTGCAGTGTCGGAAGAGTTCTGTAATAAAGTACTGAAGGAAGGGCGTATGTTAGTTGAATTGCCGACGCGAAACTACAAGTCATGATGGCAAACCGAAAAGCGGCGAATACCACCGGGAAACAAGTCTGGTTAGAGGTTGATGTCGGAGGGTGACCATTGAGGCAGCAGCAGTCGTCATTCGAGGGCTGATCCGTGACGTCATCGTTGGATGGACGCATTTGGAGCTTACTGCCGTCGTCGACGTAGGTGCTAGGAAAGGACGCCTACGATCGAGAGGTTCTATTGGAAGCAGTCCAGTGGTCGCTGAACTTGATGAGGCGGAGGTCGCAGGGGATGAGATGCTGGCCGTTATGGAAGAGATCCTCCAGAATGTGGATAGGGCCGCGGAAGGAGTCATGGACTTGGAGACTGTCCCGCAAGAATTCGACAACCGTTGCGAGAGTTCGCAGAAATTTTCGGAGAATCGTCAGAGCCGGTGAAAGGCTCAGTTTTCGTTACAGCCGGTGACATACACCGTTTACTGCCAGGCAATATCCCGTACCGCAAATGTACGTAGAACAGGTGCGCAAGGGTAGTGAGAAATGGAAGAAAAGGAGTAATTAAAGAGGGCAATTACCCGATGTCAGTCCATTGGTCGTGGTAATAAAAGGAACGGAGCATTCGCATCTGCCTGGATGCGAGAAAATTAAACGCGGTTACTATTCCACGGTACGAGACGCCACCACGATAAATGAGATGGTGATGAAGTTAGGGGCTACTATCTTCAGTGCGCTGATTTTTCATCCGCGTACTGGCAGATAGAGGTCAAGCTGACAGTCAGCGTTATGTGAGTTTCAAATTTGAGGGAACTTTTACTCGTTCCGACGACTGCCATTCGGATTAGAATCGGAGCTGCGCTGATCCGTTACTTAAATGACGTAATCCCGCGGAGCTCAAAGAAACCCTGGTAATGTATGTCGATGACATTATTTTATTTTCACCAGACATGCATTCCCATCTCAGCAGCTTAAGGAAGTTGTTCGAAATTTTTAAAGAATATAACTTGAAACTGAATTTGGAGAAGTGTGAGTTCTGCCGCGAACGTGTACAGTTTATGGGACATGAGATCTCCGGCACGGGTATGAGGATGCAAGTGAGTAAAGAGAAGTAATTCAGCTTACCGCCGCCGAAGAACGTTCGAGGGCTACGTCGACTGTCTCGGTTCAATTACTATGCGCGTTTTGTGAAAAATTACTCTCAGAAGGTCGTGCCATTATTGCATTTACTGAGGAAAGGGAGCGAGTGGCACTGGACGCAACAATGCCAGGAGGCATTTGAAGAACTAATAAATGCGTTCGAGCGCACTTATGTCGTGGAATACCCAGACTTTCATCGGCGCATGTACCTACAGACCGACAGTAGCGGTTTTGCACTAGGAGCAGTACTGTTCCAAATAGGTGATCACGGTGAGCAGCGAATCATTGCTTTAGACAGCCGATCATTGAAAGGGGGCGAGATAAAATTCGGCGTAACGGAACTGGAAGCGCTTGCGATTGTTTGGGCGACCCGAAAATTCAGGACGTTGTTGATCGGGCGTCCATTTACGATCATTACGGATCACAAGGCGCTAATTTTCTTGATGCGAAGCCACACCAATAACGATAAGTTGTTAAGGTGGACGTTGTGGCTCCAACAGTTCCAATTTAACATCGAATATTGTGAAGGCCGGAAGAACTTACTCCCAGACTACCTGTCGAGAATCAAAGTCAAAGAGAAAGAAATGGCGGAGGATATTATGGCGGCTCTACAGGTGCGAGAAATTCATCCGCGATGGACCGCGGAAACCATCATCGCGATCCAGCAGCGCGATCCATCTACCGAAAGTGATCAACTTGGTGATGGACGACCGTATGACGTCGACCAAATTCCGAGGAGCAAGGATGCGAACGTGGACAATTAGGATATACCAGGATGTTGCTACGGAAGGTAAACGGCAAGACAAGATTTTTCCGATTTGGGTTCCAAGGAACATAGGAAGGAATTAGCTATTTCTACACACCAGCAAAATGGGGAAAGAGATACGGCAGCTGACAAGTTCATGCGACTTGTGTCAGAAGACAAAGCAGCCTAATCGGCGTTACGAAGGGGAATGGCAAGCGATAGTGCCACGAGGTCCCAGAGATTTGTACGCCGTTGATTTGTACGGTCCACTGCCAAAGACCCGGTTCGGCAATCAGCATCTCTTCGTAATCATGGACGTATTCTCCAAATTCGTCCAAATTTTTCCGATAAAGAAGCCCAACGCCAACAACTGCATACGACAGGTGTTGCGATTTTTTGAAATGTTGGGAAACCGGCGAGAATTCTTAGTGATAGGGGAACTCAATTCACCAGCGAAAAATGGAAAGAGAAGATGGAAGAACTAGGTATTGCAGTGCATTTTACCGCGGTACGTCACCCGCAAAGTAATCCCAGCGAGCGAGTAATGAGGGAGTTGTCGCGGTTATTTCGCGTGTATGTGGCTGAAAACCACAAAGCATGGTTCGAGGCGGTACCCGTTTTGAACGAGGTTCTGAACGCGCCACACCCAGCACCCATTCGACGCCGTGGAGGTACATTTCTGCGTGAAGAAGTTAAGGACGTTTGACGCAGTGAAGATACCACCGGAGATTAGTGGATTACCAACGGTGACTGCAAATAACCAGATAGTGTACGACCAGTTGAAGAAATCGGCCAAACTGCGGAAAAGGGCTCAGGGACATTTCTATCGGGGAACGTTTAGTGTAGGGGACGAAGTTTGATCCATCGCTACATTCGTCTTCCTCCGACCAGAAATTGTTTCGAAGTTCTTCCCATCTATGAGGTCCGTACAAGGTGAAAGGGTACTGAACAATAACAATGTTTTGTTGGAAAACGATGGGCAGGAAATAGGGGTTCAAAATGTATATAACATTAAACCTTACAAGACACAGATAGTTTGATGTCAAGGTGACGAAAGTGTGCGTTGATTCAGAGGGAAAGGTAGTGGAATAGTGTGTATGTGTTATTTCTATGCAAAGTGTTTAGGTTAAGTATTAGTTGTAAGTATTTCTTTATGAGCAAGTACGAAGATTGTTTAGCAGTAAGTAGTTGTAAGTATTATCTATGGAAAGAAACGATTTATTTGTGTGTTGTGAAGTGAGTTGCAGGTGCACAGTGACAAGTGCGAGTAGAGACGACGGTGCTGAGCCTCATGTAGTGCTAAGTAAACATTGGCAGGTTCGTCCGTCGCGACTTTGCCAAGTACGTGTGTTTGTGTATACTCCACCGAGCATTCTTAACGAGCTTTAAGTTCACGGTCAAGGTCAAACGTAGTGAGCACAGTAGAAGGAACAAAAGCAAGATAAGCTTTAGATGTTGGCTCGTCAGAACTGCGCAACATCTTAGGCGGGGAGTAATGATTTACACGATCCCCAATGGTATGCATTTGCATGATAAACGGTTCAAAACATTTACAGCAAAGACGCCATAGTAAAAAAATAAAACCGAGTAAAGAAGAGAACAAAGTGAACCTGATGCTTGTGCGAGTTTGGAATATAAACATTAGATCCGGCTATGATTTAGAAACATTTTGAAAGTTATCCCAGTGAAATCGCGTCAGGCAATAAAATGTTATTGAAATTTTCATATTTTGCATGTTTGTATTAAGGAAAAATATTAATGGAGTCCATTGTTGGAGCGATGAAACGCATATAAAGAAGAGGTTTTCGTATACTGCAAGAAAACGCGATAACATATCGAATTCAGACTTTCGGGAGTAAACAAGAAAATTAGCTGCATCAGATAAAATTTACCCCATTTAAATATCTTGACGGGAAGTATCGAAATTTTAATAACACAGGTAAATTAATTCCACAGACGAAGGATTAGCGAACAAATGCAGTGCGTTCCATTTCTACAGTCAAAACGGAAAACAGGGAAAATAAAAGGATTTTGACAAAAAGAAAACAAGAGGGAACATCAAATTTTAGGAAATTGCCGGAGAATTTTATCAAACCAAAACGAGAATAATGTGTTTCGGAAAACGTTAGATTAAAATTTAAGAGAACCAGATGACGCGATCGTCAGTTATCGAGCGATCGGGAAAAGTGCTGAAGCAAGGATAACAATGCTAGGTTGACAAGATTCGTCAGAATGTGTCTGGACTCGGTGAGAGTAGGATGTTGTTCGCGTAGGCGATTCTAAAATTTTGTAAAGTGCGGAAGCACGAGCATCATCCGAAAAGTAACCGGAAATATTTTGAATCGGTGTGTAACAGTCGGAAGGAGAATTTCGTAAAAAGAAAGGGGAATTTTTGGAACTATTCCGATTCGGCAACGCCCGCTGGACTTGCGAGAGCGAGCGGCGGTGAGAAGTTTTGCAACGGTGGGGAGCGCGACGTTGCATGAATAATAAGAGGCGCGAAATTTAATTGAACTCGGTGAAATTTAACAATTTGGAGGGTTTAAAAAAATAAGATGGCAGCGTGAACTCCGACAGCATGAGTCAACTGTGTGCGGGGTGAGTGTCCGGATATGATGGCGACAACGGAAGGCGCTGTTGGGCGGAGTAATCACCTCCAGACACGCAGATTCATCGCGGAGGCAACAGTATACGTGAGCCAAAGCATTTTGACATTTGTTTGTTTAGTTTTGATGGAAGAAAGCTCTGTCGAAGACCAGCCGTGTAATTGGTAGATTTTAAGACGGAAAATCTCGACAGAATGCATTCTGGGGTTTATGTATATGCGTGAATGGTATTTGTTTGTTTTTTTTTGTTTGTAAATAGTTTGTGTGAACGAAAGAGTATTTATATATCTATGTATTGTTTATTGAGGGAGGAGAAGTGTTTATTTTGTTGTTGTTTTTGATGCTGGGTTGTATTGATGTGTGCCGTCAGAGGGACCATTGCGTGCGGCACTAAATAGTGGAAATTGAAAAGAACTTGATAACGAAGGCAATTGAATAAACTTCATGGCCATTTTGGGGGTCATGATTCGGAAAATCAATGTGTTTTTCACCATCATTTACGTAGTATTAGGACTGATCCACGCGCGTAGCGCAGTACCTTTCTCGCGTCTGTACAGACGCACCGCAGACCACGCCAGGTGAGTGAAAGGACCAGGGTAAGCTAGCAGAGGGGCAATTGTGAGTAGAAAAAGGGGGAAAGTATCATATGTGAACCCAAGCGAGGCTAATGTTTATTGGTTTTTTGTAAGAAGGCTAGAGCAGGGCAAATAGAATAGATAAAGAAGTAAGGAGGGGAGAGAACCTATTATAGTGGCGGCCCAACGGTGGGGCTGTGATTAATAGGGCCTATTTATAGATGTATAAGTAGCTAGAAAGGGAGGGTTCCGACCCGTTACATATGATTGCAGCTATTTAAGCTCTAGAAGTACTTAGTTGTGAAATAATGAAGACACTTCTCAGGTAGATTTCGAAACACAACATACTATTTTGCCAATTTGGGGTTAAAAATAAATTAGTTTCACTCTATTATTTACATTTTGTTCAAAATTATTATAAATTTACACTCCTTGAACGTATTTAAAATGTAGTTAAACATTTTTCAACTTCTTGTTTGTATGTTGGTTTGAATATTGAATTCCATATTTTATATTGCTGACTATTTATTAAAACGTACTTGTGAAGGAAGCGTAGTACACAAATTAGTGTGAAATTTCTTGAACACTTCTTTAATTAGGCGATCAACATTAAACAACCTTGAGTCTGTCCAATGCCGAACGTCTGATACATTCTATCCCACAATACGTTTTGCCGAACAGTTTGTTAGAAAAAAATAAGAAAATGGTTTACAGGAGCCATATATAGACTAATTGCTTATAAAGAATCTCAAAAACGGTACTCTTTCAATTTCTGGATGTATTCACGACACATTCGTGAAAATTGTCATTCGATCAAACATCGTTCAGAAAAGAGGTTTTGAGTATACGTGCAGTAACGAACAGTGTTTCCGACATTATTTTCAATGCTTGGCTATTCTAAATGTTTTGTGTTTGCCATGAACGAGGTGCAGATGTGCGTAAACACATTGAACGAAATTACTCTAGGTTTCAATTGTTTTGAATTCATTAGGTTTATGTTATTGAAATTGTACTAGAATCAATACGAAAGTTGGGCCGCAGGCAGAACTTTCTGCCCGAATGCAATATTCGCATTATATTAAAATACTTTTGGAAGTAATTGTTTTATGTTTTGATTGGTCCTTAATCCAGGGTTACTAGACAATTTTTATTCCAGCGGAGGACATTTTACCAAAAAAGAAGGACATTACATTGAAAAGAACGACATTTTACATTTTTATACTCCACGATGTATAGACAACAATTTCACCAACTCAACAATTTCAACAATTTCAAACCATTAATAGTCTTTAAAATTAGACTATGCGTCATGAATAAAAAATGAAAGCTTTTGATTTGACAACTTAGCTCTTACACTCGACTTCGTTATCTACCAAACAATAAGCATAAATAAGTTTTATATCACAATAACCCTACTGATCTATTTTGCAGGCCATTTATTTGAATAAAAATGTACATATTCAAGATAAATGTAAAAATATAACTTCATTTTCTGTGCACGTCTTCTAGAATTCAGTGGGAAATACAATTATTCAAGTTATCGGACAACATGGATAAGAACCCAAAATTTATTGCTTATTTATTCTTGAAAATAGATTTTATTACATGGAAGCTTTTTATTTTCTTTCAAAATTCAAGTAGTATATGACTTTGTTTAAGGATCACAGAATTTTGAAAATGTTCACACAATTCACTTTTCCCCATTGCACGTCATACGCAGTTTTAACTCTTTTTGACGTAAAATAAATAAATTTAAAAAATTTAAAGATGTGAAGTCCCTTTAATGATTTAAATTACTTTAAAATTATGCCAGTATTATTTTCAATTCAACAGGACAAAAGAAGGACAACCCATGACAATTTAATAAAGGAGGGAGAACAATATTAAAAAGGAGGACATGTCCTCCGAAAATAGGACAGATAGATACCCTTTAATATTTCCTATTATCTGATACACATCCGTACATCGGTTTCTGTTCGTTAATTTATTGATTTGTTTCAACCATTACGAAAGAGGGTTTTTTCCTGCACGGGAAAATTTGTATGTTTAATACGACGAACCATGAAAAAAATTCATTTTTGTTGCTACAATGTCGCAATATACTCTCACAATACCCTGCCTGGCTTCATCTAGACACGTGAATGAAATTGAAGATTATATCGTAATAGTGAATATGTTGCATAGACTGAAGAGAGGAGAGACTTGGTAAATAGTAGACTCCCAAGGAAATCAGGCATAAACCTGCTTTGTGCGCTATAAAATCCATATGATTTCATCTGAATATGAACCCAGTAACTAGTGTTACGTGGCTGAGAAGATCTAAAGTCCACGTTGTAGATCAACTTTCAGAGAGTAAATATTTTCGTTGATCTAATACACTTCCGTTAATCATATTGTTTACCTAGTAAGCTAAAAGATAGCGTGAATGTTTTCTTTCTTTAACAAATTAATTGACACAAATATTTTAAGTATTGTACACAATGTACTGGTTCTTAGCTGTCTCTGAACTTACGCAAGTTATTAAGTTAACAAATCCTTTCGTACATCATGGCCGACCTCTCAATCAGCGAATTCAAAACAACCAAAATGAAAAACAATCAATTCTCTTTCTTTCTTGTAGCAATCATGGAATTTTCCGAACACTTCAAATGCTTGCAAATCCAATAAAGAATAAAAATAGTGTTTCTCTATTAATTGTACAATTTATCATTTATTACATTATTTATATTAAAATACAAAATGTTTAATCCTTAAAATATTTTAGAAAACTAACTCGTCTTAACTCCAGCGGTAAGCGCCTTCGGAAAAATAGATAAGTTGATATTGATAATTGATAAAAATTGATAAATTGATAATTAATTGAAGATTTAATAAAATCTTCTCTCCTGAAAGAATAAGGCTAACATTTTTTCACAAAAAAATCGAACGTGGCCGTCAGTGCCATACGCTTTTTTACGGCTTAATGACGTACTTTTTCTACGTATTTATAATACGCCTAAGAGACGTACTTATTCGTCTTTTTTACACTACGAATTTACATTTGACTACCTCCAAGAACGGTGAAGTGTAAGTAGTAATCAAGGAATATGACAGCGTGGCTAGATGTATCGGCAGGAGTTTCTCTAAGAAATAAGCATGCATAATTTCTTCAAATTTCGATCTTTTGTAAACACATATTTTTTGGTTGCATTCAATATAAACATTAAATATTTTGTAAATATATTAATAATTTCATAAATACTTTTATACAGTGTACACAAATACTTTTGTTTGGGTACAATGTATTCGTCTCAATTGTTTAATTAATAAATTCTAGAATTGTATATGATATGCTTAAGTTTTATCAGTAAACTAATTTGATTACTTCATTGTCCACAAGTATTGCCAAAGTAAGACTCATTATTTCACTTAGCAAACTTTTCTTCGAACCTTCAAGTTTTTCTTTCCCTAATTTGCTAGCCACAAGCACTAGATTTCTCCGAGGGAATTCCTCGATTCCCGATTCCTCTAATTTGGCAACAACGGCTTGTGGAGACCGAGGAAGAAGGAGAAAGCAGCGCGAGAAGCAGGGCTCCCAACCGGAAGTCCGGGTTCATTACCTCGCAGCGTTTGCCCGCCGCACAATAGAGCCATGGTGAGAGCGGAAGCGTCAGGGATGAGGGAATGAAGAGTTATGGCGGGGAAGGGCAGGCGCTACCGCCCAAAGTGTTGCTACACCGACTGAGGAAACTTCACTGAAAGAGCAGATAAAAATTATTTTTTTTTATACCAAGAGTGCTTTGGAATTAAACTGAGGATTTCCAAAGTCCGAATGATGATTACAAAGACCATTTCATAATAAATAACATAAATATAACTAGAAGACAAAGATATGAATAAGAGAAATAAAAATAAGAATGAAAGATAAGAGAAGAAAATGGAAAAGGAAATGTATGAAGGTAACGAAAAGAGGAGATGAGGAAGAAAGAGAAGAAGAAAATTAACTTCATGAAATAGTCTACTACACTTATATAAGGAATAGATACATCACTGCTAAGGTGATAATTAAAATATGATAATCATCAATTATCATTCGTCTCTGATTAGTTTGAATTTTGTTGCAAACATTTGTACGCCACTGATTGAAATTACATGAGTGAAATGTTTATAATTTTCAAAAATAAATAAAAAAAGCTTTAGAGTTGTAACGGCCCCTTCAACGTACCGGTTAGCAGAACCCAGTTTTACACTATAGTTCCTGAATTCAGGCGAGGTCGGTGTCGTCCATTTTTAAGGGCTAAAACTTGTTTGTACTCTTTGCTTCTAAAAATAAGTTGGGCGGTACGACGGTTCAGGTTTGCTTTTAATGTAAATGAAGCCTGAATGGCGCTTTTGAGCTAAATTCGAAATTGATTCACCGTCTTAATTCCTCTTCTCTAACCCTTCGCAAATCGATGTCACTGAGTTATAGGCCTGCCCTTTATGGAAGGACAGACGTTTCGTTCATCATAGCCCTCTGCCCCTTGCTCCCAAGTTCTGCGAAAGAGGCGTAACCAACTTAACGGATCATGTTCTCCAGCCGGTGTGTTCAGAGGCATTACTTCTGATTTGATTTGAATTTTTCGTGTTTCCGGGCACGTCAACTGCTTTGGTCATTAGTCCCGTTAGTGTAGTGCATGTTTTTTCTCGGGATAAGCTCGGTGATCTTTCCCCGCTGAATGGCGAGATCCGGCGCCGACCTACCGTCGGCTAGTGGGGTTTCCCCTAACCAGGACTCTCCCACCAGCGGGGCACCGCCCCAGCCGGGACAAACTCTAAGCTCCCGACCAGCCACTCGAATATGTGGTAGTGTAGTGCATGTTAGTGTAAGTGAGTGTGTAAGGGGAGAGGATAGGACAAGGAAGGGGAAGGACAGATCGCGTGCGGTCCGTGGCCCGTTTGTTAGGGTACTTCTCCGGCATTCGCCTGGCGTTGATCGGAGAAACCACGGAAAACTACCGATCAAAGCAGCCGGCCGCTAGAATTCTCCTCCAGACAGCGACTGAATTTGAACTAGCTGAAAAGCTAGTGCCGAAAATCCTGTCGCCATCAGGACTCGAACCTAGGACTTCCCGGCCAGAGGCGCTGCAGTGACATCAGTTGATGCACTGAGCTACCGCTCCCGGTCCCTTAATTCTGTAATATATCTAATCTCTCTCCGGGAAGTAGGCAATAAATATCAAAAGAACACTAAAATGACAATTGAAGTTCTCTAACACTAACAAAAAAGGAGTCTGCCTAAAATAATTGGACTTCTGAAGAATTTTGACTGCTGCTTGAAGCACACTGCTTTAAGGAACTTTTTGAAAACAAGATTCGAAACTACTGTAGTATATTAAGGAGGGAGGTACCTACTATAACTCCTACAATGAACTGAAATAATGTTCGTTACACTGGAAACTACCCATACCCATAGTTCAGTTTAAAAGAAATTAAATTTTATCAAAATAAACAACTCAATTAATATAGTTGGTTGATATAAGACCATATGGTCTCATTGATATTTCAAATAAATCAATATGTATTGAGATTTATTAGAAATTCTTGAGGCGGTATTTTCAATTTCTTTAGGGATTTCTCCTCAGACCACCCCTTAAAACCCACAGCAGGACCAAACCCAAAATCCAGCAGCAACCGACTTAAAAACGTTAAACTTTAACTTTTAAACGCAAGAAGATAGCTATTTCGCCTTAAAAGCAGCGATAGAGATGGTGTGGTATTGTTATTCTCCAACAACAATCACACCAGCTGTAAAGTAAAACGGAACGTAACATTTAAACCACATTAACGCCGGAAGCGGTAGCTCAGTGCATCAACTGATTCCACTGCAGCACCTGACCGGGAGGTCCCAGGTTCGAGTCCTGACGGCGACAGAATTTTCGACACTAAATTTTAAGCTAGGTCGCATTCAGTCGCTGTCTGGAGGAGAATTTTAGCGGCCGACTGCTCTGATCGGTAGTTTTCCGTGGTTTCTCCGATCAACACCAGGCGAATGCCGGAGCAGTACCCTACCAAACAGGCCACGGACCGCGCGCGATCTGTCCTTCCTCTTCCTCGTCCTATCCTCTCCCCTTACACACTCACACTAACATGCACTACACTACCACAATTTCCGGGAGGCCGGTCGGGAGTTTAGAGTTTGTCCCGGCTGGGGCGGTGCCCCGCTGGTGGGAGAGTCCTGGTTAGGGGGAAACCCCACTAGCCGACGGTAGGTCGGTGCCGGATCTCGCCATCCAGCGAGGGGAAAATCATTGCCATCCCGAGAGAAAAATCATGCACTACACTAACGGGACTAATGACCGAAGCAGTTGACGCGCCCGGATACACGAAAAAAATCAATTAACAACATTAACCCGCAATATTAATTTTTAAATTTAAGACGTTATATAATTTAATACATCATGCGATAAATAATGAAAATTTAGATACCATTAGCAAAAAAGTTTAACTAGGTGTGTGGAAAATGGAAGGAAAAGATTCGTATCTTTCAGCCTGGATACGAAGAGAAGAAATCACATTACTTTTTAATTATTTAGTGAACAGAAATACGATAAATATTATCGCTACTCGTGAGACACGACATGGGAGAAATGCTAGTAACTTTAGCTCCTGCCTCTTTGCAAATAGCTCCTGTTAATTAGGAGCGAATTATTATTGTCAATCAACTTTGTCAAAAAGGCTTGTTGCTATCTTTATTAATTATTCAACTTGCTATAGTAAGGGAGTGGGTAAAGTTTTGAAAGTTCAAGAAAGTGTGTAAAGACTGCAAATCTTCCCCTTCACCACACACAGTTTTTAATCGTTTGTGGCGTTAAATAAACAAAATAATTAGGGTCACGAAAGGGTTAGCGGATTGTTTTTTAAAAAGTAAAGCGACAAAAACGCTATTAAACTCGCATCAAGTACTTTTTCTCATAAAAATAAAACTCGGGATATTGTTGATGGTCGCTAGGTTTCATAAAAAGTTGCCGAGTTATAATTTTATGTAATCATTTTAGAAAAGGGAGTGAATTAAAGACAAAGAATGCAATTGTCAAATGTTACACCATACATAATATCAACTATTTACTTAATTACTTTAATTAATTTAACCACCCTTTAATTAATTACCTTAATATTACAACCTTTTGGTTGAGAAATACCAAATTTATATTTAATGCAAAAATATCTGGAATATCTATGCGTATTTTTAATTACCTTCAGAGTATAGAAGTTTGTGTTTAGAAAAGTAATTGTTTTCCTAAGCTTTGGAGCGTCTGAATGTGAACTCCGTTACCATGCCAGCATAAAGGTTGAATGCCGTTAATTCTATAAATGTGTGTATTGGAAGCAAACAATAAAGTCAAATACTTAACCTTTGTAGGTTTACGATCATATAGTTGACATTGGAAATTGAGATCATGGGATTTGGTCAGAGTAAATTAAAATATTGAAACTTGTGGACTTTTGCGGAATGGAGTATCGTCATGTTACCAGTCCATGTGTAGTTGTTTTGGAGTTTTGATGTACATGTCTTTTAGATGTTATAATCATTTTGCATCTTTTCAGAATTAAAGTTGACACAGTTTCTTGACCACTGTGTGCGCCAATATTCCGAAACGTTGGCAATGTCAGTGATTTAGTGTTTTAATTGTCTCTGACCAAATCCCGTAATCTCAACTTCCGATTACAAATTTTCAATATTGTCAATGGCAGATCGTTCCCTGAAAGTTTATGTACCCGCCAAGCACCATTGCAGGATGAGTTGCCTCGCAATCAGGGGTGGGAGGTTAGGAGAAACGAGGTCACGTGTGTAACTCCGTTAAATGAGATTTCCCACCTCTTGTTCCTTTGATAAAATGTGTTCATCTTCTACCCCCCTTACACACTAGAAGTTTGTAACATTTATACCTAGTTCGGAACAAACGTTACAATTTTCTGAGTGATATAGAGGAGACGTAGATAATAACGTTTTCCGAATGAACTTGTTTAACATTTCTTAAAACAAACTTAAAAGTTGACATTTGCTCCCGTTTATTAGGCAACTGATAATACACTGGCCAGACTGCTTTCCGACGCAGTCAAAGAGATGCCTGCCAAGCGCCAATACACCATAACCAGTGTATAGAGATCAACGTAGGTAGTGGAGGGCAATACCTTGCGACTACTTATCGGTAATGGGGTGATCGCGAGTTTGATTCCAGCCAGGTGCCGGAAATTCGTCGGATGTGTTTGAAGTCAGCGAGATTGTAACGAATACCGAAATCGAATTTGTAGGCCTTCTGCTCTGATCAGTGGTTTCTGTAGTTTTCTTAATCACTTCCAGGCGAATGCCGGAGTGGCATTCGAAAAATGGTCCACGAACCGCGCGCGATCTTTCTTTTGTAATTGAGACCCCAAGCGATGGGTTGATTACTTATCCTCGTATGGCCCATCCCATTGATCTTTCTAGAGAACTCCGTCAACCATTGGAGATACGAACTACAGTGAACACGCGTGTTTACTCAGACTCTGACTCGTGATGGGAAAATCGGTATTTTCTCCTTTGTGCCCGATCACACTCCACATTCGTAACTTGCCCCAAAGAGAACATTCACCTCGGATTGCATCTACCTTTGGCTGCACTGCTTGTTCACCGTCATGCTGGCATCGGCATAAGCCAGAACACAACACTTCGAAACCTCTACCCCTTGAGTTTGAGCGAGACCGCCCTGCTAGCTCAGAGCTTCCGACTTTCCCGGTTGGTATCGCAGTCCACCGGAATTGTGTCGAGACAAGTCCCTACTCATTTTTCTGTGAGTACCGGGCATCTGCCTCAACAAAGTCAACACAACGGCCGGGCGGGTCGGCGTCCCGAACCTGTCTCCTGAATGCAATGTCCTATACTAACGACGTGGGTATCGCCAGAAATCTGGACGCCCGGATTACAATTCCCACAATTTCTAGGTGGGACTCGCCAGCAGCGGTCAGCGGGGCATGCATGGTGGGCAGTGGGAGTGGACGGTGGGTGGGCATGTGCGAAGTGCAGCAGTGAGACTGCTGTAAATCTCAGTTACAATCCCTCTTTTTTGACACCTCTTCTAAAAGTACTAAAAGTACTCGTTAGTAAAAAGTATGTACATGTAAATTGTAAGTATGTACATGTCTATTGTATTTGTTTTGTAGTTAATAATTACAGTGCTGTTCAAGTAGATCATTTTCCCAGAAAATTCTTCAATAAATTTGTGCCTAATTAACTTTGACTTTCTTTACACAATATGTCGCTACCTTTGTACTATACTGCACACACCCAAAAATCCTACTATAGAGATATCAAGAGGAAAATACTTCAAATACAGATATGAATTTATTGTATTGTATTTTTAAATTTTTTTTAATTAAAAGTACTTCCTGATTGCAACAGCTATTTATTCCACTGGTTCAATTAGTTGTCACAGATTTCACTGATTCAAACAGTGAAGTTTCACTAATTCAAAAAATGGACCCGTTTTCACTGATTCGTTCAGTTCAATTCACTGATTGCCAGTGGCAGGGTTATAACTGACACAATCAGTGAATAGTCACTGTCAGTAGTTTTTCACTGCTTCAAGCTGAGAGAGTAGTAGTTCGTCATCAGATTCTGCACACGTCTTCTTTAAGTGCCGGTACCTCTGAACATGTGTACATTATGACAAGCGGAGTAGATAGATTGATGATGCTTGGGCGGATACCCACTGCGGTGGTTCGTCTGCGGAAAACGCCAGCGGCGGGCAGTGGGTTGGCGAGTGCGTAGGACAGCGACGCAGTGCAGCCCCGGCGGCCGCAGTAAATCTCGGCCACAATCGCTCGCTGCGCCGCGCAGAGCATGAAAAGCGTCGTGCGCAGAGCCTCCGCCCTCCCCCATCCCCTCCCCTCCCCCTCCCCCATGGCCTCCTGGCACGCGTCCACCGGGTCGCCCCCCCCTCCACTCCCCCGGTCGCCACGACCGTGCTATGACCCCAAGAAGACTACACTACATGGCTGCTTTAACGCACGAGATAAGTAATGTACGAGCTTAGTAGCATGGGCTCTAGGCCTCCGGAGTATGCTAGAGTATATGAAGCGTTTATTTTGGAAACGTTTATTTGGTAATTTATTTGTTGTTAAATATATTCGTTATTGGGGTACACACATTAAGACTGAAAAGGGAACATTCCTCACTCTACTCTATTCGTTGCTACAGAGGATGGATAAGTTTAAAAAACTTATCAGTGACAAAACATTGAATATACCAACTTTGTTATCAAATATGTAAATGGAGAAGAGAAGTCATTTCGTGACCCCGCATCTAGACGTCAGCTACCTCGTGATGACCTCCAAAATGACTAAAACATCCTACTCTTGACTCCAACTACACTATGACCATAATCGCTTCACTTATGAGTTCATTAATGTGCAAACTTAGTAGATCATGCTTTCAAACCATCCAATGTGAATTTAGAGATTGAAATGTTTTTATTTGTTTCTATTTTTTCTTCATGGCAAAACTATTTAAAATAAGTTGACTTCAGTCTTCTTGATGTTCATATATTGCAAAGAATTTGTTTGTTATTTTCTGGTTGTGCTAATAATGTCGATTGGTAATGTCAGAAATATATTGAGTTCTTAGTTAGAAATGTTCCCTCAAAAATCAGGAAAGAAATAAAGCTACGTGCTAGTACAGGAGAGATTTCCTCTAATAACAAACCCTTTATGATCGACTGCATCTCTATTATAATCTTCCTTTTAGCTGTTGGCTCGGCTAACTTAAAGCCACAAAAAATATTACTGAAATAACTCGAGGACTTATGACAAAACTAGAAATGTGTTCCTTCTAAAATCAGGTTAGAAAAACATTCTGCAATAATAAAACACCTACATCGTGATACTTGTTTACTCCAAAATGACAATTTATGACTTGTCACATTCCTTGTGTGGCGCGATATAATAGGTTATTACTATTACATCTGCGTTTATTATATACTGAAAACGATTCATGCTTTGAACATGACATTAAGCAACTTAATTTTTGACATATATTTCACGAGTAAACCCTTTTTGAGTTATGTTAAAATTCGCTTAAAATTCTGGAAAAGTGCGATGCCCATCATAAGAAGGAAATACTGGGAAAATGCACACAGCGATTTCCTGAGGTTTCCAAGTCAACTATGTTGCGCTGGCAGTTAAGTTGAACGACGGGTTTATAAATTCCTTTTCTCAAAGAAATTTCTTTAGATTAATTAAATTTATTTAATGTAGGTATTTTAAGGGTTCCTAATATAAATTAGGTCAGTTTAATTCCTAGAGAATTTACGAATTTTATCCGTAGGATCGTCAAAGAAACACGAAGAAACAAGAAAATTGTGTGCCAAAAAAAAGGAAAAGAATCGTTCAATTCTAACATTCCAAGAATAAGTTACAAATATAATTCAAAATATAATAAAAAACATTTGATTTTTACTCATTGCCCCCTTATGGTATAAAGCAATCTCATTCTGCATCTCTCTCCCACTAGCTCTCTGGAGATACTTCATACTTGTTCTCTCTTTTTTCTCCTCTATTTTCCTCCACTTTCTCTTACCTCTCTATTTTTATTTATTTCTCTCCCGTTCTACTTTTTCATCTCTTCCTCTCTCCCCCTCTCTCTCCCTCCCTTTCTCTCCCTCTCTCTCCCTCTCTCTCCCTCTCTCTCCCTCCCTCTCTCTCCCTCTCTCCCTCCCTCTCTCTCCCTCTCTCTCCCTCCCTCTCTCTCCCTCTCTCCCTCCCTCTCCCTCTCTCTAGTTTTTCCTTCCCTTTATTTTTTTTTTTTCCTTCTACCTAGCTTTTTCCTTCTCTCTAGCTCTTTCTTTCTCTATAAATCTTTCCTTTTACTGTAGCGCTTTCCTTCTCTTTAGTACCGTCTTTCTCTTCTCTCTAGCTCTTTTTGTTCTCTCTGACTCTTTCCTTCTCTGTAGATTCTCCATTCATCGTAGTACCTTGTCCTTTTCGTCGGGCCTTGCTTTTCCGTACGCCCTTTCCGTCCTACTCATTCTTTTCGACCACCTCGCGTTGTTTCCTGTTTTTCCCGTCAGTGCCGCTGCAGACATTTTACGGTGATCTCTTTGATCTCTAGGAAATCCACCGCTTGCTGAGGCGCGCCGGTCGCTGGTCGAGGCGGTGCAGTCCTCTGATCTTTCAATGTTGGCTGTCTTTTTTTCTTCTCATTCGCAAGTACACGAAAGGACTTGCGGCTTTGAAATTGCTTGCTGGAGAACAGGATTTGTAAAACGCGAAAGAGGCATTTATCCCAAGTAGTCTACGAGATAGACAGATGTTCTTGGTTCAACCTCTGAACGGATTAGAATTCAGCTTGTGTAGCGGAAATTTTTAATTTCTCTTTTTCATGTAACAAGGTTAGGCATAGGAAGTTCACCGACCTTGACGTTAAAACCAAATACTTTAGAGTCAACAGATGACACTTTGCGATATAACGGGAGATATTTGAAGCTAGCGACCCTACTTGATACCGAAAAATTGAATGACAGCAAAACTTCAGTCTGTTCGTGTGTCTGTCTGTTTGTCCGACTGTGGTCATCGCTAGCGCCTAAACCATTCAGCAAATTTTCTTTAAAATTGAAATTTACCAATTGATCTAAATGAACGCAAGAGGTTTAAGGTTTCAAACGGATATTTTGATTTTCGAGGATACTTTACATGAAGCCTCAAAACTCTTTCACAATTTTCTCAAAAATGACACCAAAATGTTTGACCAAACTTTGTCTTTGGATAGCGTAAAGGACGCTTAAGAGAACTGTGCAGGTCTCATGTTCCTTAAAATCCCAGATTCTTGAAAATTGAAAAACTTCAGTTTTTTGCGTCTTCCTCAAACTATAATATTGAAGATGGAGATTTCTTCCTTAATGAAATCTGTTCCTTAAAGACGGATCTTCAAATAAGTTAATTTTTTTCTAAAATAGTTCCCTTCGTCTATGTCCTCTGTTATTGGAACTTGAACTGCGGGCAATAATGTCTGCGGGCCGTGAACTGAGTGTCTTTCATCTATGTCCGAATTCCTAAAAATGTAGCATAGAGTAAAATGTACAGTGATTGGCCACTTAAGAGTTGTGACACCATTAACTCATTTGAAAATAAAAATTTTGAAAATTTTCTTGGAACTTTCTACTGTTCAATGGTTCTTTTACTTATCCCAACCATAATTTCTATCGGAAAATAATTATTACATTATTAATTTTTTTAGTAAAAACGTGTCATATTATACAGTTATTGGCCAACATGAGGACAGTGATTGGCCACTCAATTATTTCTCATATAAACAACTAGTATAACCATAAATTTCATTAATTATTGTATTCACGATGAAAACACAATTTGTAAGATACAGATTAAGTATAACTTATAATATTTAATATAATAATATTTTATATGAGTGCTATAGGGAAAAATTACAATATCCACGACTTTCAAATCTGAACATGTTCCACTTAATTCGGATATGTCTTCTGGACGCCTACGAATATAACCACAGAGAGTGTGGTTTTATTTTTTAAATAGAAATGGATGGAATACGTTTCAAATATATTCGTAGAATACCTCAATTGTCATCCATCCGTTCTCCAAGATGCGACCGGGAGCTGTAGGTCAGTGCATCAACTGATGTCACTGCAGCGCCTCTTACCCGGAGGTCCTAGGTTCGAGTCCTGACGGCGGCAAAATTTTCGACACTAGCTTTTCAGCTAGGTCCAATTCAGTCTCTGTCTGGAGGAGAATTCTAGCGGCTGCTCTGGTTGGTAGTTCTCTGATCAACACCAGGCGAATGCCGGAGCAGTACCCTAACAAACGGGCCACGGACCGCGCGCGACCTCTCCTTCCTCATCCTTGTCGTATCCTCTCCCCTTACACACACACTTGCCCCGTTGGTGGGAGAGTCCTGGTTAGAGGGAAACCCCACTAGCCGACGGTAGGTCGGCGCCGGATCTCCGGCAGGGGAAGATCACCGCCCTCTCCCGCGAAAAAAAAACATGCACTACACAAACGGGACTAATGACCAAAGCAGTTGACCAGAAACACGAAAAAATCAATCAATCAATCCAAAATTTCATCTACATTACTTCCCTCGATGTACCCTATAACTTCAAGTCATATTCTGATGTCTTATGCGATGACACACGAACAAGCGGCTGTAACTGCTTCACTTGCCCATGTAGTGATTATGGAATGTCCTTCCTCTTTGGAGAACCTTTCCAGTCTAGTTCAAGTATCCACCTAAGTAGACTGGCTTCTTATTCTTTAGAGAAAACAGTATCAGGACCTAGAGCTGTTTTGTGATCTGGAATATTTAAACGACACTGCAAACTTGTTTCGGGAACACCAAATGATTTTGCAGCAGAATGCACAAATGCCCCGTTATTTATAACACATTTGGTGGCATTGCAATGGCTCCGGTATCATACTGCTGTATCGGCTTCTTTGGCATTGTAAGATCATTTATTTCAAGCCCATGCAGGATTTACCTATGTGCAATGATATTAAACTACGATTAGAAACAATGTATGAACAATTATTAGCAGAGTTGCCAATAACACAATCCACCCACTACCGAAGATACAGTCATTACCCCCCCCCGTATGCCACAAAATACACAAAGCTAGGCTTCTCATTTTCAGCTGATATCATTTTCACTAAATAATATTTGCAATTTATGATATATCATTGTGAGGCCCCGTAAGTAAATTTGTAATTTTGTTATAATTTACTGTACCGTGTAGACTGATGATAACGGCAAAGCCGTCGAAAGCCGGCTATCTTAATAAAAATAATATGTTGACGAAGATGAACTCTTTTATTTCTTCTCATAAGAACGTCAACAACACCACATCAGAATTCTCACAATTTATATTTTTTATTTAAAAACTTTTCTGTATATGGAACTGATTTCTGACATGTTTCTTATCTATGCAACTAAGGTGTACGTATAAAAGTTTTTAAAACTAAATTGGAGAGGCCCCGTAACTAAAAGCAATATTGCTATTAACACATTTTTGGGTGGAAAATATACCTCGATTATGAACTTTTTATGCAATATCTCTTATAGAATGTACGCAATAATAACAGAATATGAGTAGTCAGTGAAACATCTGCGTATCTGCCGATAAATTTTTAAAATATTTATATAATTAATTTGGATATGATTCATTTTGATCTATCTGGACATATTTTTTGCATTGCGAAGAAATGTATGATGAGTAGGTAGATTTTAAAGTAAAGTACACATTTTCACAGAGAAATAAAAAGAAAAGTGGAAATGTTTCGTTTTGTTATGACTTGCATTGACTTCATCTACTACAGCATGTTTGTTGAATTGGAACAGATAAAATTTTGTATTTCTACTGACGAAAATATAATTTCCTCCGGCACGTTTATGTACATTTGTATAATTGAATATAAAATACTAATGTAACCTCTAAATCGCAGCTTTCTCAGGAGATTTACTCAACTCTTCCCGTTTCCTGACGGAATGTAGCATAATGAGTTTTTAATCCTGGGCGAGGATGTTATCGTGTCAGAATATCTAACAGACGATTACATAGATCAGTAATGATATTGAAAATAATTCTGATAATGATGAAGGAAAACGAAGATAAGAAAACATTCCTAAACTCACATGTTAACAGCTATTAAGATAATTCTTCAAGGTTTTTGATTCAGAGAAAAAACGTTCCCGATGAAGTGTTTCATTAGATATGTATAAGTATGAACACATACTTATACTCGTACATACAAATGGTGAAAATAGGGCCAAACGTAGGGTTGCCAACTATGTTCATGTAAGAGGGAGGACACTCAAGAGAAAAAACATCTCTTTTAGAATCAATCTATAATTTTACAATATTCATGAAAATCAAATTAAACAAGTTCATAATTACCTCTTAATAAATGTGTACTTTTTTTCGCTTCTGACAGCTTACAGTAAAGTTTTGTTTTATTTTATAAAATCGTAAAAGGCTAAACAACTCATGTCAAAATTAACGTAAGTTAATAATTCTCTCCGAATAAGACTAACATCATTTCTATTTCTTTCTTCTCACAATTTGAGATTCATAAGTGAAAATATTCTTTCACAAAATGTAGATGAAGCTGACATAATTAAAATAATTGAAAGAATATTTTTACGTTTCTTATATATAATAATTAAAGCGTATTTTTGCGACTCTTTTTTATTTTATCCGCCAGACATGAACACTATGATGCATGCATGTGTCAGCGTTCAGAAAAACGATATTCATGTTTTCCATTCTAAATTAAATAATAAACGATAGAACGTAGCGAGTTATAGACCGGTTATATAATAAATGACAACAAAATTTTAAATATTTACTAAAAGGAGGACATTTAAAATACAAAGAAGCACGAGAGCACACTTGACGTAAATGAAGGACTGTCCTCCCAAATGGAGAACGGTTGGCAACCCTTGGCAGAAGTCATGCTAAGCCTAGATGAGAGCGGAAGCTCCGACCTCCCTGTCTCTAAACAGGGAATCTTAGTATTAGTTTGCCCTTTCCTTTCGATGGAGAGACCGACTGCGATATAACAGCGAACACAGCATTGTTGCCGCAGCATTGTTGTCCGGGAGACCGTGCTAGGATTCGGGGTCCCAAAGGTAGCAGGTTTTAGACTCTAGCTTGGCAGCTGAATCGCATCTTCGAACTTGGAGGCGGTTTCAAACGAACGGGTGCTCTGATCGGTAGTTTTTTGTGGTTTCTCCAGTCAGTACCGGGCACATTACTGAACATAATCTTTACTAACGAACCGCATGCCATTTCCCTTCTTTGCAGCGCCTCTGTCCAGGAGGTCCTAGGTTCGAGTCCTGACGGCGGCAGGATTTTCGACACTAGCTTTTCAGCTAGGTCTAATTCATTCGCTGTCTGGAGGAGAATTCTAGCGGCCGGCTGCTCTGATCGGTAGTTTTCCGTGGTTTCTCCGATCAACGCCAGGCGAATGCCGGAGCAGTACCCTACCAAACGGGTTACGGACCGCGCGCGATCTCTCCTTCCTCATCCTAGTCCTATCCTCTCTTCTTACACACACACTTACACTAACATGCACTACACTACCACATATTCCGGGAGATCGGTCGGGAGCTTAGAGCTTGTCCCGGCTGGTGCGGTGCCTCGCTGGTTGGAGAGTCCTGGTAGGGGGGAAACCCAACTAGCCGACGGAAGGTCAGCGCCGGATCTCGCCATCCAGCGGGGGAAGATTAACGACATCTCGCGAGAAAAAAACATGCACTACACTAACGGGACTAATGACCCAAGCAGTTGACCCGCCCGCAAACACGAAAAAAACAAACCAAACCAAACCAAACCAAACCAAACCAAACCAAACCATTTCCCTTCTTCATTCAGGCGCCCTGTTCTTCCTTACACACAGAGACACTACACACACACACACACACACACACACACACACACAGAAACCCACATGCACAACTTGTCGGGGGTATAGTGCTTGTCCCAGTCGCTTCCCCGCTGGAGAAAATAGTTGGAGAAGGAAACCCAGCAAACCATCGAGTAAGACTATGTCGGATATAACGTTCTAGTAGATAAGGAGCTCTTATGAAGTCGTAGGCTTCCGCGGCCAGAGTCAATATTACATTCTTGGCTGTCCGGGTGACGCCGCGTTAAGTTATCTGGTGCCGACGTTTCGATCATCATGTCGTGATCTTCATCGATACGAGCCCTGATAAAGATCACGACATGATGATCGAAACGTCGGCACCAGATAACTTAACGCGGCGTCACCCGGACAGCCAAGAATGTAATGAGGAGCTCTTATGTTTGAAAGAAGAAGCTCCCGGGATTTAATATGCACTACACTCACTGGACTAAAGATTTGAGAGACTTTAATCAATGATTACTCACTCCACGGAATGAATAATGATAGGATGAGCATGGAAGGTAAATGATGAGAAGTGAATGATTATGAAAAATTTAGATGAGGCATGTAGTGGTCTGAGAAATCTACTACTACACAATCAGAATATTGGTTTAGCGGTGAAATGTCGTTGACATTTGAAACAAAATAATTCAAGGCGTTATCATTACCAAGAATATTGTTTAATTCAAGAGGAGCTTTTGATGACTTATCCATCATCATCATCAGTTTTCAGCTGTTTGGAAGGCGCAAAAAGACTACTACTAGTCTACCAATCATTTTGTGGCTTCCAAATAGCAGAAAACTGATGATCAATCAAAAGCTGCTCTTGAATTAAATAATATTGTTGGCAAATGACAACGCCTTGAATTATTTCAAACACAATCAGAAGGTTTCGCGGGAATCGAACACGCATGCTTTGTCTCCACAAACGTGCAAGGATCTTGAAGCTCCGGTGGCAGGTGTGAACAAATCTGCTGCGTGCAAGAATAAGAAGTTTTTAAAAACGGAAAGTTGTGAGTTAGTGTGTAGCTGTAGTATATTCATGAGCAAATATTTGTCATATGGGTATATGTTCCTGAAACAACTTCCGTCTATGAATTTATAATTCGTCAAACAAAATTTGCCACTTTTCTGTGTCTATTTTAATATTTCATTTATCTTTTTAATAGCTGCACTTAAATTATACTTGGTTTCTACTAACTACTTACAACTTAAATATATTATACATTTGTATATAATATTACATGTCTTTGTATGCATCTGACATGTGGTTAGGCGGAAGAGCGAGCCTGATGGACCGAGCCTCGCCATATCAATAAAGGCATTCTTATTATACAAAGATTTTTGTATGATACACAAATTGTTTTTCGTAAACATTTTTCTTATCGTAGGTATTACCACGAATGCTTTGGAAATTGTCGATAAATCCCCGACTCGCGAATCTAGGAGGGGATTTATCTCAGATTTTCCAAAGCACGAGTGGTATTTAATAGGACTATTCCACGAATAAAATTACGTCCAACAGAGTTCCAAAATGGATCAAATACTGAAAATAACTGCAAGCATGTTCAAATCAAAGACGTTGCGTTATAGTGCATACGCGGTTTATTGCACATCAGTGCAGAGATCGATACATACCGCTTCGTAAGATAAATGAGTCGCAGATTATTATTGGTCAGTAGGGAGGGGCGGTAAGAGAAATCAGATAGAAAAACCGATACATTTTTTAAGATACACCGCCCTGTTTGGGGCATTTTATATGTCTGGTTAAACACTATTAGTTTTAATTTCACGAGTGGAATAATCGTATTACTTATATGCTATCTCTTTTATTTACAAATATGATCTATTTTACTATTGTTTTTATTTGTAGTTGTATTCTATCCTCTTTGTAGTATTTATACCATTATCTTTGATCTGACAAAATACACTAAACGTCACAGTCTTCTCATGCAACCTTTATATTAAGTGACGTAACTCAATTTGCCTGCACACTATAAAAATATATTCTTTCTATATTTCCATCAAAATGCGTTGACTAAAAGCAAACACACAAACAACTTCAGCAAGGCCGTGTTGAAGTGTTTGCAATTCTTTACACTCAAATACCGCAACCGGTGGTGTTTTCTATTTCGGGCAAGAGGCTTGTGTAAATGAACGTGCTTTTAATTGTAGCGAAGCTTAAAATTAAAAGGGTAGGAGCGCCCGGTGTCGCTTGTGGGAAGAAAAACTGGAAAAGCCCTTTGAGAAGAAAGAGGCGGCGGCCGACCAACGTCGAAAGGATGCAAAAGGGATTTTATGCCTTTCACAAAGTACACAAATATTCAAAGCTACTACGTGCGGAATTTTCAGAAACTGCGAAAAAAGTTCAATGAGGACGTTGCACCCAAAACAGATATCGGGATTGACCTTGATAGCGTGTCAAAAGGAAGAGAATTCTAATTATATTGACAAAACAAATTACTACCATCTCGATCAGATTTTTGTCCAGTTTCCCTGATCCATTGAGGAAATGCTGAGATAGCCCCTTAATTCGCTTCTGGACGTAAATGTAGTTTCACTATGCGCACGTTTTGTTGAGCTCTCCTTTTGCTTGTAGTGGTGGAAGTAGAGCTGAGGATGAGTTACTATTTAGTTAGCAATGCATAAAAATAAAATGTGCAGTTTTTTTACCGTTACAAATAAGTTTTCTACAACACGGGAACAAAAATATCTAGTTTTTTGATCTTCCGTGGTTTCTCCGATCAACACCAGGCGAATGCCGGAGCAGTACCCTACCGAACGGGCCATGGACCGCGCGCGATCTGTCCTTCCTCTTCCTTGTCCTATCCTCTCCCCTTACACACACACACACATTACACTAACATGCACTACACTACCCCATATTCCTGGAGACCGCTCGGGAGCATAGAGCTTGTCCCGGCTGGGGCGGTGCCCCACTGGTGGGAGAGTCCTGGTTAGGGGGAAACCCCACTAGCCGGCGGTAGGTCGGTAGATCTCGCCATCCAGCGGGGGACGATAGCCGCCATCTCCCGAGAAAAACATGCACTACACTAACGGGACTAATGACCAAAGCAGTTGAAGCGCCCGGAAACACGAAAAAATCAATCAATCAATCAATTTATTGGACAGACTCAACTGTTTATAGAAATGCATTCTTTTCTCTTAAAATCACTCAAGCTTTAGGTGTTTCATCTGCTGATACTAAATAAAAACGAGCATTATTTAAAGGTTATATTATTTACTTCATGTGTTTGCCAAAACTATTGACCGCGTATATAAATCCATTTACGTCTAAAAGCTTTAATATCAGACATTCACTTCGATTTCTTTTGCCACTATTTTGTTTTCCAAGGATGCAAAAGGGATTTTATGCTTTTCACAGCGTACACAAATATTCAAAGCTACTGTGTGCGTAATTGCCACAAACTGTGAAAAGGAAAATGATTGAATGGGAACGTTTTGCACAAAACGAATTTCGTGCTTGACTTTAATGATGTGTGAAAATGAAAGACATTATAATTTTAATGTCAGAACAAATTACTGTAAAGAGTTATTTTTGTTTGTGAAAGCGCATTTTTACTTAAAAGCGTTATTGTTCATTTGAAAATCCTACAATTAATTAGCAACCAAACATCATTTCTGTTTATAATTTTTAATTTTATTTAACGTCTTCCCAAATGAATACATTTGCAGTGCTAATAAGAAAGTATATTTTCGATATCTTTACCAACCGTATACATTCTAATAATAGTAATTATTATTATTATTATTATTATTATTATTATTATTATTATTGTTTTATTATTATTATTAATACTATCATTATTATTGTATTTTGATTATAATGTTATTGTGATTATTATTACTTTTAGAAAATAATGATAAATCTCTTTGCTAGGAAAAAATCTTCATTTTACAAATATTAAATAACCCTTTATGCTGCACCGCATACTTGGCCGATGTGTTCTTGCATGACCTTTCTGTTTCATCTTCTTAGTCCTTTCGATATAACAACTCACTCGATATCACTTTCTTTCAGATACTTTCACTTCTTTCCCGAATTATCGTTACTTCACTATCTACTTCTGTAAGCGAACTTTAAAATATTGACCACTCCCTCTAACCATCTGCCTTCCACAAACGTCTACCTCGTTCTTTCACCACTGACTCCTACCACTGCGTGCAACCTTGTGCCTCTTTCTTCTTGTCTCTCCTATTTTTGATAGTACGATCGGAACTCACTTGTCCTTATACACCGTATACTACTCGCGCAACTTTTCTTGAACGGTGACCTTGGTTCCCCCTCCCTTGAGCAATAAACAGTTGAAGGCAAAAGCTCGCAGCGAGAACTGATGACAATATTCCAAGCATTAAAACTTCGTTGACGCAAAACAGGAGCTAGTCAAAGCTAGTTTCTTTCATAGTGGAGAACTTTTGGTCAGGTTTATTACCTTTATCCAACGAAATGGCTGAGGTAGGTCCAGGTTCTTCAAGAGAGGCACCTAAAACTTCTATCTCGTGACACTGCTGTTGCCTACCCAGAACGATGAACTAGCCGCCCATATAGCAGGTTTCACTTTGATTTTCCAGAGGTTGACATTACTGTAAATACTCTAGTGGCCGACTTTGTAACTAATACCCCCACTCCGCCCGCTTCTTCAATCCATGGTTCAAGAAAAGTTGCGTGAGTTGTATATTGGGTAGTCTCAACTGTTTATAGAAATGCATCGTTTTCTCATAATCTCACCCTAGCTTTATTTGATTCACCTACTGACACTAAATGAAAACAAGCATTATTTAAAAGTTTAATTATTTACAATACGTGTTTGCCAAAACTACTGACACTCTGTATAAATCTCTTTGCGACTAAAATCTTCAATATGATACACTGAGTTTGCTTTCTTCCGCCACTGTTATGTTTTTGTCTTCGTTGTTTGATTTCTTACATCTAAAATATTTTTCATTTTAATCTTTTGATATGGAATGGCTCATCTCTTAACCAGTTTCCAGTTTCTTCTTAAGAACCGGCGGAGAATGAGTCCTACAATCGCGCAAAAACAGGCAACTTTGCACTCTTCTGTTTCTTTTATTGCCTCACGAGCAACGACAAAGGGAAGAAATTCGAAATACTCCCAAGACATTTCAAACATTTACCAGCGCCACTCTGCAGGGTACTCCGTCAGATTTATGCCTATATGAGTTGGCACTCTTACAACAAACCCCTTAAAACCGGCCCACATTTCCAACGATCCAAACCGGGAATGGTAGCTCAGTGTATCAACTGATCTCACTGCAGCGCCTCTGACCGGGAGGTTCTAGGTTCGAGTCCTGACGGCTGCAGGATTTCCGACACTAGCTTTTCAGCTAGGTCGAATTCAGTCGCTGTCGGGAGGAGAATTCTTGTGGCCGGCTGCTCTGATCGGTAGTTTTCCGTGGTTTCTCCGATCAACACCAGGCGAATGCCGGAGCAGTACCATATCAAACGGGCCACGGACCGCGCGCGATCTGTCCTTCCCATTCCTTATTCTATCCTCTCCCCTTACACACACACCTACACTAACATGCACTAGACTACCACATATCCCAAAAGAGACCGGTCGGGAGCTTAGAGCTTGTCCCGGCTGGGGCGGTGCTCCGCTGGTGGGAGAGTTCTGGTTGGGGGAAACCCCACTAGCCGACGGTAGGTCGGCGCCGAATCTCGCCATCCAGCGGGGGAAGATCACCGCAATCTCCCGAAAAAAAGCATGCACTACACTAATGGGACTAATGACCAGAGCAGTTGACGCGCCCGGGGACATGAATCAATCCATCAATCCAACGACCCAACGACTGAGCTGGATCAGAGCAACAACTGGTCTCCCTATTTGTGGTAGTACGAGTAAGGGAAGATAAGGAGACAAAAGTAAGAAAGGAAACTTCACGTGCACTCTGTAGCCCGTTAGCAAAATTTCCCATCATTCGTGCGGTATTAATTAAAGAAACCACGGAAAACTATGGATCAGAGCAGACGGCCGCGAAATATTGAGCTAGATAAGTAACTAGTGTCGATAATTCAACACCATCGGGACTCGAATTCTCAGACATTCCGGTCAACGATGGTGTAGAGTCAACAATTTTTCCGCTCAGATATTGCAGCAGATTAAATTCTCCCTCTACAGTTCAACCTACCAGTAAACAGTCGCTTTAACAACTGAACAGATGATTGATTGATTTATGGTACTGATTGAAGTTTACGGATAAGTAAACTATGATACGGATAAGTTAGCTATGATCATTAGGGAAGTGAATAATTTATCCGGGGAGGTAACGGTGTTCCTCTCCCGCTGGATGGAGAGATCCTGCGACAACATACACATCGGATTGCGGGATTCCCCCTACGGGTATCTCCTCCTGACGGGTACCGCGCTACTCGAACAAACTATAAACTACCGACTGGTCTCCCGACAAGTGTGGTAGCCATTGCATCCGGTGGAATCTCCACACAAGGGAATGATGTGATCAATGAGCCATTGCATCCGGTGAAATTCTCCCCTTACATTACAGCAAAGACAATGATGTGGCCATTGAACCATCGCACCCGGTGAAATACTCCCCGCGGATTACAACCAGTCGCTTCACCCAGCCCAAACCCGGAGGCCGCGTTGGCCGTGACCCACAAACCGAAAAACCTCCACGCGCCACCGCCCCGCACCCGGTCGTGCGTCCTGGGGGCGGCGCGTTGGCGGGGCGGGGGCGGCGAATCCGCCACCTGGGGGGGGCGGGCGGCGGAGAGCACGTGCGCTGGTCCGCCCCCGGCAACACCGCCGCCCCCGCCGCCGCCGCGGCAACGCGCGCGCCTCGTATTGATCCACGCCGGCCCCGCCTCCGCCGGCACGCCCCCGCCCCCGCCCCCACCCCCGCCGCGGGGCCGCCACGCCGGCTGAGGACGCTGCGACGGAGCGCAGTAGGGCCAACACCTGCAACTGGTGAGGCAAAAGCGCGAATGCGCGACGCAAACGTCCAAAGATTAGGTTAGTAACTACAGTCGACTCCGGTTATAGCGAACACCTTGGGACGAACATGTTTGGTCCTCTTTATCAGCAGTTCGCTATATCCGATGATGTAAAAATTAAATGAAATTTCTCCACAATGATTGATTTGATTTATGTATTGCGAAATTAATTAACAACACGAACTGAAAACTTAAATATCTTTATTTTTATGTAGAAAAAAGTTCAGTTATTTTGAAATGTTTGCTTCGTACATTTTTAATTAGATCCTTCTCCAGAATTCGTGCTCTCTCCATAGCTAATTTTGCATTGTCCTGTGCCTCTAAGTATCGTCATGCAGTCATGACGCCTTTCAATGCCTCTTGCACTGTTGGAACAACACCCTACTCTCCGAAGGCTCTTTTAATCGCCTGATGATATAAGAGATCCAATTAATTTCTAGAACTTATTTCCTACTTTTACTTTATCCATGGTTGAGGTTCACTATAACCGAATCTTGTTATGCCTATTTGTGATGTAAGTAAAACGGGACGAATGACTTAAGTTCACTACAATCGAAGGTTCACTATATCCGAGTTCAGTATAATCGGAGTTGACTATATTTGAAAGATTAATTATGTTAGTAGATCTTTTTGAAGTCTGGATGAAAAGTGTTAAATGACTTTCAAACGAGGATAGGGCACCCTCAATATTTCGAAAGAGGGGATTATCCATACAAAATTAATAACAGTAATCAAAAAACCATCGTAGCTTTGTACTATTTTACCAACCGGACAATAATTGACTGAAACAATCTACCTGCTGCAGTTCTAGCGACTTTTCCCTTGTGTGCGTTGCTTCCGGAATCGTCTAAGGAATTGCGTGTGATGCTAACATTTATATGTTGTTTGTCTTCTTAGTTACTAATTAGTAGTGGTATATTCCCTATAATGTGTATTCTTAACGTGTCTTTGTATGTCTTTATATGTTCATTATAAACACTGCCACTGGGCGCACTGCCACTAAGCTCATTGGCAGGAAATACATTATTATTATTATTATTATTATTATTATTATTATTATTATTATTATTTTACATTGTTTTATCGGTATTCACCGGATTTTTATTTGACTTTGTGTCGGATTAATAACCAAGACACAGGTCAATTTATGTTTCGTCGCAATTTAGGAATTTTCGAACAATCCTGCATGTGTTTAAGATGATTGATTTTTGCATAATTTTATAGGTATATTTTGGTATTTGAATAAGTTCCAGATTTTTATGGATGTTATTTGGTATAACTCTTGTGCACGAAATGACCAGAGGAACAATATGAACTTTTTGGAGATGCCATAGTGCCTTGACTTCAGCTTCTAGTTCTGTATATTGCTAGTTCTGTTATTATTATTATTATTATTATTATTATTATTATTATTATTATTATTATTATTATTACTATTACTATTATTATTATTTTAATTCGAGAGGCAGAGTTTGGATTGATACGGAACTGGCGGACCCGGTAATGCTTCGCTATAGCAATCTATTACATTTCACACGCTACTTGTCACGTGGTTGTTCATCACGTTATACACTACACTCTGCAAAAATTGTAATAGATTAAAGACTTTCTCTCGAGTATGGGTTTGTTCTGTGTTCTGGTTTCGACATGGTTGTGAAGTATCCTATTGTTAAAACGTTCTCCCTCAAATTCGGGCATGCATTCGCTACGACACTATCTTGGAGAAATTTCATTCACTTGTCCGAGATAACGTTGAAATAATAATTCCAGCCAATATTTCACAATCGCAGAGATGGTCTTAAAACTTAGGAGTGCGCCGGGTTGCGTCGAGCTTCTGTTCAGGCGCGCATTTTTTAAAATTTATTTTCTTCCTGTTCGGCAGTTTTGCCTTTCAGGGGTTTGTACATTTTTATTTGTAATACATAACATTTGGGCATTCACGTTTGAGCATACAACCTCTCACTCTAAAACATTAGTTGTTTTTTAAGGTTGATTTTCAACATCTAGGTCATATACCGACCCCTTTGACTTTTATACTGTAAGAGAACCTAGGGAGAACACGCAGGGACAACACAAACACACACAAACATCCATGCCCGAGGTGGGATTCGAACCCGCGATCCTCTAGTCCGAGACCGCTACTACAATACTGCCTTAACGATCTCGGCCATCGGATCGGCTCAAGCGCGCTTGAATCATCCTAAAACGTATAAAATTATCAACACCTCCCCCCTACACACACACATACACACACACACACGCACACACACACACACTTTGCATCTTATGTGCGACGGACTCATTCCCATTGCACTATGCCTATATTCTTCGTGTAAGTTTAAACAATAAGTTGCAATTAGATAAACGGTGCGACTGCGCATAAAATACGAATCAACATTAATTTTTATTTATTTCGAACCCGGACGAGCCAAAATGAAACTGCAGCTTTCAAACACAAATCGTCTCAGTTTCTGTAACTGTGTGGTGAAAGAAAAAGCTCGGGCAGGCGAAAAGCTAGTCAAGGTGTGTAATACGTGATGATTGCCGCATGTTTCTCTTACACCCATGCATCAATAATAAATAAAAGATAGGGCGCAAACCTGGGAACATCTGGCTTAATTGGGATTAATCGGATTGTGATTAATGCCAAATACTTACATACACATATCACATAGCTGGTCTGCATGGCGTTGCTCGGGTTTGACATTAAGATGCTTGACACGAACTCCAATAACTGCACCTCTTTGCGTGTTGAGGAGGAAAAATGTGAAGTGTAATCAAATTTACAATTTTAAATGAAGATTTTAATCGAAAAATATGAAGCTCAAGTGTCTGGGGCTGCTGCCTTATTAGTTTTTGATTTCAACAGTCGATAAGCTACCGTATTTATGTTGCGTTTACTCTGTAGCAATTTTGTACATGACTTTATAAATCAAACATATTTTGCAGTAACATTTTGCATCGCAACTACGCTATTATTGAATATTTGTCTCTCAAACGTACTCGTAGCCAATTTGGAAAAAATCATTTTAATGAACCTAATTTTTGGGTTAGATACTAAAATAAACAATTTTACTTTTTATAATAGATAGTACGTTGAATGTACGTTGAATATGTACTAAAATGTTTAAAATGTGGAGTTAAATTTTATATATTTCTTGCATAAAATATAAAACTTATGCAATAATGTATTCATTTCTTGGACGATGACGACAAAATATTGCACGTGTCTGTGAATTTTTCAAATAAAATTTATAAGTTTAGTAGCAGTTTGTGGACTTGCAGACTGGAAATGGAATTCAAAATGTCGGAGACTAATCGGGGTATATAGTCTTCAAAGAAAAGCAGCAACTACCGAAATCTATGGATTCAACACATTGAAAGGAAGGATGATAACCGATTACTCAAGAAACTCTTACATCACTACAAACAAAGACGAAGAATTCCCGGTCGTCCGAGGAAGAGATGAGGTTACTAAATGAGATGGTGACTTGATTGATTGGTTATCACGAAGCGTCTACTGCTAAGGTCATTAGTTTCGCAAGCGTAATGCACGCTTCTTTATCTCGGGAAGTGGCAGTAATATTCCTCCCTCTTAATGGCGAGATCCGGCGCCGAACTACACGTCAGCTTGCAGTTTTTTTGTTGTTTTTTTTTCAACTATATATCTCCCACCGGCGGGGCACCGCGTCAGCCGCCATAAGGTTTAAGCTGCCGACTGGTATCCCGGCATGTTTAGTAGCTTAGTGCACGTAAGTGTGTGTGTAAGGGGGATGATAAGACAAGGAAGAGGAAAGGAAGATCGCGCGCGGTCCGTGGCTTCTTTGTTAGGACACTGCTCCGGCATTTGTGTGGTCTTGGTGGAAGAAATCACTGAAAACTACGGATCTGAGTAGCCGGCAGCTAGAATTCTCTCAAGACAACTACCTAGATAATTCGAATTATAATTCGACCTAGATAAGTAGCCAAATATCGTGCCACCGTCAGGACTCGAACTTTTTTTAAATTTGGAAAGGCTTACATGAAGTTGACGATGGACAAAGAGGGCTTTTGTAAAAACACACTCACTTTCCGGACTTGCCCCTTACAAAATCAAGAGAGATTCTTATCGAAATAAATTCAGGAAAGCACACCTCGTTTTACTGTATTTTGCAATTCCCCCAATTTCCATACACACATTTAACCACACACCCCCTGACCTAGACTCATTCCAACTACCAAATTGCTGTCCATTAAAACTATCGAATTATACCGCCAGTTGTTCCATTAGCACCAAATTCTGCTTTTTGTGCGTTCATATTAGTGCGGTTTTTATATTTCATCGCTTATAGAAGCGTTCTAACCGAAAAATATTTATTGGTAGCTAACTATTAAACTTTAAATAATAATTTTAAAAAATACATTTGTTGCTCCACTTGCTCAAACTTGAAGACACAATCGCGGGAATGCAGGAAGTTACATTATAGTTTTGTACACATATTAGTTTATAAAGCCAGTTCTTAAATTAGAATATCAAAGGGAATGAAATTTTCTAGAATATCTCACTTTAATTGATAAAATGCGTAGTTGGTATTCAATTATTTGATCATACTCGAAATGTAAATGCTTACGATAGAACATGTCTGATGATTGCTTCTAAATGTTCCATCACGTTACGAAACATATAAACTTTCTGTATTATGTGAAGCGAAATTTATTATTAAAATGAAGCATTTCAATAGGACCAAGTATTATGTAAATTTGTAAATAAATTGCAACTGAACAAAGCTCTATTAGACATTTGTGACTTGGAAGATTCTAAGAAATATTTCTTAACTTTGTTTGAACTCATTTCGTTTGAACTAGATTAAGAAAATTATGTTTATTAATGTGATTTAGATTTTATTTTTTAAATTTGTACTCGATACAAAAAGTAATTCTTTTTTCGACAGTTCAACACGAAGTATAAATTTATATGTATGTATTTGACGTTATTGGGTCGGTAGTCCGATTAACCAACCTGCTCCCGGAATCCCTCATGCCTAAGCCTAGTTAAATCCCCATGCTTCAGGGCAAGAGCGACATGAGGCAAACATGACGTATTCTCATCACTGTAACTAGCAAGATCCGCCTGCTCGAGCGTTTCTTTGTCACACAGCTACAGAAACTGGGACTATTTTAAAGGATAGCTGCAACTCTATTTTTACCTCGACCGGGAATCGAGCCCGAGACCACAGTATGGCAAGGTACTACGCTGCCCATGAGCCATCCCAGAGGCGAGTTTAAATTTAATCTTATAATATTACTACAATTCATCTATATATTTCATTTAATTTAGAAGCATCTACAAATTTTTTATTAAATCCTTTGTTGATTGATTCATTGATTAGTGATTCTGGGCATGTGAACTACTAAGGTCATTAGTTCCGTAAGTGTATATTGCACTATCGCGGGAGGTGGTCGCGGTGTCCATCCATCGATGGATGCACTACACTTACGGAACTAATGACTGCGCCGATATACGTCGGCATGCGGGCATTATCTACAATCATGTATCTCCCACCTGCGAAGCCCCACCCCCCAACTGGGTCAAGCTCTAGGCTCCCAACTGCCCTCCCGACAGTGCGTTAGTCTTGTTCATGTATGTAGACATGTGTGTGTGTGTATGAAATGGGAGAGGTGAGAAGAAGGTTGATGAAAGAACGATCGCACGCGGTTAGTGACCCGTTTGTAAGGGTACTGCTCCGGCATTCACCCGGTGTTGATCGGAGAAACCACGGAAAACTATTGAACGGAGCAGCCGGTCGCTACAACGCTCCTCCACACACCTGAAGATTTCGATCCAGCTATGTAGCTAGTGTCGAAAATCCTGCCGTCGTCGGGAGTGAACCCCCCCCCCCCATGAAAAGCACCGCAGTGACATCATTGTTGTTGTCAAGTCTTTGTTGATTGATTAATTGTTAATGATATCGTAGGCTTCCGCGGCCAGAGTCATGATCTGGGCTGTCCGGGTGTACCTTGTACAGTACCTGGTAGTACAGCCCTGAAGAGGACCGCGATATGTCGGTCAAAACGTCGGCACCCCAGCCTTCGACGCGGCGTCACGCGGACAGCCCAGATCATAATTGTTAATGATTCCGGACACGACAACGGTAAGCTGATTTGTCCCGTCAGTGTAGTGTATTTTTTCCTCGGGAGGTGGCGGTGATCTTCCCCGGCTGAATACATACCGTCGGCTAGCAGAGTTTTCCCCATTCAGGTATCTCCCACCTGCGGGGCACGACCCCAGCCGGGACAAGCTGTAAGCTCCCGACCGGACTCCCAGCGTGTACGTTAGTGTAGTGAAGTCTTAGTAATGCGCCCACTGTGTGAGGGCAGAAGTGAGAACGCAAGGTCGGGAGAAGGCTTCGCCTCCCACTCGCCAGGGCTTCCATCGCATTTGCACACACAGTGGGTACATGAGGCTGAGCCGCAGATGCTTTGTTAAAGTTTCATCAGGGTTAAGAGGGATCTCGGGCGGGGAACTAGGTGACTGAATAAATGAGTGAGGGATATGTAGTGCACCAGAGAAGGAATGTCGTAGTGTGTCTAGTATTGGAAATAAATTCCTGTACGTGGCTCACACCGGCAGCGGTAGCTCAGTGCATCAACTGATGCCACTGCAGCGCCTCTGACTGGGAGGTCCTAGGTTCGAGTCCTGACGGCGGCAGGATTTTCGACACTAGCTTTTGAGGTAGGTCGAATTCAATCGCTGCCTGGAGAAGAATTCTAGCGGCCGGCTGCTCTGATCGGTAGTTTTCCGTGGTTTCTCCGATCAACACCAGGCGAATGCTGGAGAAGTACCCTACCAAACGAGCCACGGACCGCGCGCGATCTTTCCTTCCTCTTCCTTGTCCTATCCTCTCCCTTTACACACACACACTTACACTAACATGCACTACACTACCACATATTCCGGGAGACCGGTCAGGAGCTTAGAGCTTGTCCCGGCTGGGGCGGTGCCCCGCTGGTGGGAGAGTTCTGTTTAGGGGGAAACCCCACTAGCCGACGGTAGGTCGGCGCCGAATCTCGCCATCCAGCGGGGAAATATCACCGCGCATACCCCGAGAAAAATCATGCACTACACTAACGGGACTATTTACCAAAGCAGTTGACGTGCCCGGAAACACGAAAAAGTCAAACCAAATCTAACTACGCTACTCTGTGAACTCATTGCGTTGTCGTCTGTCTGTTGTGTTTACGTGTGTCCATCAATGAGTAAGAAAACCAACCTCCGTCCCTTACCTCGCAAACCAACGCTCTAACCTCAATATCGTACTACTCTCAGATCCACTCTGGTTCAGTGTCCCGCGCTCGATCAGCTGGGGAGCTTCGCCGCCATTTGCTGCACTTTCATTGGTCGCGAGGCTTACCGTTCCCGGGTCAAGGTAAATGTTGACCATCCTTCCCGTTCCCGTCCAGCTTCGCGTTCCCGTCGTGTTGTGAACGCCTGCCTGAGATTCCGTCTTTTAACTTTCTTTACGTTCTCGTTCGCGTTCGCGTTCCCGTTCAAGGGCGATTGTGGAGCGGCCTTGAGTAGCATGTACATACATACGTTAAAAATGGGTTGGCGACTTTGGTTTCGGAAAGTGTGTGAATATAGCAGTGGGAAGAATAGACGGGTGTTAATTAATTTGAAAACATGTATAAAATGCATTTATATTAACATGCTTGATATTGGGAATGACATTTATGATCAATGACGACTTCCACAATGATTTGACATGTTATATCATGAATTGTTTTTGAATTCTTATATTCTCCGTCCCGTACGTCTCCGTTTCCCCCTTTTCTTCTTCTTCTTCTTCCCGACAGGGTTTAGGTCATGTTCCGACACCAATTTTTCTTCTCTGTCTGCAAATGTCCCTTCTTCCTTCTGTTCTAAAGTTCATAGCTATGAATGAAAGTCGGTTCGTTGGCATTCTCGACACATGATTGTACTATTTTAACTTATTTTCGAGAATGATTTCATATATTTTTTTGACTTTTAAAACATCTATTTCAGAATTCCGTTTCTTGTCAAGTAGCGAACACCCTGGTGTATTTCTGAGAAATTTTATTTCAGTTTGTATTTTATTTTTGATCTTTTTCGTGTTCACCCATATTTCGCTGGCATACATGAGAGTACGGACTGCAATTGTCTTGTAAAACTTAAGCCGTATCTCCTTTCGTGTTCTGTTTCTCAGATATTTTATATATCGTTCCACAAACATTTCGGAATTTTACTAGTTTATCTTCCACGTTGTGATCTGTATTACAGGATATATCACAGCCTAAGAACTTGAAGTTGCTAACTTGTTATAGATTGTAGTTTCCTATTGTTATTTTAGATCTTACTAGACATTTACCTCGGAATACCATGACATTTGATTGTTGAGCGGACATTTGAAGTCCATATTCTACAAATGTTTTTTTTTTTAGATAAAAATGGACATTTGGAGCTCGTTTTTAGTCTCTTGTTTCAAAACTTTGTCATCAGCGTATAAAATTGAATTGATGTAAAAAGAACCTTTAAATTGTACACCTCTATCGAATTAATTTTTCCATATTCTATATATGTCGTCCGGATATATGTTAAAAAGTGCTGGT
Source organism: Teleogryllus oceanicus (assembly GCA_964035755.1). Classification (NCBI taxonomy): domain Eukaryota; kingdom Metazoa; phylum Arthropoda; class Insecta; order Orthoptera; family Gryllidae; genus Teleogryllus; species Teleogryllus oceanicus. The sequence continues at coordinate 34,571,899 of CAXIVR010000010.1, read as the reverse complement.
GATATTGAACAGCCTAACGTCTGTTTCCGTGACGTACTTTACTTTGAATCATTTAATATTTTTTTCTCTTTTCATTTTCATCTTTTATGTTTTCCATTCATTATTTTGAGTTGCCAATTCTCCTTATATAGGATAACTTAAAGTTTGCGCTCGAAATCAAACTTTAATTTTGGTTGTCCATTTATCTCATTCTCAAATTGGTTTCTGAAATCACTGGTTGGTAGCAGATGATGGATCTAAGTTTCTCGTTCCTTATGGAGAGCAATAATAATATTGTAGTATTACTTCTCACACTTAAATTTAACGTCTCAATATTTTTGACTAGGATGTCATAATATTATTTTCGGTTTTCTGAAAATAATGGTTCAATGCGGACACTATGTCTTTGAATTTAAATTGCACAACCAACTGTAAGGCATATTGTTTCACATAGAAATAGAACAATAAACTTCTAAATGTTCTAATATTTTTAATAAGGTGAGTTTTTATTTATATTGTTATTATTAAAATTTTATTTCATTTTAAAAACTTCTAAAAATATTGGAATCTAAAATTAATTTTTAAATAACACATGACGCAATCATAATGTTTTCTTCAGATTGATTAAACAATTGCAATTTTTTATTCGACAATAAAGAAAATGTTCATGTATTACTTGTTTTCCAGTTCTACTTAATAATAATTTTGTTACATAACATACGCAAAAACGAGAAAGATAATGCCGAAGTCAGGGCTTAATATCACGAATACATTGGAAATATATTGTCTTATTTTGCGTCATGGTTTTCCAGGAATTGGCATTGTATGTGCACACCTCTCGGAGATCAAGTTACGTGACTAGGAAACATTGGCGCAGCGAACGAGGTCACGTACCGTATTCCCTAGGGATTCCCCCGAATCCTACGCTGGATGAGGTTATCGGAAGGGAACTTAGTCCTCCTCCGCGACTGTTTCCTGGAACTTTCGGTGTTTAAAATGTTCTACCGTTCGTTTATCGCAGATATACGCGTAGGCAATAAAAATATATTTACGATGTATGACAAGAGTATACGTTTGAATTTTCACTGTTTTTGTTTCCTTTCTTTATTTTCTTAGATAAAATAAGACCCACTTTTATAACACAGTATTGAGAAGTGGTGTTGTTATGTTGGTTCGCTTAAAAGTCAAATGGGAATGGCTCACTCACGAATCTTTACGATACGAGAAATGTATACATGTATATTTTTGGTAGGTAGGGAGGTAAATAGGTTACCTTCCAATGCATGTACAGACTTCTAATAAATTACGTGCTCCAGAAAACCAAGTCAACTTTAAATTATTCGTGTGAGTGGTGAGTTCATTCAACTGAATTTTTAACCTCTTACGTCAACCACTCATATTTCTAAACCAATGGTGCTAGAACATTATATACTTTCTTGCAATATTTGTAACTTTTGTAATTTTCGTAAACAGAGTTCACAGAAAACTTTCGACGTGCACCTTTTCCATAAGTGACTGAGAAAAAAAAGAAAAATTTGCAGTAGGTTTTGAGAAAAAACTTGTTTTTTAAATTGCATTTACTTTACCCAAAATTGCCTGAAATTTACTTCTACCATAATAAAATTATACATGATCTCATACGAGTATTAATATCTAATTTCGTTTCATTAAAAGGCATTCTGCCTTCATTATTGTAGTAAGATGCCAAATAAAAATACTTTTTGAAATTTTCAAAAATAGAGACAGAATAACGAAAATTGGCACTGCGTTATTTTTGTAAGTGTACTTTGCTGTATTTGAGAAAAAATGTAAAGAGATCATTTGAAGGCAATTTTTGAGAAAAAGATTGAGAACATCGTGTTAGCTTCATGTAAAGTACTCCCAAAATCAAAATATCAGTTTTCTATTTCAAAGGTCCATGAAATCAGATTGATCAGATAATATTATTTTTTGGTAGAGAGGTTAGAGTTTTTCCCAGAGTAATGGAATTGCATGTTTTTCCTTAAACCTATTTTTCGGTATCAAGGACCCCCAAAACATGTATTTTGACTAAACAACATGTTAGAGGAAGTTATTTACTACTTATAGGACCAAAATTATTCACTTTTTTGTTCTCAGAGACTTCTAAAACGAGTTTTTCTGTGAAAAATCGCCGTATTCTCTGTAACATTACAGTTCTTTCTATATATTACGTATCATATTAATGTTGTGTTTATTGTGATATGTGTTTGACATGAGCTGTTAAAAAATTAGTGACCTGAGTACTTAAGGAATCGAAGTGTTATTAAAAGTGAATAAACGATTGTTAAATAAATAATAAAAGTTTGCTTGTGTTGGCATTAATCGATCCATTAATCAATCATAGTAGAAACGGAGATAAAATGCTATAAATGAAATTTATCTATCTGGTAGATTATTTTCAACATTTATTACAAAATTTCTACTGGCCATCATTTCTACTGGCAGAAAATCAATTTAAGATTGGACTGCCAGGTTTGGGGGTATTTAATAAATGGAATGATGTGAGTTAATTACGTACATCCTTAGTTTTGTTTCTCTGTACAAAAAGGCACATATTGCAGTAGTTTTACAATATGTTACACAAATTCTAATTTTTCTCCAATCCACTTTGTAATCCTATATCAACATCGATACTTCCGATACTCGAACGTACGTTGTGGACAAAATGCGTGCCACTGACCTGGCAACTCATGGATTTATCCGGGCGATGACAAAGCGAGATCGTCATTTATTTACAGCGTGTGACCACGCGAACAAAAGCACAACGTCAACATGATGTGATTATATCCACTGTAGGGCAAACGTCAATCTCCAGTGAATATGCCCGTGCGTAGATTACAGCAAATGTTTCCTGTGAACCGGGATGACGATTTCTTGGAATCGAGTTACTGAAATCGAGCTTGAAATGAATTTTTGGAGATGAAATGAATGAAAGGAAATCGGATTGGGAAAAAATATGGAAAATTAACGCCAACAAAAATGTGTTACCATTATAAACTTATTTCGGTAGTTCTATAAATAGTATACACGAAATAATATTTCATTTATGTTAATATATTCTTACTATTTATAAAAATCGCCTACGAAATATTTAAACTTTTTTAAGAAGAATTGGCAAACGACATTATTAGGAACTGTTTGCAACATAAGTGAACATTTAAGCAAAAATGTTTCTGTGGGTATAAAGTAGTTGCTTTTTGCGGTTAAATACTTTTATATACCAGCATTATTTTGTATTTGCAACTTTTTCGTTATAAGAAATTGTTCATAAAATTGCATTTTATGGTACAGATTATGATGTATTATCTGTTCATGGCACGAATAATTGCATCATCACACATTTAGCCAATGCAAATGGCGGTAAACCGCACAGCCGAACGAATCGCAGTGAACGAATCATGGAGTCGCAGCAAACCGCACTTCCGACTATCGTTTTTTCGCATAGATGTCAGATATCCGTTACATCATTATAAAGTTGTTTCTAAAAATTATAACACTCATTATCTTATAAAATTTTATACTCCCATTATACAATACGGTAATTTGATGGCTGTAATCAGTTGCATAATGATACTCATTATGATGAATATTTCATAATGATACAGTTCCTTGATCAATCACAGAGAAGTTTACAAACCAAGTACTGACTCTTTAATCATTGAGAATCATTCTAGTAAATGTTACGTTCGATTGTGTACATTAAAATTGCTTTTGATATTATATGATACTTGTCAGTTTTAATTTATTTTATTATTAGTAATTTTTCCGTGAAATATTATTTAAAATAAATTGGAACGTAATTTCATTTTGATCCCATTTGTCTAGTGCAGTACTACCTCGCAGGCGGATTGAAAATCACAGCCACCTGCGGCAGGATGCGACGGTAGGGTAAGAGAGTTAGGTGGCTTTGGATAAATTCTGCATGACAACTGACACGATATGATGAAATGTATAAGTTTAACTTATAAAATTTGTAGAAAAAGGACCGTATCAAACTCGATGTAACGGTACACTCGTGTGAAGTTTACGATACTCGCCCTTCCTTGCTCGTAAAAGAAATATCACACTCGTGTATTAATACCCATTATTACATCATCGTTTCATAATTATTATAATAGTCGTTTCATAACTATTATAATTCATTTGTAAGAAAATATGCAACTCGTTCATAATACTTCTTTATTGCATTCTTAAAAATTTGAAAACTTACTCCTATCGTCGCTTGTTTTCAAAACATGTACTTAAGCAATTAACATCATAAACCATCATTTGCCGGCGGCGCTAGCCGAATTCGTTTACTACGCTCCGTGACGTCACGAAGGTTAAGCGAATTCGAGACTCGCGGGTTCCTGGTTGGGTGACCGGCCAGGAACCCCGGAATCTAACGGCGTCCAGCCCCTGACCGAAGGGATAAAAGGCACTGACTGCGACGTGACAAGACTAGACAAATATTGTAATTGTTCAGTGTAATAAATTACACTGTAGCGGAGGATTACTCCAGAACAAAGCGCTCAACGCCCAACAAGGGCTTAGAGACGCGTTGCATCAACAACTATGCAACGAATTTAAAAAGAAACAAAAAAACAGTTTCATAATATTAATACTATTGCAACGCATTATTTTGAAACATAGAACTTGAAAGTTTTGTAACAATATTGATCTGATGTGTTGTAGGCTTCAAATTAATTTAAAAATAAATTAATTAACATCAATTGAAGTTTATGTTTTTTACATCATTACTTATATTTTAAAAAATAAATGGTTTACGTTTATTTTTTGTCTTCATCAGATTCGAATTATCGAATTCTAACACCCAGGCAGGAGATCTGATGAAACTTCAACTATTGTTAGTTTCAAAAATGGTAACAAGCGCAATAAAATAAAAACAAAATATTAATTACTAGGAGTCTGTTAGATTGCTACAGAAGTAAAACAAACTATAATTTGAAATGCCAGGTTACTTACGTGTCATCTTTATATATAATGCAATTTCGTTCGTTTTAAGGTAGAGTTTACGTGGAACGAAATCTAAAGAAAATCTGCTTTAAAATTAAGTTTGTCTCCATGTAAATGAGATGAGATGTTTCTTTTTTATCCTCTTAAATTGAAATAAAATTTGTAACATCAAACAGAAGATATTAATTTGAAAAATCTCCATTCATTCTTTTTGCACAAAAAGTGCTAGTGCTTTTGTGCTGCCAAGGATGTGGTAAAAACAACCGACAGCAGTACAGAATTACGAATAATACCTTAGACGTACCGGGAGTGGAGGGGATAAGTCTTAATCTCATGAAACTCAGCTTTCCCTGTTTTTTAACTGAGAGTCTAAAGTCCAAAAATGCGATGAACCTCGGTGGAGAGCAAGGTGCTCAGGTTTTGAATTTCAAATGGGAAAAAGTAGGAGGTTTTCATGAAAATGTTTTCTCGAGGCGGTGTGTCAATGTGTCGGCCAGGACGTGTACAAAATGTTTTTTTCTTTATTTATACTGTATGAATAAAGAAAGAATCTTAATAAATGTATCAATTAAATAATGATTTTTAATTTTAAGAATTAAAATTAGTAGTGGTTTTGTAAAAGTTACACTAAAATTAAATAAAATAAATACAACTAGATCAATAGAAGTGTTTAAATAGTGATTTGGAAAGGTATTTTTACTGAAATTCTTTTTGAAAATACAACAGACACCAAGATTTTTTAAATTCTCGGAAAGTTGAAATACTATAGATTCGAAGGGCAGGAAATTTGTAAACGACTTCTGTAAGTCATTTTATGATTCTTCATTTATATTGTGACATACCAATATGTAAGTCATTTTTATTAAATGTTATTGGTCGTAAATTGGTGGAAATGCTTGGGTAATTAAATAGGAATATGGCGCCTTAGCAACGGCGCCCAAGTCGTTGTCAAGATAAATAAATATTCATCTGGCACTCAAAGTGACGGCGTGGCTAGTCAGATTTGAAAACGATTTGGGGATTGGTTGGAGAGAGCAACGATAGTCTACTACTGCGGAAGTATGTCTGATTTTTTGAGAAGAAAACAGTAGAAACGGGGAATCCGAGGTTTGGAGGGCTGATCAGTAATAAGAAAACGGACATTCTGTCATATGTGCTGACGCTGTGCGGGTCGCTCGCGGATAGATAATTTGTGTAATTGGAACTTGTAATTATGCATGAGATTGAGGAACGTTAGTCTCCGAATAATTTACAGTGTGTTAAAAGTATATCTCACGAACAGTTGAGACTTCAATATTTTTACAACACTCGGAAATTAGAGCTTGTGAGAAGTTGTATATGATAGAACTCGGAAATATTCTGGACGAGTAATTAATTTGTGGAACTTTAAAGCATTTCTACTGTGTAACCGTAAAGAACTGGGTATTATTTTGCATGTTTAATCGAACTAGAACTACGAATATTTGAAGTAGTGCGAATCAGTGGCTCTGCAACGTTCGCATGGAAGAACAGGAAAGAAGAACGCGGTACTTCGACTCTGGAATTCGCATCACCGGGGAGAAGAGAAGATGGTCCTTCGTGGCGACGTCGATCAAGAGCGCGCGAAGTATAGTGCAGTATAAAGATTCGAACAAGGTCATGACCAAAGGACAGTCTTTCTGTTGCAATAAGCAATAAATCCTAAGTTTCTTTTTGAAGGAAAAAACGATTTTCATTGGCCAATTCGAGCTAATAAGTATCTAGAAAAAATATTTGTTTTAAGATTCCTCGCCACTCTGTATGGATGGCAGATCTGGTAATCGGCTATCAAAAGGTAATAGCGATTATTTCAGACGCAACCCATCGACCCAGCTAGCGAGACAATATTTAGTTTTCTTTGAAGCAATAATAGATAAAAATAGTATCGTAACCTTTTTCCTGGCGCCCATGTTAACATAAATTCGGATCGGGTTACGACGAAACGCCCAATAATTGTGAGCAGTTTGTGGGCATGTTTCAATATAGTCCATGTTCTCTATTACATTAAATAATTCTAATTGTTCAAAAAACCTGTTTATGGTCATCTCACGTATTTCTAAGTCAGATATTTTAAAATTACTATAAGAATGTTTAATAAAAGTGTTTGACATCTGGTGTTTTTAAAAATAATTTGTGTAAAAAAATTAATTTCTAAATTTATATTATAATATTTCTATTGATGTTGTATTTTATCGAGTGTAATGTTTAGTATAAAAATATTGTTGGTAATGGTAATGGGTAAAATTAATGATGGGTAAACATCTTTAAAACATATGGGGTTGGTTATTTATAACATTTTAATTGTTTAACCCTTTATACAATACTTATGTTGTTTGCTGCAGAAACCACCACCATAACATTACAGATTAGGACTCCTTTAAATTCTAGCCTTTTGTCGGCATTTGGTTCCCCACTTTCAGAACTCTCCAGCCAAGTAACAGGTCATAGGAGACCTTTAATAAAAATATTTAATTAACTTGTTCAAAACATATAATTAAACGCCTACATTGTATAAGATTTTTTTACCTTCTAATTCAAGGAATATTTTTTTAAGAAAGGGATGTGAAATTAAGGATTAATGGCGTTGATGTAGTACGTCGAACAGCTGAACAGCGAATTGAATGTCTTCAATATTTAGCATTAATTAACTATTGACACTTTTCATGTTTTTAAAACATCCTCAATTGCAGTCAAACGTGTGCTCATTAAACATATAAAGGTATCTTAGAAAATATATTAACTCACGAAATGCTGTTTATTTACTTATTTATTACGTCGAAAAAACAGTTAAAAGTGTGTATGACGTGCTATGAGAAGAAGTGAATTCTGTGCGTTTTCAGGATTCTGTGATCTCTACACTAAGTAATATACTACTTGAATTTTGAATTGAAAAAACCGCTCCCATGTAATAAAATCTTTTTTCAAGGATTAATAAGCAATAAATTTTGGGCTCTTATTCATGATGACCTTCGTCAAGGAATAATACTTCGCGCCGCGACAACGTGGCAACAATAATTTGAATAACTATATTTCCCAATGAATTCTAGAAGACGTGCACAGATAATGAAGTTACATTTATGTCGAGAAGCAAAACAAGGGGCCATCTTAGCATTTGCTCAATGGATCAGGGAAACTGGACGAAAACCTGATTGAGATGGGGGTCATTGACCCAGAAGCTGCGGTACTGTTTAGTGTGACACAACTTTATCTGCCGGGTATCAGGGACAAATGCCACACTCGTAACTTTATTGTATGCAATTTCCTTCCCAGTGTTCACTAACATTACCGACTCTTTACAAGATATATAAGTTTGTAACATTTATTCTGAGGCACTGTTTCCACTAGAACGTATTGTTCTCTCTTCTTTATTTCGGTTTGTTATGTAGGAAAGAAATAATCCAAAAGGTGCTCGGTTGTTTAATCGCTCAGACATTTTCAAACCCTGATAAACAGGATTAAAGAAGATTGAAAAATTCAAACAGCCAATGTAAAGACCATCCCATCACAAAGAGATGAATAAAGTTAAATACAAAGTAATGGAACAAAGCTCAACAAATGTGCATAGGAACAATAGAAATATACTTAAATTATTCGTTATATACTGAAATACAAAGGGAACTAAACAATTCAGAAACACAAACTCGACTAAAGAGAATTTTCTAGGAATACATAATTAACGACCGTAGAAAGATCAAAATGAGGAAGCAGTTGTATGTTTTTGTAACCGATTTTTACGAAAAATGGAAACAGATTTGTTTCATTGAAACTTGTGGGAAAAGTGAGTTGACATGTGAAAAACGTTTGGGAGAGCTGGTCCATCAAATTGTAATATCATCGTAAGAGATTAATTAGTTCAATTTGCAATCAAAATTTAATTTCATTAGAACCGATATGACGGTCAATTATGCTTTAAAATTAAAGTCGAATTATCAAGCGTCTGACACATTAACGAGTGTATGAATGGTGAAATCAAAAAGACATTGTGATGGTTTATGATGACAAAAGGGTATTGTTGACATTGGTCACTAAATTATGTAGAGGGTTCTAAAAAATGTAACAAGTAGAGACGATGATAAAACAAAAAAATCAATATTTGCTTACATGAATTGTATATGGTCACTCTTGCCAACTTACAAAATCCACGTTTCTAACAAATGGCTTCATAGAGAGTTAATTGAAAAGTTCGTTATATTGCTACTTTGTTTGAATGTACCTAAAAGTCGTTATTTTTTGTGAGCTTTGTTATCACCATTGTGAGCAGCAAGTGAACACTGAAATATTTTTTCAATATTATTAACACGAAATGTATATTTTGTGCTATATTATATATTATATTCGAGGAAAATGATGCATTGATGGATGCCTGCATTAGAAATTTCTTTATTTTCCATTTACAAATGTAACATATACAAGAAAATAAGACTAACCTAAAACTAGAGGAAATGTGCGGCGGACCAAAGTATTTTCTCCACTTAGTTTAATTATTTAATAATTACTCAGATTTTTAAAAAAAGTTCGTGACATCATGTGAAGATCAACGACTATATGAGGTTATACATAAATCATCCAAGCCACAAAAATCAATATCGTTCATAAATAGCTTGGAAAGTTGGGATATATTGCGACGCCCCCACCTACCTGTGCTGTAATTGCCGGCTAGCTCAGGTGACGGGTAGAGCCTGAAATTTAGGTTGTGGACGGACGTGGCTACGTGACAGAGGTCAATTGAAAGAAAGTTTAAAGACAAAAAAAATGTAAATTTAATGAGAAATTAAAAAATGGTAAATTGACATTATTATCTGAGCTCAGTTTTTTTTTAAACCCTTGTTTTTTTTCATGCAATCTTAAAACTAATACGATCAAATTACTTAAAACAAATAAAGCAAAAAAAAGAGATGCGCTAACAAATAAAAAGAAAAAAGGGGGCCAATGCGCGGCCTGCACCTTCTGAATGTTGACAACAGTCCAGGTAAGCCTGAAGGGCGTAATGAATGTTTGTTTTGTCTGTCGGAGCTCGACAGATTATTAGAATCACCGCTGCGGCAGGAGGACGCGCTGGGGTGAACGGCCTCCAAACAGGCAACACAGCTGGGCTCCTTTCTTCTGGACGGCACGCCCTTTAGGGGCGGAGGTGGATTCCTCTCGCAGCCTGCTCCATTCAAGAGAGTAGAGTTAACCACGACATCAGCTGGGACGTCGGCGGTAGCGGTGACGACAGATCGGTGACGACAGATCGTAATTTTCGTAATCGCGTAACTTGCGATACACGGCGCGGGCGTAAACGAGCAGAAAAACAAATAACATTACTAGATAAAGTTTTTTTTTCTCAATCTAATGACACGCGGTGCGATAATACCACAAATCGCACTCTAATCATGCTACTTCCCCTATCCTGGCGCCTACACAACTCGGATGACCTCCGCGTCCCACACCCGTACAACATGAGCGTCCCTGCTCTGTGTCCGCACGACTTGGCGTCCCTGCGCCTTTTGTCCAAAGACCTCCCCGCTTCTCTGCCCTCAGCGCGTCTCAGCGCCCACGAATCTTTTCCCCCAATTTCCATGAATGTTCTAGAAGTTTCTACAGAAATTTTGGAAGACGTGTTGTTACTGGCCGAAGTTACGCCGAAAATAATATTGCTCCAATCAGATTACGCGTCTTGTCGGTAATTTTGATGGAATTTTCCAGAACGCTCTCTCTGCACACTTCCTGTAAACAAACACGGAGCGGTCGCCGCGCCCGCCCGCGTGGAGCCTGGTCGGTGGTCCCTGAGGGTTTTCGAGGCGTTATCTAAACACTACACCCCTTGCTCGGCGACGCTAAGGGCGGCGTAGATGGCCGTGCGAAGTGATTTAGGTCGCACCTGGTTGGGGCACGCACGCTTCTGAACAGTAATAAAAAAAATAAATGTATTTATTTTTAATCCAATATTCGGTTACGTCATTTGCCCTCCTTCGGATAGAGATAAAAATCGGAGTTTTGAAGAATTTTAATTTTGAAAAATTAAGAGTTTTATCTCGTTGAAAAAAACAAAAAAACGTTACCGAATATTAGATTCATAACTGGTGAATAATTAAAGAAAAAATGAATCAAACAACATTCAATATTCAAGAAAAAATTTGCGCAACCCTTTACTTAAATAAAAGCAAAAAGAACTATTAACTACTATTTAATCAGAATAAAATAATTAAATCAAAATTCTTCAATTTTTCTCAGCGACACAAGACCGCAAACTGTGCCGGGAGCCCAAGGTACCGAAGAATTATGTCAGAGATTGTCAATCAGTGGTTTAAATAAAATCTACAGAATAGTTTAACCTTAAATGGTCTAAATTATAAAATTGTACTTCCTGCGGGAGCCCATCCAAAGTCTTTTAAGAGGCATACATTTGGGCACGGAATCGTTTCAATAACAAATGGTCCGGTAAATAGAGGAAAAATTTATGGAATAATCCAGCAGGCTGATCACTAACTCTAGGTCCTGACAAGTACTTTGTCACCTACGTGAAAGTGGTAAGGGTTCTTTACGAGGCTTCCCTCTTCCTGGCATTTTTTTCCAAGACGTACGTCAACCCGCTGTAAAAAAACCCCCGTGAATTTTCTGTCGTCGGGGTAAATTGAAATTTTGCAAATACGAGCTTAAAAAATCTAAAGCAAAAAAAATCTTTGTTTTATTAAATTTTCCATAAAATTTTCATCAGTGTTCTGAGGTGCCTCGTTTTCTGGGATAGTAACCTCGTTGATCCGTCGAGCATCTAAACAAATCCTTACCCCCGTCTTTTTCTTTACCACTACAATAGGTTCAAATAAGCTGTTACAGATCTTTCAATTATACCCTCGCTAAGCATAGTTTTAACAGTTTGATCTACTTCCCCCTCATCGACTGTGGAATGGATAATTTTCATTTTAAGGTGAATCATCGGTGACCCGAATTCGAAAGCAAAAGTCTTTAATGGGACGTACAGGACGATCAAAACATTTACATATTTGAGAAGCATTCTTTGCAGCTGGGACCGTTCGTGGTCAGAAAAGTCATTATGCGGCACACGGCTTATGACCCCACTCACGTCATCCCCATACTCCAGGACGCGCATGAAATGCCGATTTCTTTTTTGTCATCACCGTCGTCCTTGATTACAATTTCCTATTCTCACCGAAGCTCACAAGATTCCTAGAAAAATCCACTACTCCATTATTTTCCCCGTAAAAATCAACCCCAAGTATTACGTCGTAATTCAGATCCTCTATGATCAAACATGGCACATCAAATAAATTTCCCCGATTTTTAAAGAAAGCAAAGCCTGCATAGTAATTGGTTTACTTTTTTTCTTTCCTACTCCAATAACAAAACATTTAATAGTGGGCAGAGTTGGTATTGGAATGCGCTCGCTTAATAGTTTTGAGTAGAACTTCCTAGAAATTGCACTGATTTCACTGCCAGTGTCTATCAAAGCTTGAACACTAAGATTTTCAAAGAAACTCCACAACCGGACATTTTCTCGCTCGTTCTCTGACAGGTTCATTCAAGTCGTCGTTTAGGTCAAAAAGGCATAATTGACTGACAAGTATTGAATATTGGTATCTCTGAGATAATTCGTTTGGAACCCAGATACCCAAAACCCAAACGGTTCTAGTTTGACGGACTCGGTCTTATGGAATCCTGATGTCCATTCCTACTAGTTGTGTTATTATTACGGTCATTTGAGTTTGGTGGCGGACGGAGTTGTTCCCATTCCTCTGACCCTGATCATCACGGCGCCCCGACTGCCTGTTCCGATTATCTTCCTCGGGCGAAAACCTGTGATTTCGGTCCCAATTCTCTTCATAAGGGTTTGACCGCGTTCTATCAAATTGCGCCAGCAATTCTTGAAAATGATCAAGATTGTCAAATCGTACACTGTTAATAAGGTTTTTCGTAAGTAGGAAAGTGTGCGGTTAGGAGCCAGATAATCTTTTTATCATCTGTCGTCGGATCACATAGTTTAATAGCCGAAATTTTTTCCATGGCGTAATCTAAATATGATTGGTTTCTTCGCTTATCCCATCTACTCTCGAGAATTTTTCTCTCGAACTCGTAACGTCGCTGCTCTCCCCAGTAACGTGAAGAAAACGAGTTCGGAATTCCTCGTAAGTCTGCGGAAAAGTGTTAACCAGTGAGCCAGTGTGCGGCGTTACCCGTAAAAGTTCCTGCATAAATCTTGGTTTTAAGTGAGGCGGTACCGCCTTTGTCAAATTCATATAATTTTCGGCACGATCCAAAAAAACTTTCGGATTTTCGTCCGATTTCCCAGAAAAGCAAAGATTCTGAGGAGGAGCCCACGAAAATTTTAATCCAGAACCAGCAGACGCGTTCGTAATTGGATGATTTTCCATTTCTTTTGTACTTCTTCCTTACCAGATTAATCACATTTTTATCTATTTCTTTCTTTAGTTTAGTTTCCTTTCCCTGAAACTTTCCTCACTACTATCACCTATCTTTCAATTTTTTCTACCCTTTCGTGAACTTGACTAACTTCAGAGTGAAGTTTTGTTTCCAACCAGTGAATTGCCGTTCATTTCGGCCGTAACCAACAATGTTTCCATTTACTGACTCACAACACGCCTCTATTTTATTGTCGCATGCTCGTAATTTCTGGTGAATTTCAGACTGTAGGTTTTAAATTTTCTTTCGTTTCAGGGCCTTGAATTCCCAATTCTTGACCTAGCTTCTCAACGGTGTTCTCAATTTCTCCGCACCTACCCTCGAGTTGATTTTCAGTGATCCGATTTCATGGTCGAACTTCTCTTCCAATTTTACAAGTTTTGCGGATTGGTTATCTAAACAGTTATCTAATCTATCAAATCTTTCCTGACACTTTTCTCGTGTTCTGAAAATCACAAATTAATTTTCTCGTCCATTTCCCCATACTTCCGAAATCTGGTTCTTTAATTCGATTTTTTAAAATTTTCATAATTCTCTGCTTGTTTCGTTAGAACTCGCATGAGATCACTTTAAAGGGGATTTCATGCGCAGACTGATCCCTGAGCTGTCATCACCTCCCACGTCTACACCCGATTCGTCCAGCATTTTGAATAACTATGCGATTTCACAGTTTTTTTTGAAACGCGACACGATTTTTTCCCCAACACAAGACAAAAAATAGTAACACTCACAAACAGAATACAAATCCAACTGATATCATTAACAGTCCACAAATAATTAACCTCGTAACAACGTCCTTCCATCCATTTCTTGCTTAATATTATAAAAAATTCAAATTTAATTTGTCATGCAGCAATACACAGTAATTCAAAAGTAACAATATTTATTTTAAGACAAATTAAATTTGAGGCGTTTTACTGGGGTATCAAGATACTAATTCGAGCCCCACTTGGAAACCATTTGCGACGCCCCCACCTACCTGTGCTGTAATTGCCGGCTAGCTCAGGTGACAGGTAGAGCCTGAAATTTAGGTTGTGGACGGACGTGGCTACGTGACAGAGGTCAATTGAAAGAAGTTTAAGACAAAAAAATGTAAATTTAATGAGAAATTAAAAATGGTAAATTGACATTATTATCTGAGCTCAGTTTTTTTTTTTAAAACCCCTTTTTTTTTCATGCAATCTTAAAACTAATACGATCAAATTACTTAAAACAAATAAAGCAAAAAAAGATGCGCTAACAAATAAAAAAAAAAAGGGCCAATGCGCGGCCTGACCTTCTGAATGTTGACAACAGTCCAGGTAAGCCTGAAGGGCGTAATGAATGTTTGTTTTGTCTGTCGGGCTCGACAGATTATTAGAATCACCGCTGCGGCAGGAGGACGCTGGGTGAACGGCCTCCAAACAGGCAACACAGCTGGGCTCCTTTCTTCTGGACGGCACGCCCTTTAGGGCGGAGGGGGGATTCCCCCTCGCAGCCTGCTCCCATTCAGAGAGTAGAGTTAACCACGACATCAGCTGGGACGTCGGCGGTAGCGGTGACGACAGATCGGTGACGACAGATCGTAATTTTCGTAATCGCGTAACTTGCGATACACGGCGCGGGCGTAAACGAGCAGAGAACAAATAACATTACTAGATAAAGTTCTTTTTTTCTCAATCTAATGACACGCGGTGCGATAATACCACAAATCGCACTCTAATCATGCTACTTCGCGCTATCCTAGCGCCTACACAACTCGGATGACCTCCGCGTCCCACACCCGTACAACATGAGCGTCCCCGCCTCTGTGTCCGCACGACTTGGGCGTCCCTGCGCCACT
This sequence comes from Teleogryllus oceanicus, assembly GCA_964035755.1. Lineage (NCBI taxonomy): Eukaryota > Metazoa > Arthropoda > Insecta > Orthoptera > Gryllidae > Teleogryllus > Teleogryllus oceanicus. Next base: position 34,556,682 of record CAXIVR010000010.1, on the reverse strand, counting down.
CTCGCCAAAGACCTCCCGGCTTCTCTCTGCCCTCAGCGCGGCTCAGCGCCCACGAACCTTTTCCCCAATTTCCATGAATGTTCTAGAAGTTTCTACAGAAATTTTGGAAGACGTGTTGTTACTGGCCGAAAGTTACTACGCCGAAAATAATATTGCTCCAATCAGATTACGCGTCTTGTCGGTAATTTTGATGGAATTTTCCAGAACGCTCTCTCGCACACTTCCTGTAAACAAACACGGAGCGGTCGCCGCGCCCGCCCGCGTGGAGCCTGGTCGGTGGTCCCTGAGGGGTTTTCGGAGGCGTTATCTAAACACTACACCCCCCCCTTGCTCGGCGACGCTAAGGAGCGGCGTAGATGGCCGTGCGAAGTGATTTAGGTCGCACCCGGTTGGGGCACGCACGCTTCTGAACAGTAATAACAAAAATAAATGTATTTATTTTTTAATCCAATATTCGGTTACGTCACAATATCGCTGAACGCATGCACGCTGAACATTAGATATGTGTGGGTTATGGCTGTAGAAAATTTCTACATATTCAGTACAGAAAAGAAAACTCCCAAAAAAGTGTTTTATGTCTTCGGTATTAAGTATCAAAGACGAATGAAACGACGGACGTTTATAAATTCTGGAACAATTGAAACAATACAATCGCTAATCACTGAGAACATTACAGCAAACGCAATTGCCGAACTGTAGAATTAATACGTTCAAACAATTGGATCTTTCGTTTTGAATGTAGTGACAGTCCATTTCATTTTTTCGCTTAGAACTTGAACATAAAGATGTTTCTACACATAAATGAATAACATTACGTTGGCTACGATTTATCATGGGGTGCCCAGAAGTGGGGAGGAAACTGTGGCAACTTGTCGAGACCCCGACTTAGTTGGGGCACTGTTTTTTTTCAAAATTATTAAAGTGTGGATTTCCGCGATGGGAGTCAGTATCTACTTGACTGTCCGGTTGATCGATTGTTAGTGAATCCGGGCGCTTCCACTACTGAGGTCAGTAGTCTCGTATGTGTAGTGCAAGTTTTTCATCGCGAGGTGGCGGTGATCTTCCCCACTGGATGTCGAGATCCCGCGCGAACCTACCGTCGACTAGCGGGGTTTACCACAACCAGGTACCACCCACCAGCGGGGCACCGCCCCAATCGGGACAAGTTCTAAGTCCCCGACCGGTCTTCCGACATGTGGTAGTGTAGTGCATGTTAGTGTAAGTGTGTGTGTGAGTGATGTTAGGACAAGGAAATACGAAAGCAGTTTAATGATGCTACATTTTCTCCTATGATGGGAAGTATGAAAGGGAAATTTGCGAAGGAAATATGAAAAGACAAACCGACTCAAGTTAACATCTAGTTAATTAGTAAATAAGTGGAACTGAATCAATTAAATTAGGTAAAAAATAAAATTATGTATGTATTACGGACGATAATTGGTTCTTATGATATCGGAAGACAAACAGCTCTCTGGCCAAAAGCCCTGGGAATTTTGTCGCAGCTCGATCGTCAGAAACCCTGCAACACCCTTGGTGTTGCTATTACTTCTAGTTCAGATTAACCATTATTGGTTAATTCTGTTGCATGTGGAGATGAATTCAGCATTAGGAGGGGGAAGCTTTTGTTTGAAATAAAGTGTCCTTATGGATATATTTTCCAAAACACATTAAGACCCATTCATAATAATTTTGTCCCATTTCTAAGAATTCTTAAGAATGTTCATCAGACGACCAGATCAGAGTTTTAGGAGTTAGTACATGTTTTGTTGTGGCAAATATTTTGCTATCTTCTCCTCCCAAAAAAGGTTGTTTTTAATTATCATATATGTCTTTAAATGAACGCTCTTTTAGAAAAAAAAGGTTCCTTCTAACGGAATTTTTCCGTCATAAAAATTGTTGTCCGTTGTAAATTAAAAGTTGAAATGAATGGCTTAACAAAGCAATAACCGCCTCGGGATAATGAATTGAATTTTAATTTTGAGTTAAAAGGCTGAAATAATAATAGACCTTTAGATCTTAATATTAAATATTAAAATTTTATAGTTGGTAGTAATAATAGTTATTAACGTTTTATATTTGGTTGGAGTAACAAGGTAAAAGTAATTATGATTTATTAATTGATCCTGTATAGTGTAATATAGATTTAATTGTTCTTACTTTCATTTTTATTTGTAGTAACTTACATATTTGTGAAGAAATAAAAGAGGTCATCTTCGTCATCAGATTAGCTTTATTAAGATAGCCGGCTTTCGACGGCTTTGCCGTCATCGTCAGTCTCGCTGCTGTCGGCAAAAGTCGGTCGACTGTGCGACGGTACAGTCGACCGACTTTTGCCGACAACAGCGAGACTGACGATGACGGCAAAGCCGTCGAAAGCCGGCTATCTTAATAAAGCTAATATGTTGACGAAGATGACCTCTTTTATTTCTACTTATAAGAACGTCAACAACACTGAATCAGAATTCTCACAATTACATATTTGTATTCTATTCAATTTAATATCTGTATCATGCATGTGTGGTAAAGTTGCGAAAGAAGAGTGTATTTATCTGTTCCATTGCCCTGATACGGGAGTTAAAAAAATTGAGACGACGGCAAACTAGTGTTCTAATTAACTGACCAACCTCTTTCAACTGTTTCTTCCAAATAAATATTAATATAAAATAAGCAGGTTTAAGGAAATCCCCAATAACATATGAAACTCAAAGCGTATTGCTATAATTGTTTATTCACTATATTCATGGGTTTATGGAAGAACCAACAGAAACCAAAACTGCGAGTTTTCTAGTTACATTATGACGGAAAAGGTATTCATAGCCATAGAATACTTTTGTTTAGCGTTTGGATCGATAACGATATATGTTGGAGTTTGAGGGAAATTATAAGATATTTATTTTTAATGTAAGAATTTTGGGTTCCCAACCCCTAAATTCCCTACATCATATTACAAAAATAAACTTCACTTAAATGTCACGGTTTACAAAACGGCGTGAAAACACGCACTCTATAGCACAGATAAAATTTATGAGCTACGATTTATTAAGCCTAAAAACAACAGCAGCATGCCGTCAATTGACTAACTACATCTGAGAAGACTAACTGAGTTTGCCCATGCCACAGCCGAGAAGTAGATCGGAAAATTAGCAATTGCTGCACGTACTCCGATAACATCCACGTTTTAATTGACCAGACGAAGCATGCCGAAGGAAACGAAATAGCAGCCAATGCAAATAAAGAAACCACGCTGAAGTTAATGTCGGGTCCGTGCATCATTATTATTACTGGGGCTAGAATTTTGATGACCTAAAATCTACATAACAAACGCCCTAAAAAGATTGCATTTATGCCCTAAGAATCCTTCAAAAATGCCCTAAAAATGTCTTAAAATGCCGTAAAACATGTCCACTTCCTTATTTGTTCACTACGAAATATTTCTTCTTTTCGGGATAGCCAATACCTTGTCATGATAAAATATTTGGAATAAATAGAATACTGTAAAACTCTGTTAAGAATCGAAGTTATTATGTTATTTATTGTAGAGAACAAATATTTTATTAATATTCATTACAATTTATTTTTGTTGAAACGGCAATGTTTAACCTCCTCTATTTCACGCGCTTCCAGTTCCCTGACAGAATCCGCGCTGACTTTGCTTACGAAACAATAATCAGTTCACAGAACTGTGCACACCAAAAACATAAATTCGGACGATAAGAGTTTAGTCCAATTCCTCCGCCAAACACACCGTTGAATGCCATTGACACCGCATTGATAGGATCTAGTTACTTTTACATGATAATAGGGCGGCGACTGCAGGAGTTTTCTATTTATAATTGAGCACGTAAGTAATAAAAAATAAAATAAAATATAATATAATAAACTCTTTATGTTCATTGTATATATATATATATATATATATATATATATATATATATATATATGTGTGTGTGTGTGTGTGTGTGTGTGTGTGCGTGCGTGTGCGTGTGTGTGTGCGTGTGTGTGTATAAATTCAAAATTGGATGTTTTGTATAGTGCTGTCTGTCAAAATCTTGAGGCCAAATAAATAGAATTATACTGCATGAAGTGAACGAATTTTTTTAAAAAAAAAAAAAAAAAAGTAAAAAAAAAAAAAAAAAAAAAAAACAAAAGACTGTGAAATATGTTAGTACCGAAGAAGAAGTGTTTCTCAAGAACGAGAAAAACAGAAAAATCATAAAAATCCAAGCCCTAATTATTACATTTATCAAGTCTCTCGCTTAGCGAGGTGTTCTACAGCAGCAATCGGGACCTTTTCAGAAACAAGGTGTCTGCTGCGTTTGCAAACTCGGTTGGCCAGGATTCGACGTAAAGTTATATCATTAAAAACTTCCTCGCGATACGTATTGTGGTCAGGAGAACACCCTTTTGCATTGTCTGCATGTGCCAGTTTTTAAGGTCAAGCCTAGCAGAAGATGAAATTAATTTTCAGAAATCAGTCCATTTGCAGAGATGAGAACAGAAAATACATCAACCGCCACATGTCGTTCAGTTGAATAGCCAAGGTCTGATATTTTCGCTTCTTCTCGCCAATGGAGGCAGCTATATTTCGATCTAAAGCGATATCTAATGTGCCGACTATAATACCTTTCCCTAAAAACTTGTCAACCCATTTGTCTGATCTGTTGGCTTCGACCCCACGATCAGTCGTGACTGTCACATTCCACAAGAGCTTCAATCGTCTCCAAAATTGAATCCGGTTTGAACATATGGTATGGAACCTCTTTTTGTAAATGTAGCATTTTTATTATCATTGTTATTAAACAATATTAAAAATGGTCTGATTAACTTTACAATAAAGTAGTTGGTTGGCTCCTTGATTCCTGAATCCTTATTGTTTAACCTGTAATCTTCATGGAGATGCTGCAAAACAAAATATTCGTTCCAATTCAGAAGCAATCTGAATCAGGGAGCAAATAGCATTAAAGAGCTTGATTGGTCGCTGAACCATCTGAGTGAAGGAGCCCTCAGAAAGGTAATCGAATGAGATTTTCCACTCCGCTTGCTCCGCGGAAGGCGAGACTCCGCGGCGACTTCGACGTTTCCGCCCGGCAACACCAGAAACCGACTCGGCGGCAAATAATGGGAGCGATTTAGAAGGCGGTGGCGAGAGACAGATGGCTTTGCCGCGGGAAGAAAATGGCGCAGGATCCCTAGGCTCAATTCGGAGGGCCTGCGCTGTCATCGAGAGGGAATAAAAGGGACGTTCTTGAGAGGGGAACTTTCTGGAACTTTTGATGAATAATTGCTCCTTCTCGTTGTCACGATTTAGAAGTTGAAAGAAATCACGCCTACTGGAGCGTAGTGGAAAGAACAGAGTATTCTACTATTTAAGAAAAAATTGCGTTAATCACAGGAAATCTGGTTATATATTTTTATATCTGTAGTTCGGAGGAATAGAACACTTTGTCGTATTTACTAAATTTTACAGGAGAGCAGATTGAAGATGTTTTACTATGTTCTTGAAGTGGACTTGGTGTAGTTTAAAACCTGTGTAACTCCGCCAGTTCTTTATATATGACACAGTGTTGTATACCTCTGAGTAGTGAACAAGAAACCCTTATGATTGTGTCAATAACCTTTCGGTCAAATATGGAAATTGTGTCCTGTACCTCCGATACATACATTTGAAAAACTTCCATAGATAAATGATTTATTTAATTAGAAAGAAAGTATTGATCATATACAGCTTACCACACAGCATAACTCAGGGGAAACTTACCTGTAAAAGAAAGTAAATATTAGTCGCTTGAATGACTTACTTTTACAATATAAATAAATTAGTAACACAGCACAAATATTCAAAGCGAAAATAAAATAAGCTTGTTTTTTCGGACTTTGCACTAAAAAGTATTAATATTCCAATTTGGAAAAGAAAGAAAAGAATTCTGACAGTGATTTGCATTCAGAAACGTATTAAATGGGTTAAAAGTGTCATTTCATTTACTAGTCCATATTCATTAAATGTGATATTATACTGTGTTTAATAGTTTGCCCTCAAATATGTGGAAATTCAACGACATTTCATTCATTAAAGTTTATACGAAATCGAAAAATCTTATTTTTCACTGGGACGCTTCAATTTTGGTAATAATTTACTCTGTATTAACTGGAGTGTTATTTCTTATCATTTATGAACGTATTTAACAAAATTAAACATTAAAAAGGCTATATTAGAACATAAATCCCCTACATATTGCGCATGCATAATAGGAAACAGAGAACAGATGTTCCGAGATGTTAATTTTTCCAGGAATGCTCGGACTGCCTTGGAACGAATACTAGAACTAGAGCACAAACACCACCCTGCAAAAATGATTACATGCAACTCCGAGTGCCCATAAACAAAATCCTCGCTCCAGCTCATGTCCCTAAAATCTCATGAAAAAATGAACTATTCATAAGCATTTTTTTCTCTTCCTTCCCTCCTCTTTCACCTTTCCTTCTTTTCGAAGAGCGTGAGAGAGATCATCGGAGGGGAATAGTGTGGAGTGGAATATCGGGAGAAACGGTACAGAAAGAAGCGTTGAACAGAAATAATAAGTGAAAATGGATCGGAGCAACAATGCAGTATAGAAGAATCAGCCTAAGAAGGTACCGAAATCACAGTTCGCAAAACAAGAGAACATCTTGTGTACTTCGAATAAATATCCCTCCGCCGCGACAATTGTTCAGCCACGCCTCTGCGTAAAGGTTTTTGTTTGTTTATGGCTCCCGTGAAGACATGACTATCCAGAAGTCTAGGAGTTTCGCTGAGGAATAGGCATTTACACAAGTCCAGAAAACATTGAAATTTAATTACGTAAGTGAAAAAATCTCTTAACATGCTCTTATGTTCAGTAAAAGAAAATTGTCACGAAAGTAAATAAAAAGAAAATTGATTTTTCAGAGAATGTTCAAATACTTTTTCTGCGCATTTCACAGCGAAGGGCCCATTCATTTTTGTAGTGAAGATAGTGGTTTATTTATAATTACACAATATGCTGATTCAAGATTCAAGAACAGATCCTGATTCAAGTCTTCCTTCCCTTTGTATTTACTGTAGTTTATTCGCGACGAATATAAAATATTCTTGTCGCTGGCGTGAACAAGGAGGATACCCCTTGCTTCATAGATTGTTAGTGACTCCAGGCGCGTCAACTACTACGTCAATAGTCCCGTAGGTGTAGTGCGTGTTTTTGCTCAGGAGGTGGCGGTGGCTTCCCCCCGCTGGATGGTCAGATCGGACGCCGACCTACCGTCGGTTAACGGCGTTTTCCACAACCAAAAATCTCCAACCAGCGGGGCGCCGCCCCATCCGGGACAAGTTTTAAGTCCCCAACCGGTCTCTCGGCATGTGTGATACCATAGTGCATGTTAGTGTGGGTGTGTATGTAAGAAGTGAGAATAGGATAAGGAAGACGAAGGAAAGATCGCGCGCGGTCCGTGGCCAGTTTGTTAGAGTACTGCTCCGGCATTCGCCTGATGTTGACCGAAGAAACCACGGAAAACTACCGATCAGAGAAGTCGGCCGCTCGAGTTCTCCTCCCGACGGTGAGTGAATTCGACCTAGCTGAAAAGCTAGTGTCGAAATTCCTGCCGCCGTCCGGACTCGAACCTAGGACCTCCCGGTCAGGAGGGTGGTGGAGAGAGAGGGGAGGAAGGAAGGGGCGCGGCCGGGGAGGGGGCGTGGCAGAAAGGGGCGAGGCGGGGAAGTGAAGTGCGCTGCGGGACTTGTGGGACATGAGGTCGCGTAGCGAGAGGGGCAGGGGGGGGAAGGAAAAACGCTGCGAAGCCGGGGGGTGGCCATGAGGTCGCGTAGCAGAGAGGGGCAGGGGGGGGAAGTGAAAAACGCTGCGAAGGCGTGGGCGGAGGGCGTGGCGGGCGGAAGTGAAGAACGCAGCGGAGCGGTGCGCGGTGTGGCGGTTGGTGGCGCGGCGCTCCGCAGTGGGTGGCCGGTGGATCCTTAATTGAACGCGCTGCCCCGTGCGCCGAGCGCCAGGGAGGAAGGGAAGGGAAGGGGTCGGGCTGTATTATACAGCAGCGCCTGCGGGTCGATGCGTGCCCCGTGGCATCACGGCAGGGCGCGACCCCCATGAGACACCAGCGCCCCTCCAGCCATCTCCCTCTCACTTCGTCTCGTTAACACCCTCAGTCAATATTTCTCTATCTCTCTTTCAGTCGACATCTCCCTCAGTGATCACTTTCTGTAATTCACTCTTACTCGAACTCATTTACCGGGAGAGATGTCTCAGGACGTCAAATAAATGGCACTGCAGTTCCTCTGATCCGGAGGTCCTAGATTCTAGTCCCGAGGGCGGTAGCATTTTCGACACTAACTTGTCAGTTAGGTCGACTTCAGTCGCTGGAAAAGATTTCTAGCGGCCGGCCACTCTTATAAGTAGTTTTCCGTGGTTTCTCAGATAGTTACAAGGCGAATGCCGGAGCAGTACCCTAACAAATGGGCCACGGACGACGCGCGATATTTCCTTGCTCTTCCTTGTCTTATCCTCTCCCCTTACACACACACATTTACACTACATGCCTCTACCACATTTGTCCGGAGACCGGTCGGAGCTTTAGGCTTGTCCCGGCTGTGGCGGTGCCCCGCTGGTGGGAGAGTCCTGGTAGGGGAAAATCCTGCTTGCTGACAGTAGGTTGGCGCCGGATCTCGACATTAAGCAGAGGAAAAACAACGCCAATTCGCGCGATAAAAAGCCATGCACAACACTTACGGGTCTAATAAATTTAGCAGTATACTCGTCCGGAATCAGTATTCAATGAATAATTCAATCGAATTAATTTTCCCCAATATTCCCACGAAGTTCAGAAAATTCGGAAACTTATATTAAATAAGCCAAACCGGGAGCGGTAGCTCAACTAATGCCACTGCAGCGCCTCTGACCGGGAGGTCCTAGGTTCGAGTCCTGACGGCGGCAGGATTTTCGACACTAGCTTTCCAGCTAGATCGAATTCAGTCGCTGACTGGTGGAGAATTCAAGCGGCCGGCTGCTCTCATCGGTAGTTTTCCGTGGTTTCTGCGATCAACACCAGGCGAATGCCGGAGCAGTACCCTACCAAACGGGCCACCGACCACGCTCGATCTGCCCTTCCTCTTCCTTGTCCTATCCTCCCCTTTACACACTCACTTACACTAACATGCACTACACTATCACATATTCCGAGAGACCGGTCGGGAGTTTAGAACTCGTCCCGGCTGGGGCGGTGCCCCGCTTGTGGGAGAGTCCTGGTGAGGAGGAAACCCCACTAGCCGACGGTAGGTCGGTGCCGGATCTCGCCATCCAGCGAGGGGAAAATCACCGCCATCCCCCGAGAAAAAACATGCACTACACGAACGGGACTAATGACCGACGCAGTTGACGCGCCCGGAAACACGAAAAAATCAATCAATCAAAATAAGCCAATACTTGGTCTTTGCAAAAATTGTTAATATCTCTAATTTTTATATGAAGTATAGTAACGTCGACTTAAATCAATCGTTATAATAGTTGAATAGCACTTGAGCCCCTTCACCTGGCGACCCGGCGCTCACGCAGTGGCCTCGTCCGGTGCCCTTGCATTGTTCATCTGCGGGCGCGGCCAGCTGTCCGGAGCCCTAATGGCCCCGTGAATCTCATCACGACGTCCCGCTGCCCCTGATGATTTAGTCAGCCCCTCCGAGCAGCGGCGCTCCAGACGCCAGGCAGGGATTTGTGTCCTCGAGCACATCCGTTGCGAGAAAGACGGCTTGGATTTCGCCGCTCAGCCGAATGCTGTCCCCCAGCGGCACTGGAAACGGAGAAACCAGTAGTGGACGGTACGGAATTTTATTGGTGGTGCCTGTTAGTGATGCGACGTCGATAACAAAACATCGATTTTCAAAATTGTAACATTGATGTTAATAAAACATCGGTCAAAAACCATCGATGTTTTAAGCATTGTTGTGATGTTCTAAAACTGGTGTAGTAATCTCTAAAATAAAATTCGTGAGCCCAAAATTTAATTGTACAGTGACCATGATTATTAAATTAAAATTAAGATTAAACTAAAAAGAAACTAAAAATAATAAGAACAAATAAAATACTCATACTGAAGGTCTGGGCGCCCACAGAAATCTCAAGCGGTAGGTACGGCTTAATACGGTCGCTGAAGATGGATACGTCTTACGACCACGGTATACGCCGCCTCTCCATGTTCGATATACCGGGGCGTAGGGGTCATCCTAAGCGAGAGATAGTCTGCGCGATGAACATAGTGCCATTAGTGCACTCTCTATTGAGGAGAACGTGAACTTCTGTGCCACTTCGCTTGTGGCACCATAAGATACGCGTACTAACCTAAACAGAGTTCTTTATACAGCGTTAAATGGTCATACACGGTGCCAGTTCCTAGGTGGCTCAGAAGGAGGCCGATAGATGGCACTGCGCCCTGTGCGTTTGAAGAGAGTATTGATAGACCATCGAAGGACGAAGTGCTTGTTCAAATGAATTATTATAAAGAAAACTATTTTGAAGAAACGATATTTTATACAATTGTGGTGAAAGTTTTTTTTTCCCTTCCAGTTTGTTGGTGGTGTCATGGCACACAGGCACTACCCTACAAGCCATCACTGGGCGAAACTTAAGACAATCCTTTACGCCAGGCCTCAATCAAGTAATCAATCAATCTAAACTAATGCCGGAGTAGCACCCTATACAGCGGGTCACGTACTACGCACGATCTTTCCTTCCAATTACCTTCATCTAATCGTTTCCCCAATTCACACTGAGGTGCTGAAGGGAAGTATGGCCCATCGTAAATCACCACGTGATAACTGCTTGACCGGAAGAGGCGGATCAGGGCATCAACTGATGTTACTGCAGTGCCTCTGACCGGGAGGTCCTACGGTTCAAGTCCCGACGGTGGAAGGATTTTCGACAATAGCTACATAGCTAGGTCAAATACAGGCGCTGTCTGGAAGACAAGTCTAGCGGCCGGCTGCTCTGATCGGTAGTTTTTTGTGATTTTTCCTATCCGGAGGAGATCCCTAACAAATGGGTCCCTGATCGCACGAGATTTTTCTTTCCTCTTCATGGTCCTCTGCTCCCTCCTCACTTAAATACACATGCATTACTCCAAACCCTTGCCGGGAGAGCGGTTGGAGTCTTAGAGCTTGTCCAGGCTTGGGGGGTTCCCCGCTGGTGGGAGATACCTGGTTGGGTAAACCCCGTTAGCCGACAGTAGGTCGACGGCGGATCTCCCTATTCAGCGGGGGAATTCCGCCGCTTTCTGACAAAAAGCATGCACTACACTTATGGGACTAACGACATTAGCCGTTGATGCGCTCGGAATTCGCAGTCACTGTTAAACTTGTCAGGTAAGGAGACCTTGCAGTCCACTTGCATGTACGGGGGACTAACGCTGGAAAAAATAAAAAGAAGAACCGAATACTCTCCTAACCCTTTGAATCCTCAGCCACACGTCTCTCAGGCTCACACATACTCAATTCCCAATGGCGTTGCAGTGAAGACATGTCTCTGCCTTTCATTTTTTTTTCGTTCGGGATATTTGATGGAAGGCGATTATTGGATCGTGTTCGCAAACATATTTTCCACTTAACCTTTCTTTGAAGCCGTCCCCCAGCGCTCATCAAAGGGATGTTTTGAGCACTTCATTGGCGGTTCTTGTAGCACCTGGGTGTGACTTTTACATGCTCATAATTTCACCAGTTGTGAATGTCTGTCTGTAGAACATGAGATCTCATTTGGACAGAATATTTCCGGAGGGTTTTAACTTTGCCTGCCACCTCACAGGATTATTTTAGGTGCCACATGAGAGATGGCGCAGAGGAGTTTTGCGCTCTTTGAAAACTGTTCCAAGCCGGGACTTTAACTCATGAACTTGGAATTTGAAAGCCATGGACTCAGTTACATCGAGAACGGCTGGGTCTGACCTGACATTGCGTTTTCACTACACTTCCGGTTTTTTTCGAGTCCATTATTTCCCGCGAAGTTTGTTATAAAGACAAATGAAATACATGTTTCTACAATATTAAAAACTCATCTCTACCCGTCGTTACTCCTTGTTGTCACTTTTCGTTCTCACTATCCGTTCTCAATGATTATCACTTACAGTCACTAGCAGTTCTCAAAAAACACAATCACTGTTTCCACTGTTTCTGCGCCTCGTAAAGTCTCAATCAGCCTCACAGTTACGTTTTCATTGACTTCCCGTTGATCCCTTCTTCTTTGAGAAATAAAGGACCAATGAAATGAAATGATGAAAGCAATAGAAATATTGTACAAAATAAATAATAATATGTTTTCAAGTTGTGTCTTTCAGGTCACAAGTTTCAACAACTTCTTAAGCACATTGAAATTATTACTACCACATTTCCTAGCACAACATGCACACATTTGCATAAGACAATATTCCCATGGATCTAAGAATGTTTCCAACTTGTCGACTGCACGACCTCGCAAAGTTTTTTTTTTCATGTTTCCGGGCGCGTCAACTGCTTTGGTCATTAGTCCCGTTAGTGTAGTGCATGTTTTTCTCGGGAAATGGCGGTGGTCTTCCCCCGCTCGATGGCGAGATCCGGCGCTGACCTACCGTCGGCTAGTGGGGTTTCCCCCAACCAGGACTCTCCCACCAGCGGGGCACCGCCCCAGTCGGGACAAGCTCTAAGCTCCCGAACTGTCTCCCGGAATATGTGGTAGTGTAGTGCATGTTAGTGTAAGTGTGTGTGTAAGGGGGAGAGGATAGGACAAGGAAGAGGAAGGAAAGATCGCGCGCGGTCCGTGGCCCGTTTGGTAGGGTAGTGCTCCGGCATTCGCCTGGTGTTGATCGGAGAAACCACGGAAAACTACCGATCAGAGCAGCCTGCCGCTAGAATTCTCCTCCAGACAGCGTCTGAATTCGACCTAGCTGAAAAGCTTTTGTCGAAAATCCTGCCGCTGTCGGGACTCGAACCTAGGGCCTCCCGATTAGAGGCGCTGCAGTGACATCAGTTGATGCACTGAGCTACCGTTCCCGGTTCCTAGCAAAGCATTCTATTGATTTAATTAGGGTCTTCTATTATACACTCAGGGTTTGGCATTTTAAATACTTAAAAACTTTAAAACATTTTGTATTGAAAAAACTTGGGGCATGTATTTTGGACATATTTTAAATGCATTAAATTGGTGCATTTAAAAAATACTTAAAATACTTAAGTTATACTTTAGTTTTACTTATACTTAATATAAATAAAATTCGTGGATCTTAATTTTGTTGCAACTTAACGATTCGAGGAACATTTAACCCCTATATGCCTGAACGTTTTCGAAACTTTTGGTTTAATTACATTAAGAATGCGTACTATATAATATAGTTATTGTTCAGAAATTTGTATGACTCAATTACTAATTTATTGTAATTGACAATTGCAATACATTTTTGCTATAAAAAGATTCCATACAATTGTATATATTGAATTTTGAGTATTTACTCATCACGTATGTACTCAGCAAATCAAAAATCAATGTATTTTTAATATGCATTTAATTACTTATTTATAAATTATTTTGGCCAAGGATCTAAATACGGAATTTAAAGTATTCTGTATAACCCTGATAACTTCCAGTTGCTAGGCGAAGATAACTGACAAGGGTAACTCGCTAAATTACTCTCCTGTTTGTTATATTCGTTGTCCCCTCCATTCCCATTGCAGTAATATTAAGCGAGGTCGTGATTCGATTAAACCATGACTGGAGATGGAACAAATATTAATTTCTACTCTTAGAATTTGTATGCAATCGTTGAAAAGTACGTGAGTTTATGAGGTTAAATGATTTTACATGATTTAGAATGTATTTTGCCTCCACGTTCCAATCTAGGCAAAAAAAGTGAATTGATTGTTCTGAAAACAATTGTACATCGTTTATGTAAAAATAACTATTGAACAAACAATATAATTTCCTTTAAAATGTGTATAAACGTTTCTTTTGTAAGTAATACGTTTTGGTCGCAACACACAACATTAAAGAAAATGTTGTTATTGAATATTTTAAATTTTATTGTTAAAATTCATTCTTTAATATCACGTTACAGAATATTTCGCCCTTTTCATTGCATTTATTTCTCATACTGTGGAAATAAACACCACACACTCTACTAGACAAACGACTTTTGTTTCAATCAATTTGCCCATTACGGGGAAAATAATAGAACTATGAACAAAGTTAACTGATCTAAACGTTTCTGCTTTTTCACTAACAAAGAGGACTAGACAGAAAAAAGGTATTTACTCTTTGAAATCCAATTCTCTCTTCAATGAACCCAGAATTCGTTTTGACAGTCGAGTTCTCTGGACCATGTTATCGAACCGTACATTTTTCTATTGTTAGGGCTCTCTTGTGTCTGTCTATCTCTTAATTCAAGTTTTCACTACCCGTCGCGCATTAGGTAACTACGTTTTACATTCACGTTTACGTCCGTATTCGTATGGGGCTGATCCCGGGTTTACGGTGCACCTTAGCCTAGGCTTCCTCGATTGCTATGCCTTGACGTGATCCGATTCGCTTCCAATCGGTGCGCAGGAATGTTATCGTTCACCACAAAGGAATCGTTTATATTATTTTGAGAAACATTTTAAAATAAATTCTCTTCTTTAAAATAAATTGATTCGCGTATATGTGGAGAACATAAAGAATATATATATATATATATATATATATATATATATATATACCCCCAAAAAGTTTAAAAGATTATTCGCATAAAATGCGTTGGTAATTATGCGTTGGACAGACTCAATGTTTTATGTAATCGCGAGGGCCGAAGGCCCGAGCCTCGTCCTCAACTTGGACACGGGTAGCAAAGCGTCATAATTCTGCACGCGTGAACAAAACGGATCACAAACTGCATTTCTTCCGAAAGAAATTTTCTCTACAAGAGTTTAAACGTTCCGTGTATGAATAACTGACAATCGTTCACGATACTAGAATCAGAAGTGAACGATACATACAGTGGTATTAAGGAGGCCATGACAGCGAAAGCCGAGGTGCACCGTAAACGTGGGATCAACCTAGTATGGTTTACACCACCCACAATGTAACAGGAGATCTGTGTAACGAGATCGTACCGTAATTACGGAATCGTAGTGCCATAATTTTAATTTCCTCTGCGGCTCGTTGGTGAGCGTGCTCGATTTCCATGGCGCAACCCTATGTTCGGTTCCTGGCCGAGGCAAATTATACCCATGTGCTCTCCTTACAAATGTCCCAGTAGCTATTGCTATGTGACGATAAGAAATCCCGCCGTAAGGTTATGAAGACCAATATATACGGTTAAGGTATGACTTCGTGCTAACCACACGAAACCCTTATCCCATGATCTTGTTTATTGAAGTAATAACTTGTGTAAGTTATTAGAAGAGACACCGCTGAGACGGCTAAGGCCCGTAGCGGGCTGTCGAGCCATACATCAGAAACAACAGTAGTTTGGTACCACATGTAGAGGTTTTGGTGCACATTCGTGGCATCCAAATTACTCATTCATTCACGCTTCTAATAACTTACACAAATTATTAATTCAATAAACAAGATACCTTCTGTAAGCCTTGCAGCTCAGAACTCTGCAGTATCAAGAGTCAAATCAATAACCATAATTTTCCCTTCACCTCCAGCAACCAAGAAACCTTTTAAAATCTGTCAAAAACCATCAATTAGCTAATTAATACAATACAAATAGTTCAATTTTAATGCTGCAATGTAGAAAAAATAAGTATTTCACATCCTAAAATCTAAAATGAATAAACACCACAATGCGAGAAAAAATTTGTCACTTCAATTCAAGTAACATCGAATCTGATTTGCTCGCACTAAAATCTCCTCAGGGACACCAGCAAACATAAGTCCGCATTTCAATTAATTCAATAACAGTATTATCGAAGCGCGCGATCTTTCCTTCCTCTTCCTTGTTCGCTTCTCATCCCTTATTTACACACACACACACACACACACACACACACACACTTACATACTCACACACACCGGAAGATTAGCCAGGAACTTAGAGCTTAACCGTATTGGGGCGTTGCCCCGCTGGCGGGAAAAACCCGCCAGCAATTTAATAAAACTTATTTTGAAATATTCCTCGGAACGAGATCTAGGTCATTGGTTTTGAAGGAAATTGGCTCTACCTCATCTCGAGCGTTAGTGGGATGGGCTCTTGCGCAGGTCGACGTGGCTGCGGAATGTTCCATCCGCGAGATGCCTCTCGTTGGATACAGCGCCCGTAAAAGGCTTTATCTCTTTTAATCCGGCGGCGGCGGCTGCTGCTGTCTGGAATTCCCGCGGCGCCACCGCGGCGTCTGCGAAGCCAAATGGCTCAGCCGGCGGCGGTTATCAGTTTAATTGCACGACCGAGGCCGCGGTCACCTACCTGCCACTTGTGTTTCTCTCTCTTTTCCCTATTCCTGTTCTTTCCAGTCTTCTCTAACAACTCCTTTCCTTGTTTCACGTTATTTTCCTCTTTTTCGATTTTCTCCTTCTTACTCTCCCTCTCGTCTCTTCTTTATTTCTTCTTCTTCTTCTCATTATTATTATTATTATTATTAGTTATTTTATTATTATTATTATTATTATTACTATTAGTTATTTTATTATTATTATTATCATTATTATTATTATTTTGGTTGGTTAGTCAGTGATTCCGGGCGCGTTAACAGCTTAGGTAATTAGTCCCGTACGTGTAGTACATGTTTTTCATCGGGAGATAGCAGTGATCTTCCCACGCGAGATGGCGAGATCCGGCGCCGACCTAGACTGCTGGCCAGCTAAAAAGCCGAACTAACGGGACAACTTTTGAAAAATGTCACTGTCGGATGAGAACATACATTTATACTCGATTTAGGGCAGTTTCGATTCGTTTTATGTTGGCTAAAATTGTTGCCAACCGTCACACAAATACCCCGAATATATTACCTTCAAGCAGTAGGGACATCTTTTAAAATTTAAGTTTGCAATGAAACAATGACTACTTCCGTAGATACCGCCAACATTCAAAGCCATCCAAGTGAAATTGTGTTAGTTTACGAGTGTTGCTAAAGATTTGCATTTTGCGTTTTGGTGCTCTTCGTTCTTTGCGTTTTATCGTTCAATTTATTTATTTAGTAGTACTAGGCGTTTTTGAGTTTTATTTATTATTTTCCAATTGTTTTCTTTAGTAATAATAATAAAGATAATTGAAATAGTTATAGTAGTTCATTATTTGTTGTTGTTAAGTGTCCCTTTAGTATTTCTTGTTTTAAATTAATTATATTATATTTATTATTATTTTTCTGAATTCATTTTAATTATAACTGGAAAATAATGGTAAGCCTAACAACATCTGGGTCTATACTTAATACTGAACCTTTGAAGATAACACGTTTTCAAAGACTGTCTCTGGTAACAATGGATAAGTTATTGAAAACTTACTTACACTAATGATGATTTTCATTATTTTTTTGAACTTACTTTTAAAAGCTAATGAATAATTGAACAGATAAATTAAATGGATGTATTTGCATTGATATTGACATAACTGGACTCTTAGGAACATTTCATTAGATCACTTAAAAACTACCATGTATATCAGGTTAATTAACTTCAATAATTGTGGTATTTATTTGCGTTCAATAAAACTTATTACTACCACTTCAAAACGTGAAGGAACTGTTGACACACATCTCAAAAGCATTAATAACCTAGAAGTATGACCGCAGATAACTTTTGAGGTTGTATTTTCATTTGCACTTGACACTTTTTAACACTTCTTAAGCTCGCAATAGTTGATAATGATAATTCTTAATTAACTTAATAATTATTCACAGAGTTAATATTCATTTATAGATGAACATCTCTATTTAATTCAACCGAAAAACGAAACATGTATTATTGAACAGTGGACAAGACTCGAGACCGCGCGAGGATTGTGAATGAGACAACAAACAAAACAAAAGCGAGAGACTTGATCAGAGTTATAGTTTCATAAGTTGGCTATTCCGACAGGAAATCTTTCAAGCTGCCGTATTGCGAATTTAGTGCGGCCTGATACACGGCCTGGAGTCTACAGTCGGCTAGCGGGGATTCCCCCTAATCAGGATTCACCCTCAAGCGGGGCACCGCCCCAGCCGGTACAGCTCTAAGATCCCGGCCGGTCTCCCGGAATATGTAGTAGTGTAGTGCATGTTAGTGGCGTGTGTGTGTGTGTGTGTGTAAGAGGAGAGGATAAGACAAGGAAGAGGAAGGAAAGATCGCGCGCGGTCCGTGGCCCGTTTGATAGGGTACTGCTCCGGCATTCGCCTGGTGTTGATCGGAGAAACCACGAAAAACTACCGATCAGAGCATCTGGCCGCTAGAATTCTCCTCCAGACAGCGACTGAATTTGACCTAGCTGAAAAGCTAGTGTTGAAAATCCTGCCGCCGTCAGGACACGAACCTATAACGTCCCGGTCAGAAGTGCTGCAATGACATCAGTTGAGGTACTGAGCTCCCGTTCCCGGTTTATTATTTTTTATTATTTTATTATTTTTCTTACTATTATTAATATTAGTATTATTATTCCTCTGCACATTTTTCTTTACTTTTCAACTTCTCATTCCCGTCCTTCTTCCCTTTTCTTCTTATTACCCGTTTTTCCGTTCTCGAATTTTCCTCTTCTTCTTTTTTCTTCTTCTTCTTCTTCTTCTTTCTTTCCCTTTCCTTTCTCTTCTCATTCATCTTCTCTCTTTCTCTTCTTATCAGTCTTCTTTTCTTTCTTCCCCTCTTGTTTTTTTCTTATTCTTTCTCTGCTTCTCACTCCTCTCCTTCATTTTTTATCCAACTACTCGGGCACAATTAGATCCGGAACTTGGTTCATAAACTTGGGTGGCGGTCTTACAACTACATCCGCAAATATATCTGCTAAAACCGAGGGAGGTTATTGGTTTTAGCGAAGGGATTTAACTTCGTATAAAAGCATGAACATTCATTATTCAATCATACACACTAACAAAGAGCTGAACATCAAACACTTCATAATATTTTATTTATCTGCAATCATGTATCTTTTGTTCTCGATTGTTTGCCTTGTTGCGCTATTGAATAGAATCCTCTGGGTCATATTCCTACACAAGCTGACGTGTTTGAAATACGCGTCCTCGTAAAAGTTCACAAATGAAATTACGTTCGCGTTTTCATTCTGAATTCTTCGGGGAATAAATTCTGCATTCACCGTGAGCTAGCTGAAAATAGTGTGGAAACACGTAGATTTCCCAGTGGAACTGTCTAGCAATATTTGTCTATGATCTATTCAAGGTGTGTTTAATTATACGCACATCAGATATAGCGAACTCTTGAGTCAGATAACGCAAAAGCAATATTTTACAGAGAGCTATATCTAACGTGACATTTGGACTATGAATGATTTTGTTCCATTTGCGGACAGGAAGGTAAAACAAATAGTGGTAGTAATTACTTCAAGAGTAATTCTTTGAAAGGTTTAAAAGTTTTCATTTTATTTTCAAATGTAATCATTAGAACGTAACTTTTCAACGTTTTATTATTGGTGTTATTATTATTATTATTATTATTATTATTATTATTATTATTATTATTATTATTAAATTCAATGGACGACAAACTCTAAAATATCGATGGAGATAGAGTTTGTTAAAAATAGAGGAAACTGTCACGGATAATATCGTCTTCATTTATAGACTTAGCACCTTTACAAAATAGTCCTAACTTTATTATTATTATTATTATTATTATTATTATTATTACTATTATTATTGTTTACAACTGTTTATAATAATGAACTAGTTGACTAGTTGAATCCAGTTTTCCACGCGGTAATTCGGTGAAAACTACGTTATCCAAAGTTGCTTATATTTTAAATAAAAATATAAGTAAAGGTAATACCTTTTCTTTCTATTATGGTATCCTCCTAAATTGGGACTTTCTTTGTAATCTCGTAGGTTTTAGTGAGATAATGATCTCTACATTAAATTTACTTACATTATTACGATCTCAGAAATTTCTTTTCAGTGTTAGTCACTTATCTGCTTTAATAAATGGGCGGTCTTGCATATCTTGAAGTGTTGGTTTACGTTATATTACTTAGTTAATGGCTTATTTTACGTGGCGAGACTAGGGCCATCAGATCCGCTCTTCATCTGGGAACTTCCACGGCGCATCTGAGAACTAACAGTTCACAGACAGTTGCATCGCGCGTTAGCACCGGGGCGGTATAGTCTGGTGCATTTATGTTCCTGTTCCAAAGTTATAAAACATTTTTCAATATTATAGTACGTAATGCTAATTAATCAGCCCTATTAGTTTTTCTTCTGATAATTTGTCATAGAAATATTACGTTAATTACACAGAAAGCGCTTAATAATTTGATCACTCATTCACAATTTGAAATACATACATTTCATTGTATTTTATGAGGATCTGGAAGTTAAAGTAGAAATACCTAAATGTGTTCCGTTAAATCGATTAATGTCATGTTGTTCTTATGTTGTAAAATGTGTTACGTAGGATGACTGGAATAGGTGGTTATTTTTTGGGGACACAAAATACTAACATTATTCTTATCGATATCAATATTTATTAAAATAATTTGAACGCCCGGCAATTCTCCCATATTGTAAATTGACTGTCGCGGGAAGTGTTGAATATAAGATTGGCATTTCAAGAGGGCCATATATTCGGGGCCTTGGTCTTGATCAGTGCTTCCGTTTTCAATTGCAATGAGTATACCAATAGCTGTCTCTTTCTCTCTGAAGCAAAACAAACTGCAATGCTGTCCTTATTGCCAGCCCTACACACCGCTTGGTCGGGTTATATGTTTTAGATTGAGCGAACCGTGGAGTTCACATTTCTGATTTGTGGGCAGCAATAATTACCATGATTACATAGCTTGCTTGGAATGAGATGTTCGCGTACATGAAATGTTCGTTCACATGAAGTTCGATAGAAGTTAATTTTTTAAACGAAAATAAAAATTTTGCAAACGCAAAGTGGAATTTTATATGAGGCACTAAAAATGTATTTCAAATTATATCCATGATTTGTGGTCAATATTCTAAAATATATTTTAACTTCCAGAAGCTTCTGCAATTTCTTTAAGCATGAAAAATGTATTAAATGTATAAAATTTTAGGTCGTTAGAAACAGCCTGCAATATTGTTTAATACTCTAAAAAATATTTCAAGACATCCGAGAATATCATCGTTCATGAATACAAACATAGTTTCTGTTTAGAAATTTATTACTCATTACACGTGCTCTGCCATTAATGTTCGTATTTTAATTCTTAAAATTTAAAAGTTAAAAACGTGTAATTTGTTGTATCAAGTAAGTATATAATTTAAACGTTTGTAAAGAACAGTGAAGTTACATAGGTGGTGCACGGAATTACGGAGCAATAAAATATATTTATTACTATATTATCTTGCACGCTCACAAATAAATTTTAGGCTTGTGAAAGTGACCATTAGCACCAGACAGTTATGCAAACTTTCGTGTATTTTGCATAACTTATGTGTTAAATGAATAAATATATCACAGCCTAAAAAGGTAATTCTTTATTCCAAATTTATCATCCTGTTCGTATTATCATTCAATCTATTGATTTCTTTTGGTGAGGTGGTTTAAAATGTATCACAGCCTAAAAAGGGGAATCTTTATCCGAAATGTATGATCCTGTTCGTATTATTATTCAATCTATTGATTTCTTTTGGTGAGGTGGAGAATACTATTATCAAGTTGAAAGTACCCCTTCTAGACATCTCCCCTATTACGACATTCCTTCACAGATATACTATGTATAATGTAGTTCAGTTATGAATACTGAAAGCGATGTGCAATGTTGGAAACATTTGGAAACAAAAATAGTGCATTCTCTATTACTAAAAAAAATTTTCAATGCAAGCAGAACTAGTAAACGAGGCAGCCTCCGAGCGTTTAAGTGTATGTAGTACATGGTCTCGTTAGTTGTCCAAGTTCTCGAGAAAGATCCAAAACAACGAAACAGTTTTGTTTTCGGCAGAAAATGCAAATATTAATTATATTATACCGCCTATTCTTATACTATGTGGCTCCTATACTTATACTACGTTAGGTGTATGCATATGGTCTCGTTAGATGTCCAAGATCTCGCGAGAGATCCAAAACAACGAAACAATTTTGTTTTCGGCAGAAAAATGTAAAACTTTTATTATGTTATTCTGCATATCTGCAATCTCAAACTCTTTACGCTTAGTACTCAGCACTGCATATGACACAGCTGACGCTAGGAGATAAAAAGGATCCAAGGAAGAGGTCTACCGCAATTATTTTACAATATTTTCTGTTCACGTCTTGCGTTATAGAACAGCAATTTTTCGATATTTTAATATCGAAAGAGTTTAAAAGTTAAGCGTTATTGAACTGTCTGTTCCCTTTTTTGCAGTACTTTTTAAGACGTTCTGTTAAAATATTTTATTTATTACAGAGTTTTACGACAGAAATTATACAACATGGGACATCCGGCTTTACTTCCCCTCTAAAAAGGCGTATGACGAATTTTTTCGCTCTTAAAATTCCATCGCTTCGATCAGGTTTGAACCCTGCAAACTTGGGTACAAAAGCCTGGCACTTAAACCATTATACCACCTAAAGACGGGGTCAGTGACCCAATAGCATTACCAAACACGCAGAATTTAATTTTAAAAGCCTGCATTCTCGACGTTTCTTCCGTTGAATTTTGACACATCCTGTACTTTGCATGGTGTGCTGCAGTCGCAGATATATTCGCGTGCGCGTGCATTTATCTTCGCTAATGGCTGCGCTCGGGGCGGTGGTGACAAGAATACAAAGTATTGCGTATAATTTTGGGGACGGCTCGCGCACGCATTAAATGGCGTCACGCACGACCCTTCCACCACGCCCCCTCTCACCCCATCGGGAGGGTTGAGAGGGTGTGAGAGAGTCATGAAGGGTTGGGAGGACCTTGGCGATGAGAGGTGGATCTGATGTGTCTGGAGCAGTCGTTTGCAGGCGGCGTTTAAAAATGGTTTACTAACTACCGGCGAGGAAGGGTTTGTATGAGTGAGTGTGTGTTGATTAAAATATGGTAGGAAGAAGAATGCAGAAAAGAAGGAACATATAGGATATGAAAGGGAAAATATGACAAAAATAAAAGAAGGTGAGTGGTATTTGTTGTAGAAATCTTTAAACGATTTATGTTCGTTAGTTTTAATGCAAAATAAATGTGTTCAGATCATAATCCAAAGTGCGTAATGGTTTGATCAAAAATTTATTTTACGTCAAAAAAACAGTTAAAACTGCGTATGACGTGCTATGCGTAAAAGTGAATTGTGTGCACATTTTCAAAATTCTGTGATCCCTACACTAAGTCACATACATTAAACGTTAAACATATACATTAATACATTAAACACTAAATCATATACATTAATCATATACATTACTATTACAAATATAGTTTTAAAATATTTTTATGTGTAAAATATTTCATAACTTAATTCTGTTCCGCTATGCCTATTATATCTTTAACATCTCTGGAGGGTCATCTAGATCTCAATTTTAATATACGCAACTCTTTAAAATATTACAAAGTAGTCTGTTTAATACTGTAGAATTTTAATTTTCTTTCTTTTTCAACAATTCGAAAATCTGAGTGGATTGCAGTTCCGAAAAAAGTAAGTCGGTAATGGAAAATAAGTGACAGAATCGGGAGGCTGTTTGAAGTAAAATTCCCTGGAGTCAGAGAGAGGATCGAGCTAGCATGTTGAATTATTAAATACAATTATTAGCATTTGAAATAGGTTGAGCCAGCGAGGCAAATTACATTAATACATTATTTAAAGTAGACTAAACTACTGAGTAAAGATTATTAAAGAGAATACATTGTATAAATAGGATTAAGCTAGCATTGCAATATTAATTACAGTATGACATATGTGACACTTTGTTCTTGCCCGAGGATCGACTAGTTGTTATCATTAGGCTCATATAAAACAAATAAGGATCGAGATTGATGCTTATAAACCGAAGTGATACCCAAGGTTTAAAATCAACAATGTCTTTTATTTGAGATATCAGTCGTGAATAGTTGAATATTTTTCTTAATAAGTCTTTCTTATTAGAAAAAACATTATTTAAAAATACTTCGGACATAGGTGTGCACAGCCTAATCCAAGAGATGGAACAACTATATTTTCGGGCCCCCTTTTTCAATTCTCAGTCAATTCTTTAAATGTCAATTTTCAGTTCTTTTATATTTTTAAATAGCAGGTGTAGGAGGAATCAACTCAGATTTGATCGAATGTTTAGAATATCTTCGAACATTTTTTAACATTTTTAGAGTTTTTGGTCGAGCTTGGATTTCCAGCGCATTTTTAGGAGTTTCTGTGGAAATTTCAATCTAAATTAGCCACCTTTCAAAGGTAAATTTGTAATGTTTCTTCACATTTACCCCCAGAAGTTGTCAGGTACTCACTGAAGATACACTTTCTACAATTGACATGTTTTGATAGATTTGGCAACGTTTAAGTTTTTCTCAAACTCTATGCCACGTTGTTCATGTAATACATTTAAAGTTTGTAAAATGACATCTCAAAACGCGCGTAATGTAACTAGTTAATTATTTTTGAAAAACTGTAATTAACTCGTTGACTCTGTAAGCACAATTTACAAATGTAAAAATTTAATTTCAACTAACAAAGTACAAAAGTAATATTAGATAATAAAAAATACAACATACATTCAAATTATGCAATTATTCTGAAGTTGATGTGACAAAACAAACAGTATTATGTCACTAACATATTTTTTACAAATATGTCACTAACATATTTTTGGTCTGCAAGGCACACAACCGTTCGGATTGTAGAGAAAGGAATAAAATAAAAATACTATACCTACCAGAGACTTCCTCATAGTATTTGTAAGAGTTGAGTAAATGTACTAATTTGAAACCTACTACATACACCTAACATTCCATTACCATGAAAAATTCTCTTAGGAATTTTTTGCATGAAAACATCTCTGTTTTTTTCTATTCAATATACGCTGTAAAGGGAAATACAGTCTACAAAATTGAATGATAAAAGAAACGAATGAAGAACTAAACGAGATTTTTACGCCACCTCGCAAAAGACATGTGATATGAAACCATCCGGCGCGAATTGCATGCTGTACCTCTGGGATTGAGGATTCCAGAGGTTTGTACACAGAGAAACACGACCTTTCACGTGATTACTGAGAACGCGCTTCGAGGATGGCGTGTAACGTTCTCTGTGTGAGTGCAGACGGGGAAACGCGAGGAGGGAGTTCGGCCAAAATGGAGTCACGCAGCTCCTTTCTAGCACTGCCGTTCAAAGGAATGGTAATTGGACCACTGGCCGAACGTAAATGGTAGTACCAGACTTCCTCAAACAGAATACGCCACTTGCTCTACTCACACACTCACGAGTATGAAGGAGTTTTGTCATGTTGTAGAACAATTGTTTTTTCTTCATATATTGAAGTAGGAGAGGACAGCGTTTTAGGGATAATAACAGCTAACAATTCATGCGTTTTTATTTATACTGTTTTCACGTAACTGATTACCGCTTGAGAATTTTTGTAGGATGTACGGATCTGCAATATGAGATTGAAACATAAACAAACACTTATGTGTCACGCTATGTTAAGAAATATGGAATTATCTCTCAGACTAAGCCTACTTCCAAAAGTATTACAAAACATATCAGTTAAAAATAGTTTGTTTTAGGTTTTTGTTTTACTTGTATGGAACCATTTAATGATATTTAAATAACTCGTATTTTTTATGTGTACGTTGATTGGAAACTTTTGAAACTAAATGAATTCATTATAGACTTTGGAGACTGAAAATGGTAAGGTATTTTGTAAACTGTGCAAACTATGAATACCAATAATTGCTGATTCCAAGAAACCCTTGAATTTTTACTTCAAACGAATTTCTGCTATTTCTCTTATTTACTATTATTTTAACTTATTAATGACTTAAGTTTCAATTGTAATAAAAATAAATACAAATTAGTACCTATTATACGTTTCTAAAAATTTCGAATATGAAGAAATAAGAAACCTTCATATTAGTAACAAATCCGGGTTTGCACGAATGATCTAAACAGGCTTGTTTGTAAAGAAATTGGATCATTTTAAATAACTTACACAATAATATGCATCGGCATTGTAAATCGGACTTTCTTTATAACAGAATAAACATCCACGACAATTGAAGTTTATTTTAAACGAGCACATGAGAAGAATAAAACTTTAGAATGCAATCGGGAGCTTTGTAAGATGTTGATTAAATTGAAAATAAATATTAAGTTTTTGGTGTAAAATATTGGCCGTTTTCCTATTCATGATACAGAACGTTGTCTTCATACGAATTACTTTGTAAGGCGAGAAAGTAAAAATGCATGTAATGTATATAATAAAGTTCACCCTCACACTCATTATCGCGACGATCATCATCATTTTCGTCTTGAATTCAATGATGCAATGACTATTAGAGCTACGCTTGCCGACATTTGCGTGTCCTCAGCGACATGTGGTCTGCTCATTACTAGTTTCCATGAGAGAAATTCGATTCAATTAAATTCAAATGGCATTCCAGTTGCAACGATCCTGGCGCAGCGCTGCAAATTTCGAGTACGTATCGAGAATGCGGTACTTGAACAGTGACAACATTTTACATCTTTGTAAAATTAATTTTGACATGAAGTATATAAGACTGTATTTTCTGGCCATTATTTAAATCTATCCATCGTTATTTCATTTTAAGCACCATTAATAAAGTAAATCAATACATCAATATTTTAATCTACACAGTTTTTAACTATTTTGGACGTTAAATAAATAAATATAGCTAATGAATATCTTCGGACATTTTTATAGCCAATTTATTCTTAATTTAGTTATTAAAATTTGTAAGGGTGGTTTGAAAAGTAATGCGATCATGGCTTGAACTTATCATTTGTTAACCGATTTTCAAAATAAACTTGAACCTGATAACGGCATTTAGTCTCTAAAAAATGCACTAGCTACAATGGTACTTTGGTATCACTGCAGTGGCTACCAGCGTCAGTAATGGGGAGGTCCTAGAGTTCCATTCCCAACGGTGGTGGAATGTTGTCACTATCTACACAGCTGCATCAAATTCAACAACTAAAGGAGAATTCTATCTACAAGTAGTCCTGATCTGTAGTATTCAGTGATTTGTTCGATCAATATCAGGCAAATTCCGGAGAAGTATATTAACAAACGGATCACAAACCACGCGTCAACTTTCTTTTGTCATCCTTGTCTCAACCCTTCCTTTTAAACACACACACACACACACTCACTTACATGTACGTAACTACTACACATGTCGGACGACCAGTCGGAGGCTTGGAGTTGGTCGTGGCTAGGGCGGTGCCCCGCTGCCGAAGATATCTGGAGTAAGAAACCACGCTAGCCAACATGGGGAAGTCCTAGAGTTCCATTCCCAACGGTGGTGGAATGTTGTCACTCTCTACACAGCTGAATCAAATTCAACAACTAAAGGAGAATTCTATCTACCAGTAGTCCTGATCTGTAGTATTCAGTGATTTGTTCGATCAATATCAGGCAAATTCCGGAGAAGTATATTAACAAACGGATCACAAACCACGCGTCAACTTTCTTTTGTCATCCTTGTCTCAACCCTTCCTTTTACACACACACACACACACACACAGACACTCACTTACATGTACGTAACTACCACACATGTCGGACGACCAGTCGGAGGCTTGGAGTTGGTCGTGGCTAGTGCGGTGCCCCGTTGCCGGAGATACCTGGAGTAGGAAACCGCGCTAGCCAACGTGTAAGTCGATACCGAATCTCGTGTTCTAGCGTAGAAGGAAAACATCCACCTCCCGGAACACCATGCACTACTCCTGTGGTACTAAATGCTGTGAACGTTGGCGATTCCAGAACACCAAATAATTATTTTAAGAAATTCTCCATTCCCCTTTAACATAGTTCCCATCCATTTCCACACACGTGACTAGTCGTCTAAAGCCATTTGAGAGGAATAACAATTATTGTAGAAATAATAAATATTTGATTATCACATGAAAGAATGGATGTAGGATAAAAGTAATTGAAGGACTTCAGCAATAAGAATTTGAGACATACCAGTCCCAACATGCCTTTCACTATTGCGTACATGTTAATAACTCCATTTTAATGAATTTGTGATCAATACAGTCTGGTTATCATTTATGAAGAGCTTGCAGCTGTAACAAGATAAGTCACACTTCGATCAAAATCGAGATATTAAAATTTATGAACACACGGAGAATATCTGTTTCTGCTGTGCTTATATTGTTACTTCCCCAAGCCCTTAAATTGGCTGGTGTGGCTTATATCGTTACTTCCCCAATCCCTTTCATTGACTAGTTTGGCTTATATTTTTACTGCTGCAAGCTCTTATTATTACTTCCCCAAGCCCTTAAATTGGCCGGTGTGGCTTATATTGTTACTGCCTCAAACCCTTAAATTGGTCGGTGAGGACTATGTTTTACTACCCCTTAAATTAGCTGGTGAGGCTTATGTATTTACTGTCCTCAGCCCTAAAGTTGTTAACAAAGTGCGTGTCCATTCGCCAGGGGACATGGTGACCGTTGCTCCCGCTGGCATGGCAGCCCTGCCTGCTTCCCTCCCCTCGGCGGGGCTTTTTGTTGAACTCGTCCGCCCTCACCCCCCCTCGCGGCCGCCCTGAGGCCCAGCCACGTCTGAGCGGCGTCTGGTCGCTACCCCCGACCGCCTCGCCCCACGCCGCTCCTCGCGGCTTCGGCCCGACCGACGCAGCTGCGGGCCCGCCTCGCTTTCCCTCTCTCCGTCACGACAAGAGGTGGTGGATGATGATGATGATGGATGAAGAGACATGATGACCAAAACGGTACACGAAGAGTAACGTTGGTTGGATGAATAATGATCTGCTGAGATCATTAGTTTAGTGAGGGTAGTCCACGTTTTTATGGCGGTGATCTTCCCCCGCTGGATGGTGATATGCGGCGCCGACCTACCGTCGGCTTGCTCCCCCATCAGGGGGAACTGCCGGGACAAGCTCGAAGCTCACGACCGGTCCCCCGGCATGTGTGGTGTAGGACATGGAAGAGGAAGGGAAGATTGCGCGCGGTCTATATCCCGTTTGTTAGGTTACTGCTCCGGCATTCGCCTGGTTGGTGGGTGACGAAAGACGAAGGATAATTGGGATGATCACCGATAAGAATAGTGGGCGATGTGACGAAAAAAGGAAAAAAAAGGAACAAAAATGAGTGACGATGAGCAAAGCCAAAATGTGAGGATGAAGGACGAAACCAAATGCTGACAAAAATCGCAAGAAGATGATGAAGACATAAACTGACGAAAAATGTAGACGAAAGGTGACGATGAAGGGCAAGAACGAATGGCGTTGACGAAGGGTGACGATGAAGGGCAGGAATGAAGGGCGTTGACGAAGAGTAACGACGAAGTACAGGGACGAAGGGCGTTGACGAAGGATGACAGTCCTCTTTTCCTAATTCCGCTTCACCGTCCCCGCCAGGTTTCGCTCGCTTCCCTCCTCAAACTCACGCTCTTCGCCATGCTCCACACGCTTCCACGTGTGGCATCATGGAGAAAAACAGCACAGACATTTACAAGTATGTACAAGTTTATTTACATGTATGTACAATAACCAACTTCTGCTCCGAAACTACTCCCTTGTAAGTATTTCCCTGTAAATACCCCACATAGCTAGGAGACCCCGCCTCCTCTGACGCTACTCCCGCGCCACTACCGTGACCTCATCACCCATGCAATGGGAACGACACGCTCCAACCTGGGCGTAAAGTTTTGCGCATCGCGCAAGGTTTCCAGAATTAAAACCCACCGTCTGAGCTCGTCGGCTCCATTTTATACCAGAGTGCAGCCGTCACGTGACCGTCCTAGGTGTGGGAGGGAGGCTCGCGTCTACCACGTGACCTTCCCGGTCAAGCTGGCGTCCGCTTTGTCTAAATGTATCCCAGCGCCGGGGCGCCCATCTACTCATGCCGCAGGTATGCGATACTTCTGCTCCTCCTCCCTCTCACGGCCGCCAACGTGACGCTACACACGTTCCCCAAGGCACACACGCCCATCTGCCACGTTCCCCACGTCATTGCACAGCCTCTAACTGGGAGGTCCTAGGTTAGAGTCCCGAAGGTGACAGGATTTTCGACACTAGCTTTTCAGCTTGGTCGAGTACAGTCGCTGAGTGGACGAGAATCATAGCGGGCGACTGCTCTGATCGGTAGTTTTCCGTGGTTTCTCCGAACAACACCAAGCGAATGCCGGAGCAGTACCCTACCAAACGGGTCACGGAACCCGCGCGATCTTTCCTTCATCTTCCTTGTCTTTTCTTTCCCCTAATTTATATACACTTACCATTGTATACACTATACTACCACACGAGTAGGGAGAGCAGTCGGGAGCTTAGAGCTTGTCGCGGTGCCCTGCTGGTGGCAGATACCTGAATGAGGAAAACCCCGCAAGCAAACTTTTATTCGGCGTCGGATCTCACCACCCAGAGGAGGAAGATCACCACCACCTCCAGAAAAAAGGGAGGTATCTTCCTCCAGGTATCTCCCACCAGGGGGGCAGCGCCCCAGCTGGGACAAGCTCTAAATCCCCGACCGGTCTCCCAGTATGTATGATAGTGGTAGTGCATGTTAGTGTAAGTGTGTAAGTGGTGAGGATAGGGCAAGGAAGAGAAAGGAGAGATCGCGCGCGGTCCGTGACCCGTTTGTTGGGGTACTGCTCCGGCATTCGCCTGGTGTTAATCAGAGAAACCTCGGAAAACTACCGATCGGAGCAACCGGCCGCTAGAATTCTCCCCCAGACACCGACTGAATTCGATCTAGCTGAAAAGCTAGTCTCAAAATTCCTGCCGTGCCGCGCCGTCGGGACTCGAACCTAGGACCTCCCGGGAGCCTCTCGGGATGCGGCCAGGATGTGGCAGGATTGTAACCAGTGTGGATCGTAGCTGGGCGGGGCGGTTCGTGTGGGTTGGGTGGGACATAGACGAGTGCGGCGGGTGAGACGAACCTAAGTGTGGCGGGATGAGGTCAGGATGTGGAGGGGTTTATTTATTTATTTATTTTACGTCAAAAAACAGTTGAAAACTGCGTATGACCTGCTATGGGGAAAAATTAATTAAAACCCTACACTAAGTCATTAAATTTTGAATTTTTGAAAGGGAGAAAAAAGAAGAAAAAAAACTCCCATGTAATAAATCTATTTCAAGGATAAACAAGCAATAAATTTTGAATTTTGAAAGGGAGAAAAAAAACAAAAAAACTCCCATGTAATAAAATCTATTTTCAAGGATAAATAAGCAATAAATTTTGGCTCTTATTACTTCCTGCCGCGACAACATGGAAACGATAATTTGAATATTGTATTTCCCGCTGAATTCTAGAAGACGTGCACAGAAAATGAAGATACATTTATGTCCAGAAGCATAACAAGGGGCCATCTCAGCATTTGCTCAATGGATCAGGGAAACTGGACGAAAAACCTGATCGAGATGGGGTTGTTGTGGACAGGGTGGAACGCGGCTGAGCAGAGCGGTTCGGCGCGAGTCGTACGTCAGTGCGGCGGGACGAGACGCACCCAAGCGTGGCGGGATGAAGCCAGTATGGGGCGGGATTGTTTTGGGGCGCTGGGCGGGAAGAGTGCGGCGGTGGGGAACGTACCCAAGCGTTGCGGGATGAGGGCGCGGCTGGGCGGGATGTAACAAAGCGTGGCGGGATGAGGGCACGATGTGGCGGGATGGTGGACGGGGTGGGTCGCAGCTGAGCGGGGCGGTTTGTCGCGGGTAGGTGGGACGTACCCTATACCCAAGCGTAGCGGGATGAGGCCACAAAGGGGCGGGGCGGCTGGGCGGGATGTAACAAAGCGTGGCGGGATGAGGGCACGATGTGGCGGGATGGTTGACGGGTTGGTCGCAGCTGGGCGGGGCGGTTTGAGCGGGTACGTGGGACGTACCCTATACCCAAGCGTGGCGGGATGAGGCCACAAAAGGGGCAGGGTGTTTTTGACGGGGGGGGGGTCGCGGCGGGCGGGATGTAACAAAGCGTGGCGGGATGAGGGCACGATGTGGCGGGATGGTTAAGCGTGGCGGGATGAGGCCACAAAGGGGCGGGGTTGTTTTGTAACAAAGCGTGGCGGGATGAGGGCACGATGTGACGGGATGGTGGACGGGGTGGGTCGCAGCTGGGCGGGGCGGTTTGTCGCCGGTAGGTGGGACGTACCCTATACCCAAGCGTAGCGGGATGAGGCCACAAAAGGGGCGGGGTTGTTTTTGACGGGGTGGGTCGCGGCTGGGCGGGATGTAACAAGCGTGGCGGGATGAGAGCACGATGTGGCGGAATGGTTGACGGGGTGGGTCGCAGCTGAGCGGGGCGGTTTGTCGCGGGTAGGTGGGACGTACCCTATACCCAAGCGTAGCGGGATGAGGCCACAAAAGGGGCGGGGTTGTTTTTGACGGGGTGGGTCGCGGCTGGGCGGGATGTAACAAAGCGTGGCGGGATGAGGGCACGATGTGGCGGGATGGTTGACGGGGTGGGTCGCAGCTGGGCGGGGCGGTTTGTCGCGGGTAGGTGGGACGTACCCTATACCCAAGCGTAGCGGGATGAGGCCACAAAGGGGCGGGGTTGTTTTGACGGGTGGGTCGCGGCTGGGCGGGATGTAACAAAGCGTGGCGGGATGAGGGCACGATGTGGCGGGATGGTTGACGGGGTGGGTCGCAGCTGAGCGGGCGGTTTGTCGCGGGTAGGTGGGACGTACCTATCCCAAGCGTAGCGGATGGGCCGGGGTTGTTGTTGACGGGGCTGGGCGGGGCTGTTAGTCGCGGGCAAGGTGGAACGTAAACGAGTGTGGCGGGGCGGGAAGTGGGGGTGGGATGGGTCGGAAGGCGCGCGGGCGATTTGTCAGGGTGATGGATGAAGCGGTGCAGGCGGCGGCGGCAGCGGCCGGAACAGGTGTGGCTGCGGGAGGAGGCTCAGACGGCGATGAAAAGGACGAGGCTGCGGGCGGACGATAAAGAAGAAGTCGCGAGTAACGTGAAATGAAGGAAGTCCAGAAAAATATGTAATGTGTTAGGCGCAAAATTAAACATTAGGTTCGCGGAAACTCGTAAGTCATGAACATGAAACATATCAAAATCTCTGTAATAATGTTGAAATCTTTCTAATCTATAGTTTGAAGGTGAAAAGTGATCAAAGAGATACACATTGACTGAAATGGCAGGTCTACTCGGAAACTTTGAATTTATTAAATTTAAATCGTTACTTTTAGTTTAATTGCGGATGAAGAGAGTTCGGCCCTTTGCACCTTACGTTAATGAGAAGATATTGGTATTCAATGTCAAGGTGTTTATAAGTGTAACATAATAAGAATAGTGAAATTTATATTTATGAAGCACCATACAATAATATAAATATTTTATATAAATATTTAATAAAAACATGTTATAAAATTTGGTTAATCCCGGGTTTACGGTGCCCTTCGTCCTTCGCTTTCTGGGGCCTCCTTAATACTACTGTATGTATCGTTCACTTAAAATCTCTTGTGTCATGAACGACAGACAAAGTTTCATCATTTACACGTAACATTTAAACACTCATTTTAGAAAATTTGTTATGTTGGAAATGCAGTATGTGATCCGTTTTGCTCACGCGTGCGGAATTATGACGCTTCGCTGCGCGTGTCCAAACTGAGGAAAAGGCTCGGCCCTTGCGTTTAATATACATAAAATATTCTTGAGTCTTCCCAACGCATAATTACCAATTTTATTTTATTTTACGTCAAAAAAAAAACAGTTAAAAACTGCGTATGACGTGCTATGGGGAAAAGTGAATTGTGTGCACATTTTCAAAATTCTGTGATCCCTACACTAAGTCATATACTACTTAAATTTTGAATTTTTGAAAGGGAGAAAAAAAACCTCCCATGTAATAAAATCTATTTTCGAAGACAAATATGCAATAAATTTTGGCTCTTATTACTTCCTGCCGCGACAACATGGAAACGATAATTTGAATAATTGTATTTCCCACTGAATTCTAGAAGACGTGCACAGAAAATGAAGTTACATTTATGTCCAGAAGCAAAACAAGGGGCCATCTCAGCATTTGCTCAATGGACCAGGGAAACTGGACGAAAAACCTGATCGAGATGGTTTTTTTTTTTACTTTTTTTTATTTATTTTACGTCAAAAAACAGTTAAAAACTGCGTATGACGTTTTATAGATAGGCATTTTATAGATAGATTTATTACTAATTCTGCAAATAAGTTCCAGAACTTGGTGGCAGAATACACTAACTAAACATTACAGAACTTAACAACTATACAAAATTTTACAAATTTTACACACTTTACAAATTAACATAAACATTTCACCGTGCAAGCTTCCATGTCACTCCACTTCACTTCACATCACTTCACTTCACTTCATTTCACTTCACTTCATTTCACTTCACTTCACTTCATTTCACTTCACCTCGCCTCGTCTCACCTCACCATACTGCCAATCACTTTTGCCAATCAGTTTTAATGTGATTTTGCTCACTCGTTTCCCTCAACTTCACATCACTGCACTACACGCCACTGCACATAATAATAATAATAATAATAATAATAATAATAATAATAATAATAATAATAATAATAATAATGCGAATAATATTTAAAAATCATTTGGGGTGTATATGTTCTTATGTTCCCACATATACATGAATACATTTATTTTAAATAATATAATTTATTTGAAAAGGAACACTCACTTTTAAAGAATTTCTTTTAAAATGTTTCTCAAAATAATATATATGGTGAACGATAACATTCCTGCGCACCGATTGGAAGAGAATTGGATCACGTCAAGCCACAGCAACCAAGGAAGCGTAGGCTAAGGTGCACCATAAACCCGGGATTTGCCGAAAATTTACTTCTAAACGTTTCGTTTACAAACGAAACGAGCATTACTGAAAAAGTTCAGATAGAAAATTATTTACTTTTTAAATGAATGTAAATATCCTTTTATATTGCAATGCATGCAATTCTCTCTCATAAACATGTATATCGGTTTGCAATAGGTGACCTTTGTTCTGGCTGAGTAGAAATGTTTACTTTACCATATAACCTTATTTAACTACAAAACAAACAGGGTGGCCAAGCACAGAAATGAAGAAACCTTCGCTGGAAACAGTTTAATTCCTTAAATGGTAGTTATATTGCATGTCTGGAGTTTGTAGTTGCAAACGAGAAAAACGTACTACCGATGCCACTTTTGACTCTTTGGCGTTCCCTAAAATATTTGTACCAATTTTAAGTTAAGATATGAAATATGAGAATAATACCCAAATATATCCAAGGATACAAAGCGCTTAAAATTGCCATTTAAAAAACTTCTACATTCTTTTTAAGTTCAAAAATCTATTTTTAAGTCTGGATTTTTTGTAGCATTTTCTTCAGGACTTTTTTTTGTAAAATAAAATATTGTCAACTTTCCAAGAATAACAACCATTTTAATATTCATTACGTGAAAATAGTAATATTTATTATTATTTAAATGCACAAAACAAAATTATTGTAATAAATGATATACAATAGTAAATAATGATATTCAATAATGAAATTTAATGATAGTTAATACTTTCGTGTTGACATTCGAAGAATACATTGCATTCACAAACTCATACATATAACTATGCACACACTTTGTTGATATATCCATTTGCTAGTTGTGGTAGAAGTAGAAGTGGAAGTATGGGTTGCTATTTTGTTATTATTACCACTATAAAATCAGATCTAGAGTTAGTTCATCAATGCAAGTATTTTAATAACTCGGGAACGAAAATGTCTACTTTTCATATTCCTCGCCTTGCTGGTACTTTTATTCATCATTCAACTATTTATGGACAGGGGAAGAGATTATGGAACTCAAGAAAACGTGCTCATGTTGTACATCTCCTCTACTTGTCTCATACTGTTTTACTGTTCTTTGACAAAAATAAATCAAATCCTATTAAAACTTCATAAATTATTGGTCCTGATTTTGAATTAATGTCAATAAAAATAAAACTAATTCATTATAAATAATATAGGAATTATCTCAATTTTATCTCCGCTTGCGATACAGGTAGAAACAATATACAAACAATGTGCTTTGGCATTGCATTGCTATCAATGCCCCAAAAATATATTCTACTACTATTGGAGAAAATGTTCCAGAAAATATTTATAAATTCGACGAAATATCTAATAATAAAACTACAGTTTCTACTTCATTTTTTGAAGCCATCAGTCTATTTAATGAAGACATACTTCAATTCCTTTTATTATCTCAGTTCTTATTTTCTTATGTTTTAAAGCGTACTGATAAAATAATATTCACTGATCCAATCTGTCAATGACCAATCAGATGCCGAGTTGAACTTCTCCTAGCCGGTCTGCAGAGAACGAGGCGTTCCCTCGTTTATTTCTTCGTGGTGCGTGAACGTCTTAAGTTGCGGGAATGCAGACTGTGTCAAATTTGTGAAGTCTTAAGACATTTTGAAAGCCAACGACGTGCGGTTGTTTTGAGTGTTTGATCTCCGCAATGAAAACGTATCTTTTTTAAAAAATACCAGCAAATATGAGTTCTATTAAGTGTAGCTACAAGTAATTTATTGGTGGTACTATAGAAATTTTCTAAACCTTCCAAGAATTAAAACCTCACATTGAGTGTAGTGATGCAATTCTCAAGCTGTGCAACAATGAAATCAAATTCCAGTGACCTTTACATGTAATGTTTGTGTGTGTGCGTGTGTGAAGTGAACCATTGATTCTGAAAACATAACTTTTTGCATTTGCGGCACGGCCTTTTGGCCCGGTACCGCCATCCGTGTGTGACCTTTCTTCACGATTACACTTCTCACCTCTTCACAGCTCTGTCTGCTCAAAGTGAA
Source organism: Teleogryllus oceanicus (assembly GCA_964035755.1). Lineage (NCBI taxonomy): Eukaryota > Metazoa > Arthropoda > Insecta > Orthoptera > Gryllidae > Teleogryllus > Teleogryllus oceanicus. Next base: position 34,519,636 of record CAXIVR010000010.1, on the reverse strand, counting down.
AACGTTGCCAACTTGCCAAAATATGAATGTAAGACCGGTTTACAACTAAGCTAATTAGAAAACTGGGAAAATAAAAGTTGAAACTCGAATTGTTAGAGATGGTAGTAAAAGATTCAAAATTACTACTCTTAAAGTTTTTCGTAGAATTGTTATAACTGTAACCTGCAGCCTGCCAATTTAGAGAAAAAGTAGTGACAAGATTTCACTTAGTTTTATTCGCATTATGCGTAATGAATTGTGTGCATATCTCTTTATAAATTTCAAAACGTTTAAGTTGCATTAGTTGTTCTCTATCAATATTTGATTCATTAATGTTAAGTGAAATGAAATAACTGGTCATTTTTGTTTGCATCAGTTACAAGGAACACTTGCTGCAATCATATTCTACGGATTTTTAGTGTAAATCAGTGCTAAGAATCAATCTAATTATTGCAATCAAATTGCATAAAAAGTGTGTAGGTCTAGTGTATGGTCGAATATGCGTCCCATCGGGACGTAAGGGATAACCGGCTGTTGGTTGGATAAAAGCCCTAGAAAACAAAACTTTCATAACATTATTAGATCCCATAAATAAATGACTTCAGTAAAATTATTCTTGGCACGCGTTAGTGAGAAGTCAGTAACACTTGTCAGACCGTCGCAACTCCTGACGCCGATGGAAACTGGATTCGGTGAGTGTTGATCTGGGCGGAGCCATTCCTTAATTTCCTGTCTTCCGACCTTCACTACGGCGTCCTTCATGAATACCCGGTTGAAATTCTTTCTAGGGATGGTGTACCTCTCCTTACTCATTTCCCTCACCCTGACTGCACGGGGTTGACACAGGACTAGTTCACAAACACGCAAATTTGGGGCTGAAGGCCGGTGTTGCTGAGAAAGGACCGTTTTAGAGAACTTCCAAGCTTGGAGATGCGTTCATTCAATGATTACTCAACCTCATTACGAAACTAAAAGGAGTGCCGACGATCAGTATTTAAGTACCACACAGATCTGGCTTCGATACCGTCAAAGTACACTCAGGCTAAGGGTGGCGAATCCATCCTCGTGCAGTCATTGGCTCAGTCCACTTATTTTTAAGGGGATGTAGGTCCGCCAAATATTCGTTTAATTTTGTGTAAGGTCACTGCAGTCTGCTTGCGAGGATATGTACAACGATTTGAGATAAAAATACAAAAATGTTATTAACTTGTGACTTTAAGTTAATATACAATATATACAATACAATATATTGTTTGATACGTACAAGGAATTCTTAAATATTGCATGAATGCAATGCCTATATTTTATTGCTAATGTAATTAATAAAATGATTTATTTAATTGAAGTTTATTAGGTTACATTAAATGATAATGTAGATTTTTAATTTAGAATGGGCAATAGAAGACTGCAGTGCCCCCTGTTGGGCTGTTCCTTGTCATACCAGGATTCCACATCTGCGATGGATGACAGTTATTGTAAATGGCAAGCAACCGTCATAGAGAACTTGTGGAAAAAAATTCACGGGTGGTTTACCATTTGATGCTAACTCTTAAACTTGTGTGGGCAGGTGACCTGTATTGGCTAACCATAGGGTCTCGTTGGTCACCATTGCCCATCTGTCGCATTATCTGACGATTGGCCTGGATGCTAAGGGCGTTTTCGTCCTAGAGCGTCGGGAAAATTGTCCTAGGGGGACACCTATATGACTTACAGGGCAGGGTGGGTAGTATAGGTCTTTAGTATTCCAATTCCAATCAAACTGAGGAAGTTGTTTAGCGAGTTTTTGCGCTGATGATAATGTAACTTAATTTTTAAAACAAGTTTTAGAATTGGAATACTATCCCCTTTAAAGGAAAACTGAATGTTTGCCCATCATTCAGTCATCGTTTAATGGGAAATTTGTCTATGGCGGACAGCACTCATTACAGGGTGGGCTCTTGTTTTGTTTGTAAATTCGTTCTTTCATGCAAGGAGTCTAATGCACTTTTTTAAACTTGGATTGTTTAACGTTCAACGTGGTGATGTACTATCTCACTAGAGTTTTATTTACACCCATAAAAATATTATGTATCTTATTTAATTATACATCAGTTTAATTTGTTTAGTATTGAAATATTTTTATCCTTAGTGTCTTGAAAATTGTATAGTATAATGTTGATCCATCTGTAACTGTCAATTATTTTTTTCTTGGTTGAATTTTTCAAGAATTCTCTACGTGCTTTCATGGAATTTAATTTTTGTTAAAATGTGTGGGAATTTTAAATTAACATCAATGCCTTTGTTCCAGTGATTCTCTTATACACCAGTCATTTAAACATGGCTAGCCTAACATATCTCATTAGATGTTCGAGAGTTTTTTTTCAAATGCATGCCGAAAGCTACTGAAAAAATCTCGAGAAAATGTTTGTAATTATTTTTTTTGTTTCAGGGTAACCGTCCTTCAAGAAGATTACACATTAAATACATTTTTGTTATTGGTAGAATTACACCCCTCCCCGCATTACCATTTTTATAGTAAAAGAAACGAATGCAAGTTTGTAGGTAATGGTTGAGAAACTGTGCGGTAGGATGTTCAGAAGAAACTCAAAGTGAATTCAGCGAATGCCTTACTACGTTTAAAATAATTTACCAAGTATTTATCATTAATATATTTAATATATATTAATGAATATGCCAGTAATGGTATTATTCCCCAATATGTGATGAAAATTAGATTTTTAAAGTCCTTTAATGTGATTTCCTTAGATTGCAGATTACAACTAAAAGTGTGAATGTAAAGTAAAATGACCTTACCAATAAATTGCCTCTTTGCCCAAAATTCTCGAAGAATCGGATCTATATGAAAAACATTTAAACTATTATTTGAATTGGTAATGACGCTCATCAGCATAAATGATCTGAAATGAAAATGTTTAGAACAGATTATGTATAAACTACAAACAGTAAATTAGTTCTAAATTTTTATAAATGTTTGTTCTTATTGAAGATATAAAAATAAACAAACTGTATCTATTCTCTCTCTGCTTTCTAAAATGACTCCAAAAATCTAGTTCAGCTACAGTTTTGATTTTGTATAAAACAATACTTTTGAAAATTTTATGTAAATTAAAGATTGTGGTACAAAGGTTTTAATTTTTTCAGAGATGCAAAACTTCAGAAGAGAGAGTCGTTATATTCTACTTGGCTTCCGCCTGACACCATGGAGATCTCTAAGCATTTTGAAACCGCAACCCTTTGAATGGAACCCCTCGTCGACAGGAGCAGGCAAAACGTCTAAACAGCCCAATTTTCAACTGCAACATCGCATAAATTGTAACATCAAATTGTCTTCGTCTTTTGGAGCACTTTCAACGAACTAGGTGGGCAGTTTCGGGTAGAGTTATACGAACTGTTAAGAGGGTTCAATTATAGTGCATCGACGTAATGTGCGAGAAAGAAGAGGTTGTGTAGTTAATGAAAATTGAATTTTCTTTTCAAAAGCATAAACGGAAGGCAACAAACTATTGGCAAAGTTAGTTTTTCGGGTCAGAAATGAAAATTTTATTAAACAGAAGGACTCGGAACCATTATTGGTTAGAATTTAACATTGTCTTTACATTAATCAGAATCTAGGATGGTACGAAAAGTTTTGAAAGAAGTGAAATTGTACATTCAGTTTAAGTGCGTTTGAGTAACCCTTTCCTTTAAAAAGTAAAACTGTGTTAAACAGGTCAACTGTTTAAATGTATTTATGAATATTATTCTCTCCTTCAAATATTTCTGTATACAAAACTATATTCATTAGGTGAATTACTTTTATTCTTTTAGAATAATTTATTTATTTAACGTCAAAAACCGTTACAAACTGTGCGTGACTTGCTATATGGAGAAGTGAAGTCTGTGCACGTTTTCAAAATTCTGTGACCCCATTCCAAAGCCATATACGAATTGAATTTTGAATACAGAAAAAATTATCACTATTTGCTTTGCTTCATAATGGATAACGGGGAGAGATGCGACTGTTGGAATTAAATGTAGGTAAAATGTTTTTTTTTAAATTGGGGAAAGCAAAATTTACAATTATTCAAAAGGAAATTAATCTGATTAGTTATGTAAAAGAGTAAAAAGGGTATTGTAAAATTACACAGCTTTAAACTGATAAATAGTGGTGCAATATTGTTTGTAAAATCCCTCGTGTTGTCAAAGCTAATTATTGCTACATTACGATAGCACGTGGCGTTCAAACTTGCAACAGTGAGTTTACCAACAGTTAGTTAATATGGATTTGCTCTTGTGTGGCCGAGGGTCAAGGTTGTGCGGCAAGTGTTCTCGAGATTTCTAGCGATTCTTTGCCTGGTTGTGCTCTCTGTGAGAATAGGGTACTCAAAGAACTCTCACAGTAAAATCATTCTATGTCATATCGTTTTCGTTTGTTTTTTCTTTCTCGGTTTAGACGCGAATTGTGTAGAGGTATAAAGAGTTTGGAGGGGTAGTAAAGGCTATCGGAGTGTAGATTAATTACATATATAATTGGATTTGTAAGGCATAACTTTCCAGACCAATATATTTCAAGAATTAGTGTAAGAGGTTAAAAATACCGTATGAAACACTTTAAGCGCTCTCTTTTGTGTATATAAATGGTTTATAATTTCAAAATGCATTTGAAGAAAGCAAAGTTTAGTTTATCACAAAAATTTAGATTTATTTAATTATACGGTAATAAGTTAGACAAACATTTTTACATTGCAATGTTAACGTCAGACGTGCAATCCTATTGAGGTCTGTCCCTTCTCGCAACTATCGGCAATTTGGTAACAGATATAAAAAAACGCGCATTGCTATACATACGTCTATTTGTGTCCAGCATAGAAATAGATAAAATAATATATTTCTTGATAAATGACCAGTACTAACAGTAACAATATTGAAGACTTATAATAAATTATATTAAATAATCAGATTAATATATTTTAATTTCGAGTGGTTTGTTTAGTAAACATTTGAAGGAAAGAGACGAGGCATTTTTTATAATACTACCCTTTTTAACCCGTAGACCTTAAAATGTTGCGAATTTCTAACACATTGAAAGAGAATTAAAAACTCTTAAATAACACTTACAGATTATAAAAACTAGAAAATATTGTTCAATCCTAAAAGTACTGGAATTATGTGAAGTATTAATTGTTGTGTACCTATTTAAAAATATATATTTTTATATTAGTTAGCAAATATTAAAGACTTCTGGAATATATCAAACATTGCAAAATCATGCGGGATAAAATGCGTGTATATTCCTAGCCAACTTTGAAATGAAACATTGGTAATTGTCCAATGTATGGACTTGGTTAGTTAATGAAATTTGTTTAAACTATTATATTTTTCGCATAAAGCATCTTGGTTCATGGTCACTAGAGTTGTACCAAACTAGTATAGCTGGAGGAAAAACTTTGTGTTAAATTATACTGTTTAAACTGACCCATGTTATATCAAAACTACAATTTATAAATCTTGTTCACTTATCTACAGAAATACTCGTGTACGTTTCAAAAATGGTGTAAGTAAATGTTACTTCTATGCAACATGCAAAATAATCTTTTAAATAATAAGAGTTTTGAAATGTAATTAAATAAAATTTACGTACTTACTGTATGTTGGTAGGAAAATTGAATGCATTTCTTTTGTTTTTGATACCCGAAACTACAATTTCAACTTCACCATCGTGCGAAATTACATGAGCTATCTTGAACTGCTTATACATGCATGCTAATTATATTGTAATTAGCCCGTAGATACGGAAACTCCACCTGTGAGATGTTGTCCTTGCCAATCGTAAGTAAAATGGTGATCTCTGGCTCTAAATTACTGTGCAGATTGTGCAGATGTAGTAACCAGCAACAGAGGGCAAAAATCAGTATGTAAACTTAAGTTGGATATTTCAAGGTCGTACAGAAAAGTCTTCTCGCGCATTCACTCTGCAGAAATTGTCTCTGGCTCCTACGTTGCTCGTGTTATAAATATCGACTCGTGAATAATAGCCATCATTACATTTGTTGAATATACTATTACTTCGCTCTTCAAATGGTTTCCAAGCATGCCCTGAGGGATAAATCCAAACCAACGTAGAATTAAATGAATTTTAATATTTGTTTACCTAATAACCAAACTTTTCCATAAGTAACAATTAACTTCCATTCTGTTTATCTTAATTTTGTCAAAGTTTTGAACTACTGTAACGCTAAAATTCATTTAATGCCGTATTTTTTGTTTAGGTTTCGACTCCACGAGCATCACTGCCTTGAGATCAAATAGAGCTTCAGATTTTATTACGCAGAGGTCTATCCAGAAACACAGGTCAGTTGAAAAGACGAGCAAATAAATGGGTGTGGAGAGGAATAAGTAGAAGAATCCAGCGCGAAGTATCAAAACCTATGAATAGCCATAGTTTAAAATTTAAAGTATGTGGGAGCGGGATTTATGCGTGGGAAGAACCGTATTGGTTGAATGCGGTTTGCCGTGAACCTCCATATATTCTCGAGGACTACGGTGTCTGTTGTTTCTCTGAGAGCAATTGTTTCGTTGTGGTTGGCGCTTGTTTTCTTTCGTCCTTTGCGCGTTTTGTTGTCCTTGCTGTTTGATTTACGATAACTGCCTACCTCTATGCAATTCATTGTGTGTTTATTCGCTTTTTCGTTGTTACGAATCGCACGCTGTTTAATTATTCATTCTCTATGTGATTGCGTTTGTATTAAGATGTTTTGAAAGGGTTCGTTTCATAGTTACACATAAATATGTTGTTATAACCCATTTTATAATACATGATCATTCATTTAATATAACAGAGAAACATGTTTTTAAAGAATGTTTTGCATAAGTTGGTTTTCAATTTTTTGTTACTTGCTCGCGTACTAAAATAAGCTGCTGTTGAAATTCTAATATGAAAAAACCATTCGTATACAAAACAACACATATATTTATTTTACACTATTCTGTAGTTACATGAACATGTTCTTGACATAATTCGAGTCAATTTGTGTGTTTTAATTGGACTGAAGATTTCCTCAGATAAAATTCATTATTTATTCGCAATAGTGTATCACCAGGTTCTGAAGAAGAAACTATTGAAATGTAATTTTTTAATTGAAGTCCAAATTTAATTTGTCATATCAATCATTAGCATTCAATTTCCAAATTCCGCGTATTTATCATTTAAACTAACGAATACACATATGGAAAATCCTTGGGTCTCTTGAAAGAAATATTGAAGAAACCAAGAGCTTCTGTCGGTCTTAAGTAAATTTTATACGAGTTAGAATAGTGTAATGATCAATATTGTTTAATAGAAATTGTGTTAGTTATTTGTGCATTTAAAGAATTAAAATTTCAAAATGTATCCATGTTTTAGTATTTTCAATTGGCAGGCCAACGCCAATAAATCATGGTGTTATGATAAAGTGCTTGTTTTGCACCCATAAAAGCAATATATTTCAATTATTTTCGTATTTAATCAACTGCGGAAGCCTGCTATTAGAAAAATATTACACTTTTATTGCTCTGTTACAAAATATCTTTATCATGTCATGTTTAAAGCGTACAATAAATGGTCTGAATTTCATCGTGTTATTTATGGTATACAGTATGACAGTATATCAACATGATCATTGAAATGAATTCAGCGTGTTTGCACTGCGGCTCTAATTACATATTAAATTCATGTTATCACTTTTCTCAGGAATACTACTGGGGAAGACTACCTTGACTTTCTTTTTGGAAAGTTAAGTCTTTTGAACTAGGCAATTGCCAGCAATTCTTTGTTCCATTCTTTGTTCCATTCTTTGTTCCATTCTTTGTTCCAGTAATGCTGTTTTAATACTTTTCCATTCCTTGTTTCTCACATTGCTCAATTATCTACATGATATTGAGTTTTCAAGGAATCTCTTTTAGCATTATCCTCTTCGTTCTCTTATTTTGTTAGGCGTATTATGTATCCAACAGTTCATTTAAAGAAATTGTGTGAATACTCATTTATAATGAATATTTGGAACACTTATTGACCAATAAAATTTTTTTTAAACAATTAATACGAAATTTATTAGTAAAATGTTTCTTATTGCACTACTGATTCTGGCTTCAACGGCCATCCAGACAACTTCTATTTCCTTTTAAAACTGATACTATATTTTCTTGCTTAATATCAGGAGCTTACAAACTTCTTGGTATGTCACCAATTCTCTTTTTAGTTCATTGTAATTATATTGTAATACATCATGATTGGCTGAGTAGACGGTCAAATTCAATACACTTCGATTTTATATTTATAAAGTAATAAGTGGATAAATTTATTCACACATTTTAAATGCACGAGTATATAAGTGACCATAGACAAACGAATATTGCAGCATGAAAATAGATTTAGATCTCTTGATTTATGACTTTGATTGCATCAAATATTGCCTCCCAGATGTCGGGAAAATGTTATATTAGATCTATCAGCCAGAAAGACAATTTAGATTTCAAAAGATCACTACATTTCAATTGCATTTCGGATATGAGCTAATCGATGTGACGTTTCTGGTAGATAAAAATTGAAGCATCATGTTTATCTCCCCCTCCTTCTCCTCAAAAACTAGAGATCATTTTATTACTGCGATATGCTTGTTGCACATGAAGATGAAACAATCTGAAAATGACTTCATAAACTTTTTCCTAAATGTTTTACCATAAGTTAGGTTAAAGTGATGTTTTAATACAAGTAGTAGAAACAGACCTCATGATGGTTTTACATTAATTTAGACATTTACTTGAAATCGATACCACAAATTTACAATTTGGCAAACTTGTTGCTTTTATCCGGGAACAAATAAAACTCCTTACCAAGAAAAGAAGTGCATATCAGTTCCGTTCATGGTTTTTCATGTTGACTCTTTTCACGGGCCCTTTGCACGGACTCTTGAATCCGGCTTTTTACTGACAGGTTGCCCCGTCCCATTTCTCCAACCCTTTGCGCCACACTTTTGTACAGAGTTCGCCACCGCTATGACATTACCCTTGCCGTGTTCCTTCCACAGCCGCCACCGCCACCGCCACCGCCACCGCCACCGCCACCGCCCCCTACTCCACCTCCACCAGCATTCACCATTGCGAACCCCCTACCGGTAGCGGTAGCTCAGTGCATCAACTGATGTCACTGCAGCGCCTCTGACCGGGAGGTCCTAGGTTCGAGTCCTGACGGCGGCAGGATTTTCGACACTGGCTTTTCAGCTAGGTCGAATTCAGTCGCTGTCTGGAGGAGAATTCTAGCGGCCGGCTGCTCTGATCGGTAGTTTTCCGTGGTTTCTCCGATCAACACCGTGCGAATGCCGGAGCAGTACCCTACCAAACGGGCCACGGACCGCGCGCGATCTGTCCTTCCGCTTCCTTGTCCTATCCTCTCCTTTACACACACACACACTTACACTAACAAGCACCACACTATCACATATTCCGGGAGACCGGTCGGGAGCTTAGAGCTTGTCCCGGTTGGGGCGGTGCCCTGCTGGTGGGAGAGTCCTGGTTAGGGGGAAACCCCATTAGCCGACGGTAGGTCGGTGCCGGATCTCGCCATTCAGCGGGGGAAGATCACTGCCATCTCCCGAGAGAAAAAACATGCCCTACACTAACGGGACTAATGACCGTAGCAGTTGACGCGCCCGGAAACACGAAAAAATCAATCAAAATCAATCAAGCGAACCCCCTCTTCCACCCGCTCCAACCCAACCCCAGTGCGCCCTCGCCGCTGAACAAATGCGGAGCGGGGACAAACGCATCGCAGACTTCCTGAGAAGGAGGGCAGGAGAGACGACGGGTGGGTGATAGAGCGGAGTAAAAGAGTGATTTCAACCTGTTTGGCGCACTACTAAGCTGCCACCGATGTATCGCAATGAAATGAAATCAAATATGTGCGGCAGAAATTTAAAAGAGTTACGAAAGGTTTTATAGGGTATTATTAAAACAGTGATTCCTGCATTAAATTACATACTATTTCTTGTGGTACTACGTTTCATCAGCCCATGAAATTTCTCATTTATTTTAAACACTTAAAAAAAGTGATTTCGACGAAAATTGTATTTGTACTTGTAAATAATTGGGACCAAATAATACAAATTAAAATAGTAAAACGACAATTAGCAAATAACAAATTATCTTGATTCTTAATCTACGGAGCAAAATCCTGAAATCCTTACTGAATGCTGCCGAGACAGTACAGACAGAATTCAAAAGGGGCAGAGAAAACTTCTCAATAGACAAATAATATTCGTGTCAAACCTGAATGTGAATTACGAAAGCTATTTCGAGTCAGGTCTGCCACGTTTCCCAAGGAACAGATAATATTAAGCTGCGTGGCTACATTATTGTGAGAAAGGTCTTTACCGCACGGATTTATTTCCAGAGCGACGAGTAACATTTTGTCACAAGGATTTTTTTCCAATAACGAATAACTAAATCTGTTTTAGTACTAGTGAAGTTGCAAACAAATGAATTTAGGTACCCTACTGCAAAAGAAATGAGCACGTCATGCGGGTTGCAGTCGAATGAAGTTAAATGTGGCACATGAATATGTCTGGTTTCTGAAAACATTTTATCGTATGATTGCTAGGAAATTTTTATCGTGCAGACGAGAGGTTTTTCTAAAGGCGAGAGTGAGTGAGGGAGGGGGAGAGAGGAGTTCTTTGAGTGGTACGAAAGGTGGCACCCACCTCCGTCCGCCATGTTTGCTATTCGCGACGATCGTCCTCTCGCCGTCGTTTATCATCTGCCTTCTCGCCGAAGGGCCAGGGCTTTACAAACTGCCACCAAGTCTGCCAAGCAAGCTCAGGAAGCTGTGATCTGAAATAAATCTACCCACTGTGGTCGTCTAAAATGAAATTTATTGAAACAGATTATTAAAACATGTGTCCCAATAATCCATGATCCATTATAAACAATAATAATCAGTTTCATAATGAAAAGGAAAAGGGTCGGAGTTCCGAAGTGTTCGAGGGTCCGAAGTGTTCGAGGGTCCGAAGTGTTCGAGGGTCCGAAGTGTTCGAGGGTCCGAAGTGTTCGAGGGTCCGAAGTGTTGTCTCCCTCTTGAGATATCTCCCTTCCTAACCTTTTCTTTTGAACATTATTTCGACTCTACTTTATCCTACTTTACTCTACTCTCCCCTCTTCTCCTTTCTGTATGTGAAACACCAGAAGTTCTGTGACCCTACAAATTCTTGCGGCGTACCTCAAAAATATTTGGTCCCCCCTGCTTCGGAGAGAAGGCGTCGGAAGCACTTTTTAATGGGTTTGTTTTTGAGCTCCAGTTTTACCTGGCAGACGTCGAATAAATTGCCGGAGCGATGTAAATAAAGATCCGACCGCCACAACAATGAATAGTTCCCTGGATTTTTCGCTGCAGTAAAATGTAAAATATGCTCTGTCACTGATGCGATGCGGAGGACTTTAGAATTATTCTTGAAGGAGGGAGACAAGTTGAAGATTTTTATCGTGGTATAATGTAGTTGAACTTTAGATAGATGTTTTTGTAACGTTGACTTACCTCGTAGAGCCTTCACTTCATTTTCGTTTTTATTGAATGAGACGTATGGGGTACAATTTTCCTCTTGTTTCGTAATAGTAAGTGTTGAAATTTATTTAACTAATCCGTCTGATAAGGAGCGCTTGAACAAAACTACAGAAACGAATGATGAGAAATAAAGAATCAACACAAAACAAGGAAAGGTCAATAAGGGACTTCAGAAACACATTTTTTCTATTTTTTAATTTTTACGCGTGAAACAAATCATTACTTTGACATTCGTCATACAACTGAGTATTCATCTCCCAATAATAACTCAATTTCAAATATTTGAAAATTATGGCTTCTTTGAAGAAGAAAAAAATTAGAGCTAATACAAAGTACTCAGTGCTATGTACACAACTGTCTTTTACGGCAATTTTGAGGCATGAAACATAACTTTCAATTTAATTTCACAGCGTAAATATTGTAAAGCATCTAAGTTTTGTTAGATTTCAGATATTATTTCTAAAAATTGCTTTCGTTCAGCGATTTTTTTTCATTGTCAAAGTATAGAAGTACGTCGTGTAGAAGTCGATCATTTGAGGGTTTTGTGTCGTTCCGCTATTCGTAAGAGTTCATATCTTGATTTTGGAGAAAGTGAAGCTACCCTGTATTTATGTCTTGTCTATATCTATGGAGCGCTTGAGCAGTACCAAGGTGAGACTTTCTCCTCCAATAAAATTTTGATAATAAAATTTAGAAATAGTGGATGGCTCACTGTGACTTGTATGCGTTATCTTGTTATTGCTCCAAACCCATAATTTCTTGTGGTATAAAAGAAATATGAATAATTTAATGAATTAGGAATACATGGTACTCATTACTTTGGTATTGTAGGTATTGATATTACGTAACATCTAAACCTACAAACCGGGAGCGTTGACACAGTGCATCAACTGATAACTGATGTCATTGCAGTGCCCCTGACCGGGAGGATCTCAGTTCTAATCCTGACGGTGGTAGGATTTTGGACACTAGCTTTATACCTAGGTCGAGTTCAGTCGCAGTGTGGAGGTGAATTCTGACAACCGGCAACTCTAATCGGTAGTTTTTCGTGGTTTCGCCGATCAACACCAGGCGAATGCCGGAGCAGTACCCTACCAAACGGTCCACGGACAGCGCGCGATCTTTCCTTGCTCTTCCTATCCTCTTCCCTTACACACACACACACACACTAACATGAATTACACTACCGCATATTCCGGGAGACCGGTCGGGAGCTTAGAGCTTAGCCCGGCTGGGGCGGTGCCAGGAGAGTGGAAGAGTTCTGGTTAGGGGGAAACCCCACTAGCCGATGGTAGGTCGGCGCTGGATCTCGCCATACAGCGGGGGAAGATCACCGCCATCTCCCGAGAAAAAAAACATGCAAAACACTTACGGGACTAATGACCAAAGCAGTTGACGTGCCCGGAAACACGAAAAGATCAGTCTCAAAAACCTACAATCCTGAAGTATAAAAATATAAATGACAAAAAACGGTAAATGTAAACAGTAAATAAATGAAAATATTTCCTTACATTTGTAAACAAATGTGAGAACATTTTGCATCAAGCAGAAAAACCGCAATGAAAGACAACACAAAAATCCATGCCTCTTGAAAAGACCCGGTACTGGGAACACCTTTAAACACTTGTCCCGTGAACATTAGCCGACAAATAACGACTGCGTGATAGGTTTTCTTGTTTCTTTTTCATTAATCCTTTTAGAGAGTTTTGGTCATTACCTTAATGACTAACCTGCACGTGTTCCTTATATGCATGGTCGGTTCCTGTTCAGCAAAAAACGTGCCATTAATGACATCAAAAGTAGAACTTAACATTTTTTTAAACCGTCTGTAATGAATTAGTCATGGATGCATAGCGTCAACGATCAACTCGTTTTTCACAAGAGAAAATAATGGAGTCCTTGCAGGGTGCATAAAACAGAATAATGACCGGATAAACCCTGTTTTGTGTAGAAGAACATAGTCTTTCAGGCACAAATGGAAGACTTAACTCTCCATCATGCAACTAGAGTAATGAACTATAGTAATAAATATAGAAATTAAGCTACAGCAAAGGCCATAATTCCTTCCTATTAAAATTGTTTCACTCATTTAATTTAAATTAAGATTATATTGCTTAGAACCTCCCCCAGGACAAAAATTCATCTTGTATGCTAAAAATATTACTCAGTGAAAAATTGTGGATTCCTAATACGTAATAGTAATATGAATAAGAAACTTTCCTGAAAATTCTCTTATCCTATTTATTGACATTAAATACATCACATTTGTGTATTGATAAAATGAATTAATGTTGCTCACAAATTAACAAAGTTGCACTCATTTTCTATTACAGCCAATAATCAGACACAGTCGTACATGACGGCGAAAAAATCGCGTTAGTCACGTACCGTTGTACATGTACCGTGTAATATACTATGTGGTGAAAAGTAGCTCAGTATATTACGAAATTTGTTTCATCTCGGAAAATCTTTCTTAAAGGGGTATGAACGAAACATTAGTAGTCACTATCAAATATCGTCCTATCTCAAAGCTTAAAGTAAGTAATGAATTCATAAATAATAAACGCCCTTGCGTTTATGGCAAATAAATAATATTAATAATTATTGTGAAAGTTAATATTAATAATTATGAAAATTATTATTATTATTATTATTATTATTATTATTATTATTATTATTATTATAAATTAATAATAATCAAAAAAAAGCTTAATTAATTATTCAGAAAATTACTAACAACAATAGTTTGCTGTAATTTTTAGTAAATAAATTAAATATAGTAACGATCACAATATTAATGAGAAAAACATTCTACGATTTCCTGCAAACGGACATTAGTGTCGTTTCTTACCGACTGCCCTTCCATTGTCGAGGAAGTGAAGCTGCCTCCTCTGTGTGTAATAATCCCCCCTCGCTGCTTCTGCAGCCCCCGGCATCAGCAGCGCTCTAACTATGAGATATCGGCTGCCTCCGCGCCCTGTGAGAAACGGCGAGCGGGCGGGGCGCGTACTGGAATATTCTCGCTGGCGGCCGCCGCCCGCTCGCCTGTAAATCTTCTACGGCCGAAGGCGCCGCCACAACCCCCACCCCCACCCCGCTTTCACGCTAGCATTCGCAGCCGCACTCGCCCAAGCCACCCCTGTCACCCTCCGGCTTCCCACTTGCCCCCCCCCCCACACCATCAGCCGTCCCTCCGCCACCCCCCCCCCCCTCCCCCACTGTCACCCCCACTGCCCCGCCGCGCCGCCGTCATCCCCACCGCCCCCACCATTTCCGCCACCACCGCATATCGCCACCCCCGATCACTCACGCCATCCCTGCCATCCCCGCATCCGCCTCCCTCTGCCCCGCCACCGTAGCCACCATCCGCAGCATCCACCACGCCGTCCCAACTGCTGCCCTCCGCCGCCCCGTCCGCGCCGCCGGCCCAGTCGTCCCCCGCTCCCACCGCCCTCGCTCCCACCACCGCCGCTCCCGCAGCCCCCGCTCGCACCGCCCCCGCTCGCACCGCCCCGCTCGCACCGCCCCCGCTCGCACCGCCCCGCTCGCACCGCCCCGCTCGCACCGCCCCGCTCGCTCCGCCCCCGCTCGCTCCGCCCCGCTCGCTCCGCCCCGCTCGCTCCGCCCCGCTCGCTCCGCCCCGCTCGCTCCGCCCCGCGCGTCCGCCCCGCTCGCTCCGCCCCGCTCGCTCCGCCCCGCTCGCTCCGCCCCGCTCGCTCCGCCCCGCTCGCTCCCGCCCCGCTCGCTCCGCCCCGCTCGCTCCGCCCCGCTCGCTCCGCCCCGCTCGCTCCCCGCTCGCACCGCCCCCGCTCGCACCGCCCCCGCTCGCACCGCCCCCGCTCGCACCGCCCCCGCTCGCACCGCCCCCGCTCGCACCGCCCCCGCTCGCACCGCCCCCGCTCGCACCGCCCCCGCTCGCCCGCCCCGCTCGCCCGCCCCCGCTCGCTTCCCCCCCGCTCGCTTCCCCCCCGCTCGCTCCGCCCCCGCCGCTCCGCCCCGCTCGCTCCGCCCCCTCGCTCGCCCCGCTCGCTCCGCCCCGCTCGCTCCGCCCCGCTCCTCGGCCCCGCTCCTCGCCCCGCTCGCTCGGCCCCGCTCGCTCGCTCCGCCCCCGCTCGCACCGCCCCCTCGCTCCCTTCCCTCCGCACCCTACGCCCCATACTCCCACGCGCCACCGCCGCCCCCGCAATCTTGCCGCTCTTCCTGCCGCCCCCCGCCTCCGCCGCCACCTGTCTGCCGCCGCCTCCCCTGTGACTTTCAGAAAAATTCAACATGTGTTGAAATAGAACTTGATACAACACCAATGAAACTTCATGAGATAATACCGTGTTTGGGGAATATTAAAAAGTTATAATTTAATTTACCTTACTACTAATAACATTTATGAATGATTACATATTACAGATGTGTATGTTTTAAGTATTGATTTCAGAAAAATCGAGAATTTACCTACCCTTAATGTTACGTCCAAACATTATTTTATTTTCATATAGACTCTTATTCGTACACACGCATGGAAATCAATACACGTTCTTTTCCTCATTTTCTGAGTAATAAAAGGCCTTCGTATGCCGTGCAGTTCAAACGGAAGAAGTAGCTACCAGTTTACAATCCAATAAGCTCATGCTTAATCAATCGATCTTGCTGTACGTGCATCTCTTCATATTACATGTTTTCTGGAGACAGTGTTACAAAGATAGCATGCGATAACTTTCATGTCTATCCACGCACGTTAGGGCACTATGTGCACGAACTGACCTATGAGGCATGCAGTAAGCATTTCAGATAACATGAAATTGCATTAAAGACGTTGTAGTAGAAATAAGCTTACGTATTAATCTACATTTTATGCCCATATGTAGGAACTGAGTTGATTACGCAATTTTGTCCAAGCCAATTTAAAATATTTTTCTCTAGTTTATATTTGGTTGGGGACCGTGTCCGCGATTTATTTTACTCCATTTGTTTCAAGAACATCCCTCTCTTCGTTTTCTTTTTACTTACTCTTCATTTTTTTCCCCAGAGCTCTCCCCTCCCCACACCCGTTAACTTTCATGAATTATGTGCTTACCATCGCCTTCTTTGCATAATAGAAGTATTGTTGTAATGAATTTTATTTTGAATCGTATTAACATCAAAGGTCTTTAGCGACTACAATATATTTTAGATTGGTGAGTCAATTGTATTTTAGACACAAATACATTAATAACAAATAATAAACGAATCAGGAATATTCAGTTAAAAATGTGTTACGGATTGCACTAAATATTTCGTGAAAGAAGAGTTAGGAAGCGCTTAATCTTATAATCCTTCTACTTTTTAAATCACGGTTTTCGTGCTAACAATATTACAAGTATTGATGTCAAGAAAATTGTCTATTTATTCGACTTACATTTCTTATGTTCCATAATTCTGTTTCTTCTCACGTAAACTCCTACAACACATACAGTGAAAATCAATATACTTATTCTTTCATTTTCTGAGTGTTACGTAATTACATGTTTTCTTATAAAATTCATTATATACAGAAGTACTTATGTGCATATTTTGTTTGCAAAACTCTTAATACTTGTTATTCATAATGCCTTTAATTTCTTATTCTTTTTCTTCTTCTATTAGATTAATCATCTTAAATTTTTTTGCTTTAATAAGACAATATTTTCTCTCATCCAAGCCCGAATTATATATGTATATATTTTTTTTAAATAAATAACCCACTGCCAATATTCACGATTTTCTAT
>CAXIVR010000010.1:34419850-34497350 GCA_964035755.1 Teleogryllus oceanicus | reverse complement strand
TAATGACCAAAGCAGTTGACGCGCCCGGAAACACGAAAAAATTAATCAAAATCAATCAAAACCTGTCAAGTTAAAATAATTATCGAGAATATTTGCGAACTTGCGTTCGCAGGCTCGAGTCCGGACAAAAGCGTGAGTGTAACGCTTGCGAAATACTTATGCATCAAGAGCGTTAAGTAAATGTTCAACACTAAGAACCAATGGCACACAGACCTACATCTCAATGTTCATCTATGTGTGAAAAAATTCTTACAGGGTCAACTGTTCAGAGGCCAACAACCGCCGAGAGCCTCTGGCTCAAGGGGTTGAAAGACGCCTCGAGGGACAAAAACATCTAGTAATGCCCGTGGAGCATACAAAACTTTGTGGTTTATTAGTTCGTTGCTGAATTAAACGATAATTCGAAATATTTTGTAATTTTTATTGCGTCTCAAGTTAAAAAACGCATCGTAATTGTCAATTGTCAATATGACGTCAGATAAATAAGTGTGTGTAACTAATTACTATTGCATAATTGTAATTGGTCTGATTTGTTCGTAAAAAATGAAAGAGTATTGTGAAGTTCCTGCGAAAATACTCGCAAAAGCTAACAGAGCTACGAACAGTGGTTTCCAGTAAAATCTTGAAAAATATATGATAATGTTTATGGTGTATTTGCGAGTGGCATAACAGAGTAAATTGCGTTGATAAAACGCTACTTTTGGTTTATTTGTTTCTATTGCCAAAAGGTATTTGGAATATGTCAACACCAGAAAATAAAATTTGGAGGATGTTAGCCGATGTTCCTTATACATATTATTATTATTATTATTATTATTATTATTATTATTATTATTATTATTATTATTATTATTATTATTATTATTATTACTAGTATTGCTGCACAAGAATATACGTCTCTAAAAACGTTGATACGTAACAGTAAGTGACTGTTGGCAATTATAAATTCATGAGAACATTTCAAAATTACATTTTTCATATCAATTAAACAAAATAAGTTTTATAATGTGTTATTTTACTTATTTGAGCATTATACCATTTATTTATTGTATTTGCTTGCATCTTAATTTTAATAAATCGAATTCATAAAAATGTATATATTGTGTTGGTATTAGAGCGGGCCATAAAGTATTTAAAAGGTCCGAGAGCGTAAAGAATCAGAAAGGCGCGCAAGGGTATTAACAATATCATTACATGATTTGTTTCAGGTCAGTAAATGCACAGCAATGAGCTAGTAAACCATAAAAAATATTTCGTATGCATTCCTTCAAAAGAGAAGAATGTAATTTCCGAAGTATCATTTAGCCCATG
This sequence comes from Teleogryllus oceanicus, assembly GCA_964035755.1. Taxonomy (NCBI): domain Eukaryota; kingdom Metazoa; phylum Arthropoda; class Insecta; order Orthoptera; family Gryllidae; genus Teleogryllus; species Teleogryllus oceanicus. The sequence continues at coordinate 34,496,039 of CAXIVR010000010.1, read as the reverse complement.
TCTACGAGCATTCGTCTACCATCTCTGGGTATTGAGTTTCAAATCCGGGTCGATCCATGTGGGATTTGTGACGGACAAATTTGGGTTGAAAAAGAATTTTTGATTTCACCGGATCTTCTGCCTCTCTCCACCATCAGTCTATTATTTTTATCATGGTGTAATCAACTCATCTACCATTTGTCTATTCGAGGTATGACTGTAAGGCTTCGTAACTGACATATTTTTTTAAAACCCCACGAAGACCTTGAAGGGAGGATTTTGTACTGTTATTCGCTAATTTTGCTTTGTGAGAGAATAATTTCCAATAATATACATGATCACACTAAATTGTGTAAAATGACAACTATCCAAAAACCATCATAATGGAATCAATTATGCTGGAACCTTGGTTACAGTCTTGGTGAATTCGATACTTTGGGTCCCCATCTCGATCTAGTTTTTTGATCAGTGTTCTCTCTATAAAAATATTCAAAGTTCAGAAGAAGTTATTGAAAAAGAGCTATTAATCTACATTTCCACTTTTCACAATTGCAATAATTTTCAATATACGTCGCATTGAATATTTGCTCTCATTTTTTGGATCAATTCTCTGTCAGCAGATAAAAATTTCTTCATTCTTGAGAAACGTGACGGTACCTCTTATTATGAATTATATTTTCATGGTTTTGTACTTACATTTAGGGAACACACTTCGTTTCAAGACATATCGACTTACCTGAAACAAAAGAGAAAAAATTAGAAAGTAATTTTGGGAGATGGATAATTTGGGAGAAATGGAAAACTTGCGATTTTGTTATATTCTTTAATTTATACCGATGATAAAATTATGATTGCTGTAGAGGAAAACAATGTTATTTCAGTGATTCAAAACCTTCATGAAATATACTCTTTGACAACTTAAAATAAATTTTAATATAACAAAATACAGAATAGCAAGAAGAGCCAATACTAATTATTAGACGAGAATTCCTTCCGTTTACTCGCATCTTCTACACAAATTCGCAAAGGGTGTTTCACCAAATACACAAAGGATAGTCCTTTCGAAAAATAATATTAACGAAGAATGAAAATATACGTAAGATATCATATGTAATCATTAATATATTCTATAATAAAGGCTATATCACATAAAACCCTGAGAAAAAAATTAACAGGACGTCGTAACAGATTCTTAGAAATGTTTCTCTTGTAGGGTTTGAATTATGGAAAATATCGAAAAGTGACAAACATAAAGTCACGACTATGAATACGATCTACTGCCGTTGAAACTGACGGTTGGCACTGATGTACAAAATAAACTAGTGATCTTAACGCGTATCACTATATTTTAAGACAATAATTTTACATCATCAGGTATTATAAACAGAGTGTGATCTGCAGTAGTGATATTGCGTTGAATTTTTTTTTCTGCCCTGAAGATCATTCACACATTCGTCACAGATAAAAACGAAGACGCTCTTCACTTCCTGAGATCACATTTTTTATAATCTTATAGTTGTATACAAATGTCCCCCAAAATTGCATCTTTGAAATTTTCGAAAAATCTGGGATTTCAAAGAATGATTCCCGAATTCGGTGGTATAACGATCAGCGTACCGGACTGTTGTACCCGAGTTTGCGGGTTCAAACCCTATCGAAGCCGTGGATTTTTAAGGGCGAAAAAATCCCTCGTACGCCTTCCTTCGGAGGGGAAGTAAAGCCGGCTGTCCCATGTAGTAGATTTACTGCATGTAAAAGATCCTCAAGCCTAAAATAAGCCTCTGAGCAAAATTGAGATCCGCCAGTTTCGTCGCCCAAGATAATACCTCCTTTCTCCGCTAGGTGGTGAAAGGAGCGTATCGAAATTTGCGTGGTTAGTCAGAAGAGCGGGCCTGATGGCCCGAGTCTCGCCACGTAAAATAAGGCATTAACTAAACTAATGAGACTAAGACCGTGAAGCGTCCTTTACACTATCCGAGGACAACATTTCATAAAAAATTGTGTAATTTTTGAGAATTTTTTGAAAATAGAGGCCTGTTGTAAAGTACCCTCAAAAATCAAAATATCCGGTTGAAAATCCCAAAGTCTCGAGCTCGTTCAGGTAGATCGAAGAGTATCAACTTTGGAGCAAATTGGCTGAATGGTTTAGGTGTTATGTTTGATCACAGACGGACGGACAGATGATTTGCTATTTATTTATTTATTTATTTATTTTACGTCAAAAAACAGTTAAAAACTGCGTATGACGTGCTATGGGGAAAAAATTCTGTGATCCCTACACTAAGTCATATACTACTTAAATTTTTGGGAGAGAGAGAGAGAAAAAAAATCAATATTTCTTCTTGATTGTCAATATATGTTTACAAATAAAAGTATCCAAAGTTTTTTATGATAATGTTTTATTCAGTAATTTCACAACATTACGTAACTCGTTATGTTACATCTTCAGGTGCTAAACTAATGGGACACAGAAACTGTTACTCTATATATCAATTTTTATATACAAAACAACCAAAGAACAACACAACACAACAAAACAAAATCAGTACAATACCAAATGGACACTCACCATAGTGAATTACCACGTGAGCAGATCATTCAAGGAAACATTACGAAATACCTCACTCTCACACAGTTGATACCACAATTCCTTGAATGTTCAGCTGACGTGGTAATTCAATGGGATAGCGTTCCTTCACTATGGTGAGTGTCCATTTGGTATTATATTGATTTTGTTTTGTTGTGTTGTTCTTTGGTTGTTTTGTATATAAAAATTGATATATAGAGTAACAGTTTCTGTGTCCCATTAGTTTAGCACCTGAAGATGTAACAAAACGAGTTACGAAACGTTGTGAAATTACTGAATAAAAGATTGTCATAAAAAACTTTGGATACTTTTATTTGTAGAGAAAAAAAAGCTCCCATGTAATAAAATCTATTTTCAAGGATAAAAAGGCAATACATTTTGGCTCTTATCCATGTTGCTATCAATCAATTTTTCGGTATCAAGGACCAGCGAGGCAGGACCAGCGAGGCAGGACCAGTGAGGCAGGACCAGTGCTATGACCGACCAGCTCTACCCTCCCGACCGCTCTCCCGACGAGTGTGATAGTGTAGTGCATATAAGTGTGTATCAGTAAGCAAGGGAGTGAGGTTAGCACAAAGGAGGATCAGAAGGAGGAAGTAAGGAAATATCACGCATGGTTCGTGAACTGTGGCTCTTTTGTTAGGGTACTGCTCGGTATTCGCCTAGTGCTGATCATGGAAACTACGGAAAACTGCCGATCAGAAAAGCTGGCCGCTAGAATTCTCCTCCAGACGGCGCGGAGGCTGAAATCGACTCGGCTATCTTGCTAGAGTCGAAACTCCTACCACCGTTGGAATTCGAACTCTAGAACTTCTCGATCAGAGGCACTGCATTTCTGTTTCCAGTGTAACAAAAGAAAGTAGACGTTTTCCTCCTGTGCTATTAAGAACTATGCGTACAGATTCCGTTCACAATAAAGAAAAACGTCTAGGCGTTATTGCACAACATTTGTAGTCAACATCGTTGCACAAGAGCAAAGGTATTTCAAGCAAATGACATACGAAATGTGTCCATCACATTGAGTAAAATAGATGTTGATTTTTTTTGTCACACGATTTGACTCGAAGTTATTTTTATTCTGTACGGGTTTTGAATAAAATTTCACTGCACTTGCAATGGTTAAAGATACACAAAGCAGGGTACAACAAGAGATGACAGGTGATATCACCAGGGAACCTCGCGTGCTTCGGAGAAACAGAGCAACAGTGAATTCATTCATCTTACTCGCCATTCGCGATTCACTTCCTAGTATTTTCTTTCTCGAAGTCTTAACCCAGATTTTCTTCCAACGAAGTGTTTCGTTAGAAGAGGTATTTCAGTGACGATCTTTCATAGGTATAACATCATTTCCTATGTAAAATACAATTGCTAATTGCTTTCCTTTTTCAGTCGTTCTGACTTCATCACGATGAATAATTAAAGAACATATAAAATATAGGATCATTTTGACGCGCGGGGTAAAGTAAAATGAAAATTTTAATAATAATAATAATAATAATAATAATAATAATAATAATAAATGAATTAAAACCATTTCAAACATTTTTAAAATGTCGGCATACTGTTATACGTTACGGAGTTCCGAATGATCCAAAACCGGTGTATTCATGATCTTTGGATTTATTCGAATCTATAAATATGAATTTGCAGCACCAACACTACTTGATGTTAGAACAACATAAAAGAGTACTAAATGATAGGAATAAAGTTTCCGTGTCAGTCTAAACCCAGTCGAATAGTAAAATGTTTATTAAAGTTTTAAAAACAGAGTATCTTAGTGAGTGTAGCGTTTTGTGAAGTGGAATTGTAGTGATTTTTATAATCAGTTTATAGATTGCTCATTTGGATTTTTATGATAATTTCAAATAACTACATATTTTATACTCCTTTGTGCATTTCATATAATATTTTATTTTCTCATTCATTCATATTCATAATGCATCACAAATCACGGCAACGTGTATACGTAAGAATTTTTAGTATATATTTTATGTCCAGTACTCATTTTATAGGAATTTAATGACTACATAAAGAGGCACAGTATTCCGCATTTTATGAGATTTTTCTTTACTCATCTCTTTGCAGCTTCTGAAATATTTTGATTTTTAATTCACTTCTGAAGAAGATTGTAAGAGTAAAGTCAGTCGTTTTAGGAGTCTAAAAATTCACCACTAATCGATGTCTGCATAGAGATAATTCAGTTCCGTGCGACGTAGGTTTCATGGCAGCAGGCACGGATTGATGAATAAGGTACCAAACGTGAAATTTATGGGGAATCATAACGGTTAAACCGTTCAAATCTCTTTATAATAAATTATCGTGTGGCATGCAAGCTCATTCCACTCAAACTAATCTTTAGTAACCAATCGATATGCGCCAAATATGTTCCAAAATGTATGCTCTTCACACACACGTAGATATTTAGCCCTTTGTTACTCGCGCTGGCATACTTTGTATGACACTGAAACTGTTATCGCCCTAAGTGTCAGAAAACATGTTTTTTTAAATTGATTTCCACCTGTTCGGCATTTCTGCCTTTCAGGGATGTTAACATTTTACAACATGATTTGTCATTCCTTCTCACGCTAATTGTCCTGATTGTTACATGCGGTTTTCAGTGTATAATTGTGAAAATAGGGTATACTGATGGGGAATTTATACTCGTAATCGTCTTTAAATATCGTCTTTGTGATTTAATATGTTATATTAATAGATGTTGGGAACTAATGCCGTTGAATATTTATAGAGGTCTGAATTTATCCTTGGGAAATCGTGAGCATATTCTGTTTGGTTCTGGGTAGTTTTTGCCAAGTTTGAAGATGGGCGTGAATGGAGATCCTGAAAGAATATCGAAAAACTTTTGAGAGGATTTTAGTATGTATTCTTGTATTGACACTATTCGTAATTCTCTGTGAAGTTGCTTGTTACTAATAGACCAGGGAGCTTAGTTATTTTTCTTAAGCATTTATTTTGAATAATTTGCAGTTTTTCAATATGTGTTTTGCTGCGTTACATCATAACATCAGCGGGCGTTCTGACATTTGACCTAACCTCGCAGAAGGCACTCAGCTGCATCCTCCTCGATACTCGGTTGCGTAACATTTCCTGCAGTGGCTAGACGATTGTTCTTCCGTTGGAAAGTGTCCGTTGGCATACTTTCTACGCTGCGCGGGTACCAATGCAAGTTTTCATTTTCTTTTAGTTATCAGAGGATTTTTTTTAATTTATAGATGTAATTAAACTAATTTATTACTGTATATATATATATATATATATATATATATATATATATATATATTTGGTCGCCAATGACCTAGCTGTTTATAAGGCGACCTTAAATAAATAATTTAAAAAAACTAATGTATTTAGTTTTACATTAGAAACAATACAGAGAAGAATAATTTATCGGAAAACAAAACAGTATGTGAGTGATTCCGCGAGGAATCGTCAAAAGACGAAATTTGCCATGCTGCAAATGATTCTGAGAAAGGAGATGTATTGGCCTAGAGTGAACATGACACGTGTCCTAAGCTTGATTTTGCTAGTGATTATTCGAGCAGCGATTTAGGGCGTAGAGATGATTTCATTGGTTAAAGGCAAGATGATAATGTGGAATAAAACACAGCTTGTCAGCAAATTAACAAAAACTGAAAGTCGTGAAGATCAACAATAACCACAACTAAATTAATAAATTACTGTCATATTTGCGGAATACTGCTTACTACAATTATTACTACACTTACTATAACTGGTCTAAAATTTTCAAGCAACGAACATATTTTTGAAGACATCAAATGCAAACATTGTTCTGAAGACTAATATGCGAAATTTTATATTATTATTATTATTATTATTATTATTATTATTATTATTATTATTTAATTGAAATTTTAATATGTACAAATTTCAAATATAACTAAATAAAAATTATATTCACATATTATTCAAGCCTCGCAGAGTTCATTTTTCTAAAAAAATAGGCTTGGCGTACAAAGTACCCCGCGCGGGAACTTGTGTGAAGAAACATAGCGCGAGTAATTAAGGGTTAACCCTAGTTTACAAAGAGATCGCCTGTCAGACGACGCAACTAGTGCCAAATGTTTTCCCAACCCCCTTCCCCTCACTCCTATTTCTGAAACTCGGTGTACCTTCATTGTGTGACTAGTCCGTGAATTACACCTATCGTTGTGAGCGTGACTATTTCCGGTGTACGCCATTTCCGATGGATGCCAACACACGTCGTTACACATTTTACTGAAATGTAGGGATGGTCTCAAAGATGATAGCTTTTGTCACTTAAAATACAGAGATCTACCCAGCAGCCTTTTTTGACATACTGAGTTGACAAAGGTCATGGAATACTTCCTAATATCATGAAGGACCTCCTTTTGTCCGTCGAAGTGCAGCAACTCGACGTAGAAGGACTCAACAAGTCGTTGAAACCCTTGCAAAAATATTGAGCCATGTTACCTCTAGGCGTCCGTAATTGCGAAAGCGTTGCCGGTGCAGCATTTTGTGCACGAACTGACCTCTCAATTATGTCCCATAAATATTCGATGGGATTTATGTCCGACAATCCGCGAGGCCAAATCATTTACACGAATTGTAGAGTATGTTCGTCAAACCAATTGCGAACAATTGTGATTCGGTGACACGACGCATTTCTTTCATAAAAAATTTGTCGTTTGGGAACATGAAGTCTGTGAATGGCTACAAATGGCGCCAAGTAACTAAACATAAACGTTTCCAGTCAATGATCGATTCAATTGCACCAAAAGATAAAGTCCATTCCGTGTAAAAACTGTTCACATCATGATGGAGCCTCTACCAGCTCAGTGCCAACTCTTCTAAATTTATTACTAATTCTGCAAATAAGGTTGAGAACTTGGTGGCAGAATACACTAACTAAACATTACAGAACTTAACAACTATACAAAATTTTACAAAACTTACAAACTTTACAAATTAACATGAACATTTTACCGTACAAGCGACCATAGCACTCCACCTCACCTCACTTAATTTCACTTCACTTCACTTCAACATCCTGCTAATCACTGAGCATTAATGTGTTTCTAAGTTTTAATGTTTTGGCATGTTGTTGAGTCCATAGATCCTTGTTGAGATTTGTGGGCCCGTAGATCCGGGGTTCTGCGCCCCACTCTAATCCTACAACCTGCTCTTATCAACTAAAATCGGAACTCATCTGACCAATCCACAATTTTCCATTCGTCGTGGCTGCAATCGATGTTGTCACGATTCCATGAGATATGTGGCAGACGATGTCTTGCTATTAGCAAAGACTCTCGAGTCTTCTGCTGCCCATTAAAGCCAAATTTCGCTTCGTTGACCTAACCAGTACGTTCGTCGTACGTCCCACATTGATTTCTGCGGTTATTTCACACCGTGTTGCTTGTCTTTTAGTACTGAAATCATTACGCAAACATCTCTGCTTAAGTGAAGAAACCGGGAGCAGTAGCTCAGTGCATCAACTGATGTCACTGCAGCGCCTCTGACCGGGAGGTCCTAGGTTCGAGTCCTGACGGTGGCAGGATCTTGGACACTAGCTTTTCAGCTAGGTCGAATTCATGACTTCTTCGCTGTCCGGGTGACGCCGCGTAGTGGGCTGAGAGGCCGACGTTTCGCCTGACATGTCGCAGGCTTCATCAGGGCATTGACTATGTCAGGCGAAACGTCGGCCTCTCAGCCCACTACGCGGCGTCACCCGGACAGCGAAGAAGTCATCGACTCGAGCCGCGGAAGCCTACGCGTACATAGGTCGAATTCAGTCGCTGTCTGGAAGAGAGTTCTAGCGGCCGGCTGCTCTGATCAGTAGTTTTCCGTGGTTTCTCCGATCAACACCAGGCGAATGCCGGGGTAGTACCCTAACAAACGGGCCACGGACCGCGCGCGATCTGTCCTTCCTCTTCCTTGTCCTATCCTCTCCCCTTACATACACACACTTAAACTAACATGCACTACACTACCACATATTCCGCGAGGTCGGTCGGGAGCTTAGAGTTTGTCCCGGTTGGAGCGGTGCCCCGCTGGTGGGAGAGTCCTGGTTAGGGGGAAACCCCACTAGCCGACGGTAGGTCGGCGCCGGATCTCGCCATCCAGCGGGAAAAGATCACCGCGCATATCCCGAGAAAAGACATGCACTACACTAACGGGACTAATGACCAAAGCTGTTGACACGCCCGGAAACACGAAAAAATCAAATCAATTAAGTGAAGGTGCTCGGTCACTGCGTTGTCTGTGGCGAGAGGTTATGCTTGAAATTTGATAATCTCGGAAAACTCTTGACATTGGGGATCTTTGAATACTGAATTCAATCACGTTAGAAACCTTTTCACAAGAATTACTCGAGAACAAATGGAAGCTCTGCAAATGCCCCGCCCTTTTATACCTTGTGTACGTGATATTACTGCCATCCGTATTATCTGCACATTGGTGTACCACGACTTTTGCCATCTCAGTGTAGTCGCCTTGATTGATAGGCAATTCATCCTGCACTGACCTTTGGCAAATACATGAACTCTGCCAGTTCGCAGATCACCCCTAAGACTATCTGTACTTGTCAAATACATTTGCGTGTTGAGTTCCCTGCAAATAAGGGACTGAGTAACAAAAAAGGCAGTTATGTAACTGCGTTGCACAATATTTCCATACTTGTTTATTGCAAGAAAGTGATAATACTTGACTTCCTTCATGGCTTAGAATTTGTAAATTTATTCTCATCCCCCTGTTTATGAAGTTGGGCGATGAGATCACTATCTGAGCCTAAGGTGGAGAGTGGAGTCAGAATGGAAAAGGAATAATATTACAGAGTCACAGTCTGCTCTGTAAAGAATCCCTCTCGCTGCCTCCGAAAATTGCTCAAAGGAAATTACAAAACAGACGATTACAGCCAAAGTCTCTATAATGACACCCAGTCGACGAAGTGATTTTCAATCGATCTACATATTTGGCTCATATTAAATATACATCACAATTAGGACTCAAACTTAGGACCTCCCGTAAAACTAAATACGGTGGTCGTTCAATACGTTCTTAGAAATTCTAAGATATGGCGTTCGAAGTATGAAATATAAATTTTTACTAGTAAAACACTCCTAACTAGGCAGTTGAGCTACAGCTGTACTCATTTCATTGGTGTTGAGGATTGAAGTAATCAACTTTCATTTGTTAATAAAATGAAGTCCGTTTCGAGCAGTGATTAAACACTTGTATTTGAAAGGGTTAACGCCAAAAGAAATCAAAGTTGGATGAATTTCTTGGCACATCTGCTTCTATGTTTGCAAATGTTTCCCATTGGGTGAAAGAATTTAAACTTGGTTCGGAACATCGTTCCAATGCCCTATGGAAGACACTTCCATCCACCCGAACACTTCCCCCGAAATTATTGACAAAGTTAAAAATACGTTTTTCAGTGATTGACGAATCAAAGTTGGGAAATAGTTGAGACAACAGTCATTTTTTGCACGAAAAATTGAGTGTGAAAAAATGTCGGCAAGATGAACTTTGCGTTTACTGACAACGGAGAATAAACTCAGTCGTTTGATCTGAGGCTGTTTTGGCACGTATTATTGTAGGTGATCACATGTGATATTGCTCCTGATTGTACAAAGAATTAACATAAATTATATTATGTTAATTCCATATATAGTATTAATTAATTTGTTTTTTCTAGAAAATTCTGTGAAATTTAATTCCATATTTAATCAATAATTATGATATTTTAATATTTCTTATTAAAATGTCATAATCTGGGAACATACAGGAAACATAATTTTCCTTTATATGAGATTACTTTACTATTTACTTTCTGTCCACTTCCATTATAATTTAAGAGAGTATGAGTGGGATAAAGTGTATTTCCGATTGAAGCCTCACCACATTCGGAAATACATTTTATCCCACTAATACGCTCTCAACTTTTGTATCGATTCGAATTGTACACACATTTTCTCTTCACCTCAGTCTGAAAGACAAAAAGGGTAAGAGTTTCAGTGTTTATCAACTTTTCACCTCAACACCCCTCGAAACTTTCCCTAAACACTCGTCTCCCGGAACTTTCCCCGGGCACTTCTATATACACATGTTTTAGTAGAAAACACACCCCACAGGCCATTTCGTGCGCTCTGAGGTGTGTTTCACAAAGCAAGTCGCAGCTCTGACTCGGTGGCGACTCAATTATTCATAGTATTGTTCCTCGTTTTGCGACCGGTCTCAGACAAGTGGCATCGTTATGGCTACCCTGGGGAACACCGCATCAAGTGCGACCTTTGGACGACAAGTAGCGTGGCTGTCGCGGGTGCCGGTAGGTGACCTTTGACCTTTCCAGCCGCGAAGAAGTAGCGGGGGCGGTGGTGGAGGTGGTGCAGATAGATAAAAGGATACGGGCGAGGAGGGGGTAACGGAGTCAATGGGACCAGAGATGGAAGTTGGGAGGGGACTGCGAGTGGTGGCTGAGGTGACATGGACAGTGGGCATGGTATTTGTAGGGGGCGGTGACGGCGGTGACGGCGGTGACGGCGGGGGCGGCGGGGGCGGCGGGGACGGCGGTGACGGCGGTGACGGCGGTGACGGCGGTGACGGCGGTGACGGCGGTGACGGCGGTGACGGCGGTGACGGCGGTGACGGCGGTGACGGCGGGACGGCGGGACGGCGGGACGGCGGGGACGGCGGGGGGGACGGCGGGACGGCGGGACGGCGGTGACGGCGGTGACGGCGGGGACGGCGGGGACGGCGGGAGAAACAGTGTCAGAGGATATGGGAACGGCTGAGGAAAGGGGGGGCAGCGGGGGCGGCGGAGCGGCGGGACAACGGCGACACTCTCAGAGGACGCGTTGGTGACAACGCCGATGACGTGATGTCGAGGCGTGGACTACAAATGAGAGATGGAGGGTGAGGATAGAAGAGACTGCGGTGAATAATGTAATAAGCAGAGCTCGGCTGTCTTGTATAAGGCCTTGGCTCTCTTCTTTCGGCCTTTATTATTCCGTGAAATTTTGTAGTATATTTCATTTAAAAATTCAAGAAAGTTTAATCCTTTTACCCAGGAAAACATAGTTTTTGTAATTTTATTTTATTCCATTAAATTATTTTAAATTTTGCCTACCTTATATTTTTGCATGATGTTCAGAGTGGAGTAAATTTGTGATTGATTGATTGTATTATTGTGTGTGGATATTAGGAAAATAGGTATGTTCGAAACAAATGACATATTTTTTATGATGAATAATGATGTATTTGGGGGAATTCATGGTTTTAATATTCTGACCAAATGCAGACACATTTGAAAAATGTACAATTATTTACTATTCAAGTTATTGAATATTTTTTTACGATCTTCTCATTCAATTTTATTTTTTGTATTCATTAATTTGACGTTATATTGTTACGTCATGTTACGTTACTTTAACATTTTATTAATCACGTAGAAGTTATTTCGAAATGACAATTCTAAATAAGTAAATAGACAGCAGGCTGGCTAATACATTGTAATACGTGCGTCATTGATTACCTTCAGAAAGAGTTTCCCTTGGAAGGTTGGCCTACTTTCCCGAGGAAGACAAGGGCGTCGTCTGAGAATGAGCAAGCCACGACCGAGAAATGTGGAGTATGGACACAAGGAGTCGGGCGGGGGCTGGGCTTCCAGCGGAAGCGGAGGAAGTGGTGGGGATGACGGTGGCGGTTACAGTGGTGGGACGGGACTCGGATGGAGATGGTGGCTTCGGTGGGGGTGGTATGGCTGACGGGTGCGGAGGTGAGACCAGATCACACAGGTATTGAAACGCTCTCCGTTTCTGTTAAATTATTTCTGCCACTGGTTTCCGAATTTATATCATTTTTGAGCGCCAGGAAAGGGTTGCGATTTTAAATTTCCCGCAAGCACATATAAAGGGAAATAATTATCCTACTAGCTCTGCCGGTTGGGGTCTCAGGAAAATAATCATCGCCGGTACTTACTTCCTAGCAAACGATCATTCGATCCGCTCTCCATACGGAAGTAGCGAGCAATCTGAAATGTGTTTCTTGAAAGAAATTATTAAACTGTGGATTGCACAAGATGTTAAAAAAATGATAATCAGCTTTTCTTTTTCAGAATGAGAACGTTATAAGTTTATTGATCGATTGATCCTTTTTAGAATAAAATGTCACCTTGGTCATTACCGATCGTAAAATTGTCTATAGCGCTATTATTCTTACTATTTTAGATATCCATGCGCTCTTGGACGATGAGGCCAGGAAGAATCCACCGCTCCGACCAATCTTTTCTCTTGTATCTTGTTATCGGTCCGCTGCCGGGTCAATGTCCTCCTCAACTTATTGTTTCACTTACTTCCCTATTCTTTGCCACGGATGGGCACTAACTCCAAGACTGTCACGTTTTGCGTAATCCACGATACACGAAAGTCTATTTCTTCTAATTAATTCCTCCAACTTTCAACGCGATAAAACATAAAGTTCATCCCCTAAACTACAAGATATTTCTCGAGCTTCTCTTCCCTGCTCTCACGTCTGTCTTTTCTCCAAGTCCGATTTGCGCACTCTCGGTGACAGAATTATTCAAAGTTCCAAATACAATTACGCACACAAAATATAAGTCCTCATTGCTCAATTATTTCCCGCAAAATTCCACCAAGTCCCGCATCTATCATTTACAATAACCTCTGTAGTGCGATGTGCACGGTACGCGGTCTAAAGCTCATCTCTTCAAATATAAGGAAGTTCAACCCTCCATAACATTCATGCATTCTTGTCTCTTGTTTTACAAAACAATCTCCAGTTTCCTTCTACGTCATACCCCATTACTAGTTTACCACCAATCCTACATGCCCTTATATCACAATCTTCTGTCCGTTATTTGCCGCCCCATGTTTATTTACTTCTGCTTCCCTGGTTGCTAATGAACTTCCTGCCTGCATGCCTATGCCCTCAACATTTACACTTTTTACGAAGAATTTAATAAATTAGTGTCCCCAATTCCCATCAAAATATTGTGTGACAGTTTGGTATGTCACAGTATACGCAAAAAGTTGTCAAATCCAAAGACGTAACACGTGTTTTTCTAAATATGTCGACGCACTGAATCCGAATCTGAAACCAGCATTGCGCCACCACCCTCCAAATTTTTAATTGCAGAAAATCACCCTTAAATTTATAATATACGATTTCACGATTTTTTTTGTGATTAAAAAAATGGAAAATAATGGCGCAATTTTGGCATCAGATTCGTATTTAGCGACATACATAGTGAAACATTCAACATGCATAGTAAAACATGTGTCAAGTTTTTGGGACTGACAACAAACCCCCAAAACAAAAAAAAAACAATTTCACGCTGATTGTTTGCAATTTAAACAAACTGGAGGGTAGTGATGCAATTATCAGTTCAGATTCGGATTCGGCTCGTCGAAATACACAGAGAAACGAGTATTAAATCTTTAGGTTGTCAACTTTTTTTATGTGTGCCTTTTTTATGTGTGTTTTTTTATGTAATCGTCGTGATGATGGTGATGTAGGTGGCGGTGAGGTGGTAGCAGAGGCAGTGGCTGGAGTAAATATGGTGGGTACGGCGATGTGGGGAATGTGGGTGGTGGGAGTTCTGGCGGTGGACGTTGGGGTGGTTGCTTTGGGGCGGGTTTAGGGTGGGGGCGGAAAGGGGCTGGGCGAGGCAATGGTGTGGCAACCACTGGCAGTGTCACTGGCGGTTGTGGCGGAGACGGTGGCGCCACAGCGGACGCGTTTCCCGATACGCCACCGGATGTGTCCGGTTCCGGCTGGCGCCGCCGCCGTCGTCGTCGTGGCCTTATCGCAGTGTCAGCAAGTTGAGAAGAGCTGCTCCCGCTCCAGCTGGAGCTCGAGCTGGACACGAATAAGCGCAAGTCCTGCCTAGAGTCGGCGTACGAGTCATCTGAGAAAACACATGTTGGCACGCCCTCACAAATAAATAAATAAATAAACAAATAATAATAATAATAATAATAATAATAATAATAATAATAATAATCTTCTTCTTCTTCATGGATTTAGGCCTTGAGGCCTGTTTCCACATCAAGAGAGCGAGTCTCTCCATCTTGGTAACGGGCGGCCAACCATTTCTTCTTCCTTTAGGATTATACTGATACATTGTTATGGGAATTCTGTTTGGAGGCACGCGTTGAATATAATCATTCCAGTTGCTCCTAAATGATTGAATTCTGTCCATGAGATTGAATATATTCAGTTCGGTACGGATATTATTATTATTATTATTATTATTATTATTATTATTATTATTAAGAGGCGGATTTTTGAAGACCTAAAATATCGCCAAAAATTATCAATAGAATGTTCTTACAATTTTTAAAAATTCTCTAAAGGCAAAGAAAATAACGTAAAGAATGTTATCAAAGCCAGTTCGAATGAATAACGCAAGATGTTGGATATGTTACTGATGTAATTGAAGCTTCTTTTGTTTGTTCAAGTGAACTCAGCTTCTTTACCAGAGAAGATCTGCTTTTAGTTATCCCTAAATCGGGTCAACCGCCAATGTCGCTGAAACCGCCAATGTCGGTGTTATAGGAACCTTGGTTTACGTTCTCACAACCGCTGGTATGACTTCTGAGCGAATAAATCGAACAGGCTACCAGGTACTGGTACTCAGGGATTCTATGGAGAACATTTGTTGCATCTCCGAATTAAATATTGTTTGAAGCAGGCGATATTAGTGATATTAAAACCGTTCAAATCAGTAAAAATGCTTTAAAAATTACGAACAAGGAAAAAATGACTTTAGTCGCAATCGACGAAAAATCAAAAAAAAATCTATAAAAATGGGTAATTTCCTTTCGTCATAACATAAAATGATTTCCAATACCAAACGGCATTTTTCGAAAGTGAAAAGAAAAAATTACATTAAATTAAATCCTCCTCCTAATAATGACTATTTAACTTACATGCATAGTATCGAAACGTATGAAGAGTTGATTCGAACTTCATCCAATCCAGGCTGTCATTAAATTATCCAATGTTCCGAACACTGTAATTCAGGTTACTTGTAAATTATTTTCTTTCATTTGACAAATGTATTTCTTCTGTCAGTCTGTACAGTGCATTAATCTATAAAACTAACACTACTAGAATTGAAGATCAATGAAATATTTTGGTGAAACTTCACAAATCCATCACAAATCTCAGATGAAATATTGAACGTTATTAATAGGTGCAACAAAGAAAATATTGTGTTTTTAATAATTGTCTATTTAATTAATGCTATTTTTCATATTTCCTTAAATCTGTGTTATATTTTTTATTTCTTGTTGCAAAATAGGTAATTTAGAATGAAAACATTCTTATTTTTAGGTGAAATAGTTATATAAAATATCACCCACGTTTCATTAATTATAATGACATTAAGAAGAATAAGAATAAAAGAAAGTTAATAATAATGCATAAACACAACGAAGATTATATTTTGAGAAAGAAAACACCTGTAAGGAATTCGCCATTCATTTTGGAAAATATATGGAAACACGTTAATTCGGTCAGTGTAACAACAATATCGCAATAAATGTATTCATTAGACAACAATGGCGAAGGTAATTAATGATTTACGATTTTTAGAGCATTGCTCTCTCCTACTGTGGGTTTGATTCTCACAGCACGTGCGACATCAGATTAGGCAACCCGCGGGGCACTACTGTACGACAAGGTGGACTACAAAGAAAGGAATGAATTGGATCTCGAGAACTCTTGCTATACGTCAGGTCACGCAATGTAGTACACAGAGATTGCTATAAGAAGGGACCGCTTTGACAGTTACCGCTGGAGAGTATAAAATATAGATATATAAATCAGATAGATCAAAAAACAAATTAATATCATGTAGGGGGATGGTAAATGGAATCACCACTGTCTCTTGCAATGGGCACCTAAGCTTTCGCTTTCATCCCCACCCCTCCCTGGCGCACAAGTACGGCGATTGGCTGGTATCCGGATCGTACGGGAGAGCAATTGCTCTCTCGGTAACCTCCCCATATAATGCCTGGATCAGGCCGCCCTGCCAGCTCAGAGCTCCTAGCTATCCAGGCTAGTGCCATGGTCAAAACAATGCGCTACTCACATGCGCCGGGACAAGTCCCTCCTCTTTGCCCTGAGAATCGGGCCACTGCCATGACGGAACTGGGGGCCACCCTAACTCAGGTCTGGGCGGCTCGGGGCCCCATTACCGTCTCCTCACTGTCTCAACCTTGAGGCTATTGACGTGAGGACCGCCAGAAACTAGGCAACCTGACAGGGGGGTATGTATGAACCCCAGGTAGTCTACAGCACAAGTATCTATCTTTATCAGAGAGACAAGGCCCTGGGTGGGCACCTATGGCTTTTAGCTTTTATCTGAACCCGAGAGCATTGACTCATTTGAGGAGTATAAATCAATTCCATAGTGGTTTGCAATTAATAATTTCTTTAACTGTGTTAACCGATAAATAATTTCTTTATCGTTTCTAATAACATATTTTTATCCCTACATCTCACAAAAACCCCACAGCAAATTGTCTCGATTCCTGATTTCGACACAGCTGGTGAAAATGATGATACATGTTATACGTACTCTCTCACTCCGTTAGTATTTCCTTTCTTCGAGCTTCTGCTGTTCCAACTTCAGCATTTAACATATCATCAATATTTTTTAAAGTGATCCGTGTCTATTTTATCAAAACCTAAGTTACAGGTAATTTAGTTACAAAGTAAATCATACGTTAATTAATCTTTAAAGAACAAGCTTCCGCGGCCAAGGATAATAATAATTAGCTGTTAGGAGGGCGCCGCGTCCCTGAAAGCTGAAAAATTTTCCTCCAGACACCGATTGAATTCGACCTAGTGTCAGTACTTCTGCAACTAGTGTCAGTACTTCTGCCACGGTCGGGAGTCAAAGCCTAGAATCCCCGGTCAAAAGCACTACAATGACATCAGTTCATTGATTGATTATTTCGTGTTTCCGGGAGAGTCAACTGCTTCGGTCATTATCCCCGTTAGTGTAGTGCATGTTTTTTCTCGGGTGATGGCGGTGATTTTCCCCCGTTGGATGGCGAGATCCGGCGCCGACCTACCGTCGGCTAGTGGGGTTTCCCCCTCACCAGGACTCTCCCACAAGCGGGGCACCACCCCAGCCGGGAGAAGCTCTAAGCTCCCGACCGGCCTCCCGGAATATGTGGTAGTGTAGTGTATGTTAGTGTAAGTGTGTGTGTTTAAGGGGAGA
Source organism: Teleogryllus oceanicus (assembly GCA_964035755.1). Taxonomy (NCBI): domain Eukaryota; kingdom Metazoa; phylum Arthropoda; class Insecta; order Orthoptera; family Gryllidae; genus Teleogryllus; species Teleogryllus oceanicus. The sequence goes on along the minus strand of CAXIVR010000010.1, from coordinate 34,478,223 downwards.
GGATAGGACAAGGAAGAGGGAGGACAGATCGCGCGCGGTCCGTGGCCCGTTTTGTAGGGTACTGCTCCGGCATTCGCCTGGTGCTGATCGTAGAAACCACGGAGAACTACCGATCAGAGCAGCCGGCCACTAGAATTCTCCTCCAGACAGCGACTGAATTCGATCTAGCTGAAAAGCTTGTGTCGAAAACCCTGCCACCATCAGGACTCGAAATCAGTTCATGACTGGAGCCACCTGAACCGGTTGGTCAGTTGATACCATCAGCCACATCAGCCGGAATCAGCTTTATTCCTATTACGAAAATGGATCAATTATATTGAAAGGGAAACGATTACAGAGATATAATCTGATGATGAACGGTAGAATAACAGGAAGGTAACAGGAGAACTGCGATGAATCCTGCCGCTGGCACGATTTGTTCGCGGATATGAATTCTACTTGATCCGCGGGGATTTGAATCCTAATTCAAGAGGTTGAAAGCAAGACATTCGGGAGTCTCGCCGCTACCAGACGCAGACACTGGAATAAGCGGACAGTGGTGGCGGCGACGCCTTTCGCGGCGGGCCAGCGTCTCTATGGCGACGCCTCGCGCCGCGACGCCGCCCATGCTGCCGTAGACGGCGCCACCATCGCCACCGCAGGCGCCATTACAACCGACGCCAGCGCCTGCCCATACGCCTCCGCCTTCACCTTCGCCGTCGCCTTCATCGCCGCCACCTCTACCGCCACCGTCGTTTCCGTCACCGTCGTTTCCGTCACCGTCGTTTCCGTCACCGTCGTTTCCGTCACCGTCGTTTCCTCACCTCGTTTCCGTCACCGTCGTTTCCTCACCGTCGTTTCCGTCACCGTCGTTTCCGTCACCGTCGTTTCCGTCACCGTCGTTTCCGTCACGTCGTTTCCATCACCGTCGTTTCCGTCACCGTCGTTTCCGTCCCCGTCGTTTCCGTCACCGTCGTTTCCGTCACCGTCGTTTCCGTCACCGTCGTTTCCGTCACCGTCGTTTCCGTCACCGTCGTTTCCGTCACCGTCGTTTCCGTCACCTCGTTTCCGTCACCGTCGTTTCCGTCACCGTCGTTTCCGTCACCGTCGTTTCCGTCACCGTCGTTCTCCGTTCCATCCAGTCGTTTCCGTCACCGTCGTTTCCGTCACCGTCGTTTCCGTCACCGTCTTTCCGTCACCGTCGTTTCCGTCACCGTCGTTTCCGTCACCGTCGTTTCCGTCACCGTCGTTTCCGTCACCGTCGTTTCCGTCACCGTCGTTTCCGTCACCGTCGTTTCCGTCACCGTCGTTTCCGTCACCGTCGTTTCCGTCACCGTCGTCCGTCACCGTCGTCACCGCATCGCTAATGCCACCCGCACCTCCATCGCTATCGCCACCTTCTCCGTCGCCGCCTCCACCAACACTTTCACTGTTCCCGCCGCCATCACTGCCGTTGTCATGTCACCGTCGTTGCCATTGTCACCTGCACCGCCACCCCCACAGCCGTCGCCATCGCTACCGTCTCTACCTCCACCATCGCCCTCACCGTCAACGTCGCCACTATCACCGTCCCGTCCCTCCACCTCCACCCTAGCTACAGTCACCGTGCCTGCCACTGCTAACGCCACAGTCACCGTCGCCGCATTACCCCCACGTCCCCGCTGCCATCGCCACCCCCTCTACACCATCGCCATCGCTACCGCCGCCCAGTCGGTTCGTGAGCGCGCGCCGTTAACGGCCGATCAATCCCGCTCTTCCAGGCCGACGCCGCCATGCCACGCCACGCCACGCAAATCCACGCCACGCCACGCCAGGCCCGCGGCACGCCGCACTCTGCTGCAGACGCCGCTGCCGCTGCACTGCTGGCGCCGCTCCCGAATACACAGCGGCGGCAACGGCCGTCGGCTGAGAGACGGTTACGAGACGCAGCGGCGACGGGGACTTTCAAAATAATGTCTGTGTCTTAAAGCGGTTCACACTCCATACTTCAATTTATTTGTCTATATCTTATACTTCGATTTATTTCTAGTGGCGCTTAACGTAAATCATCAGTTACGGTGTCATAGAAACGGGAGCTGGAACGTCACTACTATGACGTCTCTGTGACGTCGTCGTTCACGCTCCCGATTGGATCCCATCTACCAGGAGGTTGTACGTCATCAATCGGTCGCCACAGTGACGTCACTGAGGTGACGTTCATCCTCCCGATTGGATGACACCGCCAACAGGTGATTGGATGACACCGTCAACAGCATTGAGCTAGCGCCACTTAAAGCAAATTGAAGGATACATTTAGAAATAAAAACAGTTGTGTGTGACAGTGTGTGACAATTGTGCTGATTATCATTCCGGCCGTCACCACAGCCATTGTTTTCCAGGTCTTGCCCATGATTGTCAATATCATTGTGGTTGTCCTACCTTTAACGTTCTTGTTGCTAATGCATACTTATGCGAACGTCTTTGCCATTACATTTACGTATCCATTTGCGCGTTGCCGACAATCCCTGTCTGGAGGAGAATTCTTGGCGCCGGCTGCTCCGATCAGAATTTTTCCGTGGCTCCTCCGATCAGTACCCTAACAAAGTGGCCACAGTCCGCGCACGATCGTTCCATCCTCTTCTTTGTCCTATCCGGGCTATCCCCTACACACACACACACACCACACACACACACACACACACACACACACACACACACACACACACACACACACACTAGCATGCACTACACTACCACCGAAGACCGGTCGGGAGCTTACAGCTTGTCCCGGCTGTCATGGTGCCCCGCTCATAGAATATACCTAATTGGGGGAAAGCCCCCTAGTCGACGGTAGATCGGCGCTGGCTCTCGCCATCCTGAAGATCACTGCCGTCTCCTGATGAAAAACGTGCACTACATTTACGGTACTAATGACTTCGGTAGTCGACATGCCCGGAATCACCAACCAACCAACCACCGAAATCCCTGGACAGGATGGCCGGTACGGGGTCTGAACCCACGGCTCTCGAATGCGAAGTCAGGGCGGTACGCAGTGAGCCACTTTGCTCGGTAAATCTATACTAGCACATGTTAAACTACGGTTATACTCGCATACTCCGTAGTTTCCGTGGTTTCTCCGATTAATACCAGGCGAATGCCGGAGCAGTACCCTACCAAACGGGCCACGGACCGCGCCCGTTCTGTCCTTCCTCTTCCTTGTCCTATCCTCCCCCCTTACACACACTCACACACACACACTCACACTTACACTAACATGCACTACACTACCACATATTCCGGGATACCGGTCGGGAGCTTAGAGCTTGTCCCGACTGGGGCGGTGCCCCGCTGGTAGGAGAGTCCTGGTTAGGGGGAAACCCCACTAGCCGACGGTAGGTCGGCGCCGGATCTCACCATCCAGCGGGGAAAGATCACCGCCATCTCCCGACAAAAAACATGCACTACACTAACGGGACTAATGACCGAAGCAGTTGACGCGCACGGAAACACGAAAAAATCAATCAATCAATCGTGACGATCCTTGATGTAGCGTTAAATTCCTCGCATCTCTTTACTACTTTCGAGGTTGAATTCTTGGTCAGTTCATTTAGAATTTATAGTGGAGAAAACGGTTTTTCCGTAGGTTGTCTCGTGTTTTTCTACTTTCTCCTGCCATTCATACCATCAGAGTTCAATCATCATTTCAAATCCTGCCCCTCAATTCGTCTCATGTAAACTCGGATAGTCTAAACGGTGTTCATACAGGAAATTAAATATATTAATTAAAGTGGCATTATAATTGTGGTTAATAGTCATTTGTGATAACGGTATAGTACTAAATATACTAGGCATGAAACATATTTGGGCTGTAGATAACTTAATCTTTTCTTTGGAACTTCAATAATGTTATTAGACATTTACTCTGAGGGAAACGTCGTCACGAATTTGTCACTTTCTCCTGAACGCACTGACTCGCATTCTTACATTTGTCAGTAAAATAAATGTCATGAACTACTTTTTATTAGTTCAACATATTCTCGATTATTCATGCAAATGCTGCGGAAGAGGAGGAAAAAATATATCATGTGATTCATGCCACATGATTCTATCTTTGTGATTCATGTAACGTGATACCTCGGGTAGAGTACGTCAGACATTGATAGAATACAAAAACGAAAAAGAAATAGAAATAGAGGATTTCATGCATTCGAGACTCGCATGAAACGGAAAGAATAATTATATTATTATCTTGCACTAGATAAAACTGTATAATCAGGTTATAAAATAATGATTTCAATTACGAAATACAGTGACCTAAATTTCTCGTCTTCTTGTTCCGAATAATAATTCGAAATTCGTTTTTTGCTAACATAATTATTTACAGTAATTTTTGTAGATAGATCTGAATCGCGGGCAATATCCCAGATTCATACAGAGAATATCACAATTATTTGTGGGAATTGTGTAAATCTTTATTTACAGAATTATCTTCTTCACGCTATTTACATTACATTCTACAGTTTTATGACACTGATACTAGTTTTAACTTATTATATTTTAAACATTTCTACATGAACCAGTTCTGAACTTATTAAAACTGCGAGAACGTATTGCCAATATGTACGTTACACGAGTAATTAGTGTACATGTAGCAGTTATATTTTATGTGTATTGGCGTTTTTCTTTGAACAATATTTAAGTCACAATATTGTAAATTCATTCTAAAACAAATTTTATTCCACTTTTTAAAAACATCCAACTCTCTGGATAGAAACACTAGCAATTTTAGACGAGAACCATTGAAAATGCTATATCTTCTTTGAAGCGTTAAAGTAATTTTATTTCCATTACATCTTGTCTTTCAAATTGTTGAAACATGTATAAATGACTAAAGGAAATATTTTGCATGTCTAGTTCAATTGGTTTACAATTCATTTGTCTTTTAGATGAAAAAATAATTTTCTGAGTTCAAAGAAATTTAGAGTCACTTGATTGCTCGTACAGTCAGGACTGCGTTCTATCAGATACTACACCAAAATCAATTTCGTCCGGAGATGTACGATAATTAATTTTTTGATTAATTGTTTGCTTGGACATTTAACGTATGGACAACACAGGAAACGGAAATTATGTCGCTGTAACTAGAAATACAAAATGTAAGCAAGGAAGTGAAGTCCCTGTACAGTAGCGATGTTCAATGGCTTTGTTCTGGCAGACATAGTTGCTATAGATTTGTTATTTACTTTATATTCTTGGTTATTTAATATTTTCAAAAACCAAATGTATTGTCGTTATGAAGAATAGAAAAAATAATAAATTATACTTAAAAAGAATTAAACAAAACTGTATACGCAAGGATGTTTATGTTCTAACCTGTGAAACGAAAAATGTAATATTATCTATAAACGTACTTTGATCAACAGAACAGCATCAAGTAGAGTTGTGAAAACAAGTTATTTATTCGATACTGTTATTTCTCTCTCATTATTTCTTGGGCGAACTGCAAAGCTAAAAAATAATACAAAATATCTGGTCTCCAAAAATGAACTTTTGGAGCATTAACAACAGTTTTGCATTGCGACCTCGCACTCGCAATATCTGAAACTGTTCTTGAATGTAACTTCCAAACAGCTAGCTTCAACTCGGAGATAATTAGAAATTTTCCCAAGTGCGCCTAATTTTATTCCAACCGCGGTAATTTTCTTCGAAGCTTCTTGTTCCACTTGTTGGATTTTTTTTCTCATTTGCAAACTTTTCCGCTTTGCTTCGTTTCTGACTGCGCTTCACGCCTTTTCTTCACTTTCAACGTGCGCGCGCCGACATAGGTGGCTCAGGGCATCACCTGGTGTTACTGCAGCGCCTCTGACCGAGAGATACAAGTGTTCGAGTCCCAACGGCTGCAGGACTTTCGACACTAGCTTTTCAGCTAGTTCAAATTCAGTCGCTGTCTGGAGGAGAATTCTAGCGGCCGGCTGCTCTGATCGGTAGTTTTCCGTGGTTTCTTCGATCAACACCAGGCGAATGCCGGAGCAGAACCCTAACAAACGGGCCACAGACCGCGCGCGATCTGTCCTTCCTCTTCCTTGTCATATCCTCTCCCCTTACACACACACTTACACTAACATGCACTACACTACCACATATTCCGGGAGACCGGTCGGGAGTTTAGAACTTGTCTCGGCTGGGGCGGTGCTCCGCTGGTGGGAGAGTCCTGGTTTGGAGAAATCCCGCTAGCCGATGGTAGGTCGGCGCCGGATCTAGGCATCCAGCAGGCGAAGACCACCGCCACCTAACGAGCAAAAACATGCACTACACTTACGGTACTGATCCTTTACGTACACTCGAACCCTAACCAACGGGCCAAGAACCGCGAGCAATCTTTCCTTCCTCTTTCCTGCCCTCTCCTCACCCTTTACTTACACACACTAACATGCACTACACTACCACACATACCTTGGTTGGAGCAATGCCCCGCTGGTGAAAGATACCTGGTACCTATTTTGTATACTATAAAATAGTACCAAATATACCGACAATCCTAATTGTCGTGTTTTGCAAAGATCTCAATTTTGAGAAATAAACATAGAAAGGAAAAAGTATTTAATTTCACAAGCATTTGGGCGCTAGTGATGCATGATAAAACATGATAAAGCAAGTAGCCAGAAAATGGGAAGGAAACGAGTCAATCGAAAATAACTTCACGTCCTCTCTCGCCACAGCGCAGTTGCGTAAATGCCATTCACCGAAGAGAACTGCAACATTCGCATTGAACTGAAATTCAAGAAGCATATGCACGAAATGTCTTCATTTTTCCGAACGTTTAAGAGTTTTGGAGATTTTTTTATCTGACCCGCAGAATTGTAAGTTAAATCGTAAGTCATACAAGAATACAAGCTATTCAAAATCAGACTTTTCCTTATTTCGAGACCATGTAATGTGGTCGCCATAACCAGGGACAAGTGCAATTATAAAAGAGAACTAATCGTCAGGGTTAGGGGTGTTTTGAAACTCATGAACGGGATTACTATTTTTTTAATTTTCTTATGCAACGAGGTAACGTTATACACGAGTGGTCAGAGAAAGTGTAACCTAACAAAAATAGCATTAGCGTTTCATAATAGCGAGGACACTCGCGCCGAATTCCTACATTAATATTTTAGAATGTCTACGTACGGCGAAAAAGGGAATATGTCATTTTATCTAATAAGGAGGGTTACATGAAGTAATTTTAGCAATAATAATATAATAGACCTTCCGTTTTACGGAGTTTTAAATTATCTTTCGGAAATCTATATTGGATTCTTCTGCAATACTCCTAGATTTTTTCTACTTTAATTGGCTTGATAGTAAAATAATTTCGCCCTCAAAAATATCTTCCACGGTGAAGTGCGTCTTGTTGAAGGGTGGTTATGAGAAATGTGAGTAATTTAAAATACACTGACCAACACTCTAGGAATATCTCCAGAACTTTAATATCACATTTAAATTTAAAATAAAACGTTCAAATTAATATGTATGGAATTTCGACTCTCTTGAATGATAATGACTTTATAGTCTAATCGTTTAAAAATTTTAATTGATGGTATAATATATAGTATGATTTTGATCACTGAAATCAATTTATTAATTGACATCAGTCGTGAAGTGAAATTGGTCATTTGTATACTATCATCGTCGATAGACATTAATGTTATTTAGACAATAATTAAATAAGCATGGTTTTAATCCTTTAGGTCTTTGGAAACTTTATAACTCTGACTGCATTAATAAATGCAGTAGACCCCGGTTATAGTGAACTCGGATATAGTGAACTCTCGTTTATAGTGAACTTCAAGTCACTGGTCTCGTTTCACTTACATTACAAATAAGCACAAGAAGGTTCGGATATAATGAAGCTGAACCTCCAGTATAGTGAACGTAGGAAATGCAACGTCTTGGAAATTAATTCCCTCTATCGCCTCAATGCTACAAACTCCAACATTAGGCAGCTTGAAAAAATCTCATAATCTCATAATAATAAATTGGAAAAAGATCATAATCGAAGTCTCTCCTGAGGTGAAGATAGCGGACCGGGTATAGGCACCTTACTGATAACCGGAGAGTGGCATGGTGTTCTAACAATGCAAGAGGCATTGAAGGGTGTCTGCAATACGATACTTGGACACAGAGGACAATGCAGAATCAAGTATGGAGAGAGCACGAACACTGGAGAAGTATCAGGAGAAATTACTACCGAACCAGTACGAAGCAGAAAGTTGAAAATAATTGATTCTTTAAAGACAAATAATGATATTGAAATTGTCACTTCTCACTGTTAACGTATTTTTCTGTATCTCTATATTAATAAAATCAATCGTTATGGAGAAATTGTATTTAATATTGACGTCATCGGATATAGTGAACCAAAAATGTTAGTCCTCAGAAGTTTGCTATAACCGGAGGCGACTGTAGCTTTTAGAGACTTCCAAAATATCAAACAGAATAAATCTTGGCTGACAGATGCAACAGAATTCCATTTCTAAAATACATTGTTTATCATTGGTTTCCTTATACTTTCACGTGGTAATTATAGATGCCAATTGTGTGATTAAAATTGTGGTAGAGAATTATTTCCAAAAAATTCAAACCAACATATTTTTACATTTAACAAGAGAACAAAAAAGGAAATGTAATAAGAGATGCAAAAAGGGAATGAATCGATCTTAGAGTACTTGTTTTTTATGTTCCTCCTTTCAGCCATTTTCCTCTTTAGTTATGTTCCTCCCTTTCTGGGCAGCTCTCCCTAGCGACACTTTCAGATGTTGACTCTTTGCTCGTTGGACACTCTCCCAAGCTGCTTTTAAAGCGACCTGCATATTGTCACCAAAATGTTGAAAGTGTGGACAAAAATGGTTTCAAATTCAATTCTCAACTTTTGAGTGCTTCAAAAAATAGGGATATTGACTTAATACATTGTTACTAATTTACACAGCCTTTTAAAACTATATTGTTTCGAAATATCCTACCACCAGAGATTTCTGATTATTGTTTTCTGATTTAAAACTATGTGCTATCTCAGATATTGTTTGTGCCATCTACTTAATGTGTATATAAAATTCAATGCATATACGTAAATACATAAAGGGATATTAGATTCAGAATATCTAACATTATTTTATGTACTTTATACCCTCGATCAATTCCTCATTTTATAATTCTCCCAAAATTAATAGTGTGTGTTTCTGGGCAGGTAGGCCGTGGTCCATTTGGTCCATTAAATCCATTGGGCCCCTTTGGTCCATTTGGGCGATTAGGTCCATCTGGTTCATTTGGGCCATTAGGTCCATTTGGCTCACTTGATCTATTAGGTTCATTGGGCTCATTAAGTCCATTTGGTCCATTGGGCTCATTTAATCCATTTGGTTCATTAGATTTATTGGCCTCATTTGGTCCATTAGGTTCATTAGATCTATTGGGCTCATTTGATCTATTAGGTCCGTTTGGTCCATTTGGTCGTGGTTCATTAAAAATGCCCACTAAATATTTATCAAAATTCAGAACATGCAAAGACTCACCGTGTTTGGTTACGACTTTTCGGGAGTTTTCAATCAACTACGGTGTCGCTATCGATTGGCTCCTCAAATACAGCATGTATTCTCTTATCATTAAAATACGCAATCTTAACGATGTTAAACTCACTCATATGTGGTTTCGCTAGAGCGGGGTTAATATGAGCGTAATATGATACCAGCACTGCAAATCGCCGCCCACTGTCACTTGTTTTATAAGGCAAACCGCTTGGAGTTTGTGTGTTACACATTTTCTTGTTGCGAAATTTACGCCACACTGACCTCTTCTGAGAAATAATTATCGATAATAATACTTTTGGGATTTCATTGAGAGTTACGATTTCACTAAGAATTACGCAAAACAACTCATATTTTCCCACAATTTGCAAATAAAATAATTTAAATAAGATAGTTCTCTTTCAAATGAAATCTATACCTCTATCTTTAATAATGTAGATGTAGGGAGGAAACAAAACAATTTTGAGATTTCACAGTTTTGAGGGTTATGGTTAATGTAAAAATCAGAGATTTTACATTTTTATAAATGTATTTTCTAAATTCAGCCAAACTCTTTTTTATAAAGTACTCCCTAAAATAAAAAAGGTCCGTTTCAAATTTGCTCTATCTCTAGACGATCCACATCGATCGGAGAATATTTATTGTTGAAAAATCTTGTGTACGGTTTAGGCTCAAGGGATGTTCACAGACGGACGGGCAGTCAGACGTATGCACAGAAAGATTCGTAATCGTACGGAGAGGGGAATGAATGGACGGGAACGCCGTCGGACCACAGAATAGATACCACACAAAGGAAAGCTTCCCCCAAATCCTGCGCCGATACGATGCACATGGTCGCCATATTGAAAGTGTGTAAATTGCTGTGCGATCCGACATTTGTTGTTTGGTGAAGATGTTTAAACAGTTTTCAATTTTTTTCACTTGATGTAGTAGGTTAATATTTTATTTTTTGTGTTGGACACGTAAATACATGCTACACTTAAAAAAAGAGTATTGTATTAATTCAACTTTCTTAAAGCCACTTATCCTGCCAGAGACTCGCAGTCGTAATCCATTTCAGGCATGCTCAACAACGTTAACACATGTTCCTTTATTTTGCACTTTATTAGGGTCAATGAAACGGTTCCATTACATAGTTTCAAGATGGCGGACGGCGCTGCGCGGTGGCTCACTGAAGATTAGAGGAACCGCCTTCTTTCCTTTCCGTGTAGTATCTATTCTGTACTTGCGGTTCCATTTACACGGTTTCAAGATGGCGGTCCGCGCTGCACGGTGCCTCACTACAGATCAAAGGAGCCTCCACCCCACTCCACCCCCACTTTCCTTTCTGTGTAGAGTCTATTCGGAGGTCAGGCATTTTGAAAATAACATTTTTTCCATATCCAAAACGGTTATTTCTTTCCGACATCAGTTTTTCACAAACTTCTCTTCGTAACTTTCTTTAAACTATGTATATACACCATATAAACTATAGTTTATGAATTACAGTACATCTTAATCATAGTAATACTTTCATAATACATTCGTAATACTTTTTTACATGGCACAACCATTCTCAGACCGATGGGTTTGCTTCTTCAAGTACAACTGAAATAGTAATAATAAATAAATAAATAAATAAATAAATAAATAAATAAATAAATAAATAAATAAATAAATAAATAAATAAATAAATAAATAAATAAATAAATAAATAAATAAAAAAAAATAAAAAAAAAAATAATAAATAAATTTGTACTCATATCTGCAATCCATAAACGTTACACAGATGGTCACAAAAATAACCATATAAACTAGTTTAGGAGAAAAAACAACAACTTTTCTGTATCAGGAACCCCCAAACCAGATATTTTGCTTCAGTATCTTGAGCATGATTTTTGCAGGTTCGCACAAAATTCTCTCTCATTAATACAGGGAAAGGAAAAAATATTGTTAAACATTCATAAAAACGGTATTGCAGTTTACTTTCACATCATGTGCTAGAAGTGAAGTTACTGCGTACAACTTTACACACCCGTACCTCTTAACACATATATTTCGTACTTTGGTACATATATTTCGTACTTTGATACATATATTTCGTACTTTGATACATATATTTCGTACTTTGGTACATATATTTCGTACTTTGATACATATATTTCGTACTTTGATTCATATATTTCGTACTTTGATTCATATATTTCGTACTTTGATTCATATATTTCGTACTTTGATTCATATATTTCGTACTTTGATTCATATATTTCGTACTTTGATTCATATATTTCGTACTTTGATTCATATATTTCGTACTTTGATTCATATATTTCGTACTTTGATACATATATTTCGTACTTTGATACATTAATTGCGTTCTTTGATTCACAGATTAGTGATTCCAGGCGCGTCAACTGCTAAGGTCATTAGTCCACTACGTGTAGTGCATATTTTTATTGCAAGAGGTGGCGGTGATCATCCCTCGCAGGAGAGTGAGATCCGGTGCTAACCTACGTCGGCTTGCGGAAATTTTCCCAACCCATGAGGAGTACCTCTCAAATGCAGGGCACCGCCTCATCCAGGAAAAGCTCACAGATTGGTGGTCTCGCGACATGTGGTGTGCGTGTGCGTGTGTTTGTATGTGTATGTGTGCGCGTGTGTGTGCGTGCGTGTATGTGTATGTGTGCGCGTGTGTGTGCGTGCGTGTGTGTGCGTGCGTGTGTGCGTGCGTGTGTGCGTGCATGTGTGCGTGCGTGCGTACGCGCGTGCGCGTGCGCGTGCGCGCGCGTGTGTGTGTGTGTGTAAGAGGTGAGGATGAGAGAAGGAAGAGAGAGGAAAGATCGGGCCGTGGCCCGTTTGTTAGAAAACAGCTCCGGCATTCATCTGATGTTTGATCGGAGAAACCACAGAACACAACCGATCAGAACAGCCTGCCGCTAGCATTCTCCTCTAGACTGAAGCGGCTGAATTCGACGTAGCTGACCAGCTGGTACCGAAAATCCTGCCACCGTCTGGACTAGATCCCTACCATCTCAGAGACACTACAGTGATACCAATTAATGCCCTGAACCATGTAAGCCGGTCGTACTTTGAAATGAAATATTTAAAATTCCTCTACCAACACTGATAACACTGCTTTTCCTCTAATCGGCCCCTTGAATCAGACTTATTTTCGAATTTTTTTGTCCAAGTGTTGGTTATTTGGTCACACCGTGAACTGTAGCAAACTCGTTAGCCGTACTTTATGAGCGCGTTTATCTTTTCTTTTTTTTCTTATTCGTTTTCGCCCCATCTTAACTGCCGGTTCTTTTCCCCCTGTCCCTTCATTTTACGACCAGCAAGGCGATGGTGATGCAGACGTTACTCATCATTAACAATTCCGTCGTGTTCTGGCTCAAGCCCTCATATTTCATTTCACCCTTCCCCCCCCCGTGCCTGACGTGTTTACTCACTTTCGGAACGTGGCAGATGTTTGGGTCTTGAAGGAGTGGTTGTAATAAAAGACTGAGCTCCGAAGGCAGAATTTTTAGATGATGGAAAAACACCGATGTTCTTTTCAGATATTTTGCAGATTTTACATTATAATCGGTTTTAGGTCTAGTTTCAAAAATTTGATTAAGTTTTTTTTTGTTTTTGTTTTTTTACTTATGTTGCAGATACCTTACTTCCAATGTTTGAGATTCACCCCCATCTTCATTTGTGTCGTCTTAAAGGCCTTATTAAATTGCTCTAAGTATATGCCAAAATAGTATTGTTTTGTATCAGATAAAAGTACCTGCTTCTTGATAATTGTATATTACTATGAATTTAATTTTTTAAATTTAAAATTTAAAAAAGTCGTCTAGCAGTCGAAATGTTGCCTCAGAGCATGTACCTGCCTAGCAGTAACAGTAATGCACGATAACGGGCAAATGTTACGTGTGTAACCCAGATGTCGTAAATGAGATTTCTCACAGCATGATCATTATGCTGTCATCAAAGTAATCAATGTATGAACACCCTAAATGCAGTAGAAATTTGCAGCATTTAATTCTGAGTCAGTTGTAACTCTTTGTTTCCATAAATATTACTACACTCTCAACTAGTTCTTACATCAGCTTGATTACCTAAAACTATGGTTTCACTCACTGAAATATTAAATTGAAACATATTTTTAGTTTTTACAAATTTAACCTTATCAAACATTATGCGTTCAAGCATTTAATTACACTAACCAACAGTGAAAATCTTTCCGGCTTGAAAGTAGCCGTTTCTGATTCATTTGATAATAGAAAAAGAAAATTGCATTTAAAAATTGCTGTTAGCCCTTGGTTCATAGATTTAGTCCACATAAGTTATGAGAAATTTTTGCGGAACGCCAAGAGACTGTGTTGGCAAATCTGAGCTTGTGATGGATGACGATTTTAATTACTAAGCTTCGTGGCTGCATGATGTGTCTACTAAAGAGGCGGCTTGTAGAAACCACAAAATCCATCGAGCATATCGAGAGGTGCCTATACCACTCCCTCCGGCAGAGTTCACTTAACAGTCGCATGTAGACGAAGACTATGGACGGCAGAAATCACTTCTTCCTTCATCTTCACAGGGCAATTTTTGACTCTAGCTTTTCAGCTAGATCGAAATCAGTCGCTTGACTGATTGACGTTTTCGTGTTTCCGGGCGCGTCAACTGCTTCGGTCAGTAGTCCCGTTAGTGTAGTGCATGCTTTTTTCTCGGGAGATGGCGGTGATCTTCCCTCGCTGAATGCCGAGATCCGGTGCCGACCTACCGTCGGCTAGTGGGGTTTCCCCCTAACCAGGACTCTCTCACCAGCGGGGCACCGCCCCAGTCGGGACAAGCTCTAAGCTCCCGACCGGTCTCCCGGAATATGTGGTAGTGTAGTGCATGTCAGTGTAAGTGTGTGTATAAGGGGGAGAGGATAGGACAAGGAAGAGGAACGAAAGATCGCGCGCGGTCCGGGGCCCGTTTGGTAGGGTACTGCTCCGGCATTCGCCTGGTGTTGATCGGAGAAACCACCGAAAACTACCGATCAGAGTAGCCGGCCGCGAAATCAGTCGCTGTCTGGAGGAGAATTCTAGAGGCCGACTGCTCTGATCGGTAGTCTTTGTGGTTTCTCCGAATAACACCAGGCGAATGCCGGACCAGTACTCTAACAAATGGGCCAAGGACTGCGCGCGATCATTCCTTCCTCTTCCTTGTCCTACCCTCACCCCTTTTACACAAACTTATACGAACATGCACTACACTACCACACATTCCGGGAGTCCGGTCGGAATCTTAGAGCTTAGACTGGCTGTGGCAGTGCCCCGCTGATGGAAGATACCTGATTGTGGGAGACCCCGCTAATCGATGGCGCCGGATCTCGTCATCCAGTGGGGGTAGATCACCGCCACCTCCCGGTGAAAAACATGCACTACACTTACGGTACTAAATACATCGGTAGTTGACGCGCCAGGAATCACTAACAATCAATCAATTCACAGGATAAGCTTTATTTCATACATTCTCACCTGGACTTCTCCCCCGATAAACTGCGGTGCTATACGTAACGAATATGGAGAGCGATTTCATCCGGACATTTCGTAAATGGGACGAAGGTATAAGGGGAAATGGAACTCTGCTATGCTGTCGGACTACTGATATACAGTGACAAGAGAAGACACACAAAGGAGTACAAGTGACGAGCAAAGAGAAGACGTTCATATTAAGAAGTCGTTTTATTTGAGGATAGTTAGACTATAAAACCAGAGTTAGACGTACTAAGCAATACTTTATGTTGTAAACAATACCTTCATTGTTCTCGACCCGAAATTGGAGTACTTTGACTATATTCAGAAAATAAAGAATTACAAAATATATTTAATATATTTCTACTTGAATTTAGTATATTTAAAATATTAGAGATAACAAAATAAATATTGTCATATTCATTTTTTTACCACAAATTACGGTAGTTTTGCTATTTTGAGAAATGAAAGAATTCCGAAGAGCATTTTTCTTAAACAGTGATATCGGATCTTGTTGTGAGCCGTCACAATGATGAATAAACGTTTGGGGGGAGTGAGTAAATAGGGGGCCTCACTAACTTCTATTTTTGATAGAAAGAAAAAATTACGTTATTTTTCAACTTATTCATCCCTTACTTCAACCCTTTTTTCACATCTGTATATTAATATTTCTAGCCCTTTGAAAAATTCTCAGAATTTTTGTATGCAAATTGATCAAACATATGTGTTTCACCTCACACTCGCCAGAAAAGTTTCTTCCCCTAAGGTTTTTCTTCAGTTTTGATAGATGGTAGACGTTACTGAGTGCTCAATCTGGAAAGTGATGTGAATAGTCCAGCTCCTTAAAGCCTTTTATAGTCCTTCACAATATTCTTTTCAATCTGAGTAGTAAACATAGGTGAGTTGTCGTGAAGAAGCTAAACTCAATGAGATTTCACGAAATGCATCCAACTCTATTTCTCATTCGACTGTTGTTTTGATTGGTTGGTTAGTGCTTCTCGGAGCGTCAACTGCTTAGGTCGTTACTCCCGTAACTTTAGTGCATTTTTTCTCGGAAGATGACGGTGATCTTTCCCCGCTGGATGGCGAGATCCGGCATCCACCTACTGTGGGGTTTCCCCCTAACCAAGAGTCTCCCACCAGCGGGGCACCACCCCGCCGGGACAAGCTCTAAGCTCCCGACCGGTCTCCCGGAATATGTGGTAGTATAATGTGTTGGTGTGTGTGTGTAAGGGGAGAGGATAGGACAAGGAAGAGGAAGGAAAGATCGCGCACGATCCGTGGCCCGTTTGGTAGGGTACTGCTCCGACATTCCCCTGATGTTGATCGGAGAAACCACGGAAAACTACCGATCAGAGCAGCCGGCCGCTAGAGTTCTCCTCCAGACAGCGACTGAATTAGACCTAGGTGGAAAGCTAGTGTCGAAAATCCTGCCGTCGTCAGGACACGAACCTCGGGATTCCCAATCAGAGGCGCTGCAGTGGCATCAGTTGATGTACTGAGCTACCGCTCCCGGTCAACGTAACCGCTTATGGAAGTATCGAACACCATTTCTCATCCGAGAGATCGATGGTCGATAGCACTCCGCGACCGCTGAACCCGAGTGCGTGACATGCGTCGGAGGTTTGCGTGCGCGCCGACTCACGCGGCGCGGCGACAATGACCTCAAATCCCTTTGTGTCGAAGGAGCATTGCGTGCCTCGCTGTCCTTGAGACTAACCGCGTGCGTTGTCCTGCCTCCGCACGGCGCTAGATAATTATGCATTGAGGTTGGAGGGCGATAACTTCGGGAAAAAATACAGTTACCCGAGACTGCGGTGATCGCACGAGCTGTTGACACATTTCAAAATCGTTCACTTGTCGGGTTAAATGATTTCTCGACATTTGCAAGGTAGTTATTTATCAATATCTTCTACACATTTCTTAAAAATGTTACAAACTTCTGTGATATTTTTCTAGAAGTTAGAACGGTAATCTTAATCGAAGGCTTCTCGGCTGACTAGCAGAATATTTTCCTTGGTGTGTCAATCTTTCTTAAATTAAAAAAAGTTCTAGAATGTCATCAACGATTGCTATAGTTGGACTTAATATTCACAGAATTGTAACGCGGTCGCAGCTTTCCCTATCTGTGTTTGTTATGAATCACCTACTCGCGACTGTGTATATTCACCTACTTATTGGAAAATTATTCCATTTACGGAGTTACCCTTATGTATATCTCCTCGAAATATGGAATCTATTTATTTCCAACTTCCAACCATTATATTAATAAAAATTCCCAATTACAATTTAGTATCACAATGTACACAATACCGATTTCTCAAGTTTCAAACTGAACAAATTTCCGGCTTAGTATCATCTATATACTCGTAATACCCAGCCTGTGTTGAAAACCCGATCACACCTCACAAACAGATTATGTGTTCTCGCTACGAAATTTTTCTAGAGACTGAATTGATTGATTGATTGATTTTTTCGTGTTTCCGGGCTCGTCAACTGCTTTGGTCATTAATCCCGTTAATGTAGTGAATGTTTTGTCATCGGGAGGTGGCGATGATCTTCCCTCACTGGATGGCAAGATCCGGCGCCGACCTACCGTCGGCTAATGGGGTTTCCCCGTAACCAGGACTCGTGAAATTGTATTTTCCGTTTTCGGGGGGTTGTTGTCAAACACAAACTTGATACTTGTTTCTCTCTGTATGTGGTCGCGACATACTTGTATGAATCCGAATGCGTCATCATCCTCCAGTATTTTTTATAAATCGCGAAAAACACCGTAAAATTTTAAATTGTAAATTTCACGGTGGTTTTTCGCGATTAAAAAAACTAGGTGTTAGCTAAATTCTGCCTTCGGATTCGAAAGAGCGCGTCGACATAGATAAACATATGACCAGTCTTTGAGTCTGACATTTTTTTTATTTTGTGTGCCTGTGTAATCAATCTATAACATCCCGTGTGTACACTCTCTTATAACTAGCTACAAAGTCATTTCTGAGCAATATATCCTCGTTTTTTGCTACCCAAAATCCCAATCCACAGCTTAGTAGAAGAGCCGGACTGCCGGCAGAACTCCCACGAAGAGTCCGCATCAGGAATCGTACAGAGGTCCTTCATTGGCCCCCGGGGGATGGTGGCGCCCCTGCCGGGGGGCAACGCCCGTCCCGCCCCCGCCCCCGCCCCGCCCCTGGCCCCGCCCTCGCGCCCGCCCTCGTGCCCGCCCTCGCCCCGTCTCCACCCCTGCGCCGATGACGTTAGAGGCAGAGGGTGAAGAAAGGGTGAAAGAAGGCGACGGCAGAGTGGATGCGGCAGCAGTTAAAGAGAATGATGTGAAAGGAGAATAAGAGAGGAGGAGAATAAGAGAGGAGGAGAATAAGAGAGGAGGAGAATAAGAGAGGAGGAGAATAAGAGAGGAGGAGAATAAGAGAGGAGGAGAATAAGAGAGGAGGAGAATAAGAGAGGACGAGGAGAATGAGAGAGGAGAAAAAGTGAAGAAAGAGCGATGAGGAAATGGTCACAGATGGAAAGAAGCAGAGGAAGTACAAGCGAGTAGAGGTGGAGAAAGGGCGACGAGAAGGCAATGACAACGGAAGGCGCGGTGAATAAAATGAAGGATGTGTGAAGGAGGAGTGTCTATGTTTCACTCAACGGGACAGCGTAGTGCGGATGGGCGCGGGATATTAAGGGAAGTTGGAGGATAAGTCTCGGGCGGGATCGGATGTGCTGCTGGGTAGGCGGATGAAAGGGGTGGAGCCAGTGGAGGCTGAGGTGTTGGAGATGGAAACGACAGACCGGGCGCGAGGGAGTCCAATCATTGGGGCGATCAAGATGCAGAGTGGTGCCAGTGGGTCGGTGGCGAAGATAGGATTTGGAGAGAGAGAGAAATATTGATATATACATGAGAGGGAGAGAGAGGGAGAGAGAGGGAGAGAGAGAGGGAGAGAGAGAGGGAGAGGGAGAGAGAGGGGGAGAGAGGGAGAGAGAGAGGGAGAGGAGAGAGGAGGGAGAGAGAGGAGAGAGAGAGGGAGAGAGAGAGGGAGAGAGAGGGGAGAGAGAGAGAGGAGAGAGAGAGGGGGAGAGAGAGAGGGGAGAGAGGAGGAGGAGAGAGGAGAGAGAGGAGAGAGAGGGAGAGAGGAGAGAGAGAGAGAGAGAGGAGAGAGAGAGAGAGAGAGAGAGAGAGAGAGAGAGAGAGAGAGGAGAGAGAGAGAGGAGAGAGAGAGAGAGAGAGAGGGAGAGAGAGAGGGAGAGAGAGAGAGAGAGAGAGAGAAGATCGCGTGCGCTCTGTGACCTGTTGATGAGGGTTCTACTCCAGCATTAGCCTAGAAATGATCGGATAAATTGCGAATAATGCCGTTCATAGTTGCAGGCCGCTAGTTTCTCCTCCAAAATAATGTTGAATGCGACCCAGCTATTTAGCTTCAGTCGAAAATCCGCCGCCGTCGAGAGTCGAACGGGTTCGCTGGTGTAATGGTTAGCGTATCGGATTATTATTAAGTTCGCCATTCAAATCCGATTGAAACCTAGCCGTTCACAAGGGCGAATAAAACACTTCGTGCGTTTGAATTAAAACCGGCTGTTTTCTATTGTAGATTTGCAGCTTGTGACTGATCAAACTTAAAAGAAGATACTGAGGTAGTGTTTCGTCACCCCATTTATAAATTTGTTCACTATTAGATGACGAAAAAGGCGCAGAAATATACCAATCAGAGCAGCCGGCCACTAGGCTTCTCCTCCAGACAGCGACTGAACCTGACCTAACTATGTAGCTAATGTCTCAAATCCTCCCACCGTCGGGAGTGGAGCCCTAGGACCTTCCGGTCAGAGGCACTACAGTAACATCAGGTGATGCCCTGAGCCACCTCTTCTGGCCAGATACAGACCTGACCGGAGATTCCAGTGACTGAGTCATTGAAGAAGAACGCGGTCGACTTCTCGGGAGAGTCTGTGCCCGCTTGGTGGCGACGGCAGCCACTGCCCGGCGGGCGGGGGCGGGGGCCGTGGTGGGGGCGGAGACGGCGCCGCGTAGGCGGCGGCTGCTTGTTGCTGGCGCGGGGGCGGAGTGGTCGATAGCCGGGGGGATACTTTATTGTCCGCTTGCCACTCCACCCCCGCACCCCCACAGGCTCTCCGCTCTCGTGGCGGAGACACGCGGCGCCAACGCTTCCCTTCTCCTTCTCGGGCCGTATCTCTGTGACGAGAGGCCCGGTGCCTGGTACTATGCTATTATCTAACACTAGTTGTCGGTATCACGCTGAACCGAGATATTATCTCTTATGAACGGGAATGTGTACAGAAATATCTACAGAATGATTCGTTCTACAGAATGATTCGTTTTACAGAATGATTCGTTTTACAGAATGATTCGTTTTACAGAATGATTCGTTTTACAGAAGGACTCGTTTTACAGAAGGACTCGTTTTACAGAAGGACTCGTTTTACAGAAGGACTCGTTCTACAGAAGGACTCGTTCTACAGAAGGACTCGTTCTACAGAAGGACTCGTTCTACAGAAGGACTCGTTCTACAGAAGGACTCTGTTCTACAGAAGGACTCGTTCTACAGAAGGACTCGTTCTACAGAAGGACTCGTTCTACAGAAGGACTCGTTCTACCGAAGGACTCGTTCTACAGAAGGACTCGTTCTACAGAAGGACTCGTTCTACAGAAGGACTCGTTCTACAGAAGGACTCGTTCTACAGAATGTGGTACACTCAATTCGGCTAAAGTTTTATTCTGATTCTTCTCTTTTTCCTGCTGCAGCGCCTCTGACCGGTAGGTCCTAGGTTCGAGTCCTGGCGGCAGCAGGATTTTCGACCCTAGCTATTCAGCTAGGTCGAATTCAGACGCTGTCTGGAGGAGACTTCTAGCAGCCGGCTGCTCTGATCGGTAGTTTTCCGTGATTTCTCCGATCAACACCAGGCGAATGCCGGGGAAGTACCCTACCAAATGGGCCACGGACCGCGCGCGATCTGTCCTTCCTCTTCCTTGTCCTATCCTCTCCCCTTACACACACACACACACACACACACACACACACACACATACTAACATGCACTACCCAACCACATATTCCGGCAGACCTGTCGGGAGCTTAGAGCTAGTCCCGGCTGGGGTGGTGCCCCGCTGGTGGGAGAGGCCTGGTTAGGGGGAAACCCCACTAGTCGACGGTAGGTCGGCGCCGGATCTCGCCATCCAGTGGGGGAAGATCACTGCTATCTCCCTAGAAAAAAACATGCACTACACTAACGGGACTAATGACCAAAGTAGTTGACGCGCCCAGAAACACGAAAAAACAATCAATCAATCAATCTTTTTCCTGGCGTTTGTCATTTTCTTTTCTACGTAATTTCTTTCTTCTTTTCTACTTCGTCTTTTATTCTCTTTTCCACTTACCTTCTTTCTTTGTTCTTTGTTATTAGCTTTCTTCTGACTTTTTTTCTTATTGTTTCGTCTTCAGTTTTCCGGATTTCGCTGTACCGACGTAAGAGTTATTCAAATATCTTATGAACGGTATTATTTTCATAAATATTCACAAAGTGATTCATTTTACAGCATGATTCGTTCATTGAATGTACTACACTTAATTTGGCTAGTGATGTTCCTTCTTATTCTTCGCCTTTACTTCTCTTTTTCTCGTTTTTCATCTTCCTTCCTTCTTTGTTCTTCCTTATTTCTTCTTTACTTTTCTTCTCATTTTCTTCTTTCTTACCTTTTCCTTCTCATTCTATTTCCTTCTTCTTCACCTTCTCCTCGATATTCCAGCTAATATTAATGTGAGATGGCAGGGTCAATGCCAAATGTAAGTCATAACGCCTAAACATCGAGCGGGTTGCCTATTATAGTATTTAACAAAACGAGTGTATAAAGTGATGTATAATTGCACGAATGGTATGTTCAAGAAAACGAGCGTCGATAAGAGCGAGTTTTCTTATATCCCATGAGTGCAATTATACTCCTTTATATACATGTTACGTTCAATATTTCGTTCGTTTCCATTTACGAATAATTCAAATTTTTAGAAATGCACGCACATCTTTTGCACCCGAGATATGCAATTCATGGTGTATTATTACTTTTGAAAAAGATCTAATTTAGTGGGCCTTGCATGTTTTTGTTTCCACGAAATATTTGCAAATGGTCGGTACTGGATATATTGCGGATAAAATATTAGAATCTGACCAAGGCAAACAAATACTCCCCATGATAAGTAAAGACAGGTATGAGAGAGAATACAACATGTATAAATAATGAGGAAACAACTAGTCACCTCTGACACAGTTTTGCTATAGCGCTCTTTTTTGAACTGGTAAACACAACAGAAATTTAAATTTTTACATTCGTAATCCTCATAACGACTGCATTTCGAGTTGCCGTATGGACTAGAGCATAGGGGAGTGTCTCGGACCCCGCGGTTACGAAGCATGAATTATGGACTACACGCATTAAGCGCTGTTAAAATTTCACGCAGAATTCCTGGTGTGCCACAGGGTCAGTATTTAGAGCTGACGAGAATAAAAAGTAAGAGAATGCCTAGGGCCTCTGTACTAATGTTCCAGTACAATGAATCATAATATTTATTTTAGTAACAACGCTGACTTTTTGTACGTATATATGTTATGTTAGTTACAAATTTTTCCAGATTATGTGACCCGATTTGGTCACGATTACGTTTGTAACAGCAAAGTTAAAAGCGGACTTATATTTATTAGTTGTAAAATGTTATTAGACTTATTAACTCAATTTAAACAGGTGTAATATGAACATTTATTGGTTAAATTCATTTACACACAACAAGTTCTCAAGTTTTGTTTAAGATTTCAACAAGGTGAACTGGTAATTACATGAGCTAACGCTGTTCACATATCACGCTGAATTAGAGGTCTGCCACAATGTACCGGGTAAGCTTAGGGGATCAATTGATGTCATTGCTTTGCCTGTGACCGAAAGGTGCTAGGGTTTCAGTCCCGACGGTGGCAGAATTTTAGACGACTGGGTCGAATTCATCCGGAGTTGGCTGTTCTGATCCGTAGTTTTCAGTGGTTTCTCCGTTCAACACCAGGGGAATGCAGGAGCAATACTCTAGCAAACGAGCCATGTACCGCGCGCGATCTTTCCTTTCGCCTGCTTGAACTATCCTCCCCCCTTATTTACTTTCATGCACTTCACTATTACAGATGCCTGGAGATCAGTCGGGAGCTAAAGGGCGTGTCTGGGGCTAGATTCATGCCCCACTGGAGGGATACGTCTGGTTGGGGTAAACCTCTACGTGTAGGTCGGCGCCGGATATTACCATCCAGCTGATAAAATGCACCACCACCTCTCGTGGTAACAAACATGCACTACACATACCTTAGCAGTTGACGCACTCGGAAAAAATATTAATTAATCAATCTGCCACAAGGTTAGTATTTCGATTGATTGATTTTTTTCGTGTTTCCGAGCGCGTCAACTGCTTTGTTCATTAGTCACGTAAGTGTAGTGCATGTTGTTTTTCTTGGGCGACGGTGGTGATCTTCCCCCGCTGAATTGCGAGATCCGTTGGCTAGTGGGGTTGGTAGATCCGTCGTCCTACCGTCGGCTAGTGGGGTTTCCCCCTATTCAGGACTCTCCCACCAGCGGGGCACCGCCCAACCCGGGACAAGCTCTAAGCTCCCGACCGGTCTCCCGGAATATGTGGTAGTGTAGTGCATGTTAGTGTAAGTGTGTGTGTGTGTGTGTGTGTGTGTAAGGGGGAGGATAGGACAAGGAAGAGGAAGGACGCGCGGTCCGTTTGGTAGGGTATTGCTCCGGCATTCGCCTGGTGTTAATCGGAGAAACTACGAAAAACTACCGATAAGAGCAGCCGGCCGCTAGAAGTCTCCTCCAGACAGCGACTGAATTCGACCTAGCTGAAAAGCTAGTATCGAAAATCCTGCCGCCGTGGGGAGTGGGAACCTAGGACCTCCCGGTCAGAGGCGCTGCAGTGACATCAGTTCATGCACTGAGCTACCGCTCCCGGTTAGTATTTCGAACTGATATCGAATCTAGAACGCACGGGGGTGCCTAAGATCTCGAGAAGCTTGGTTTGCAAACTTTGTACTACACATGCCAACGTATCCGGTTCGTTAAATTCATTTTTCAGCATCATCGCGTCGCTAACTCATCCTTATCTCTCTTCACCTTTCTCCTGGCTCCGCCCTCCGGTCGCTTTCACGCTTCACCTAGCTGGCTGCGCGCCCATAGTCTTCCCTCACCCCATCCCCGCCGCTACAGGTGTGTGGACGGCCAACAAGCCCGTTGAAGGTCACGTGGCCCGGGGTGAACGCCATCTGACCGTCAAGGCCAACTGATTTGCACGGCGGGAAGGTCTTAAGTTAACCCGTTTTATTGCAGTTGGGATATTTTCGGCGAAATGGCTCAAAGGAATCGTTCAGCGCTGGTTATAAACGGAGCTGTTGAGTAAATGACGAGAGAAAGGATCATGTTTTAATGCGATTTTCGCGATGTTTGAAAGATATGCACTATTGAAGATGAAGCAATAAGGACTGAATAAGTTATAACATTAATACTTGAAATTCATGGTTCAATAGGAAAAATTGGAGAAAGCATGCATTTCATAAGTCAGTACTTAACATGTTCTGGAATACTTTTATTGAACGAATAAAGAATGAATTGTGAGATAGGGAGTAGACAGGGAAGTAAATATGCAAGGATAGAAGAAGTGTAAATAATTGTAAATTTAGTGAAGAAGTGGAATAGTTTTTAAGATATGTGTTTGAGAGAATATACTGTGTGATGAAAAAATTTGAAAACTTGCATTTTAGCCATATATTGTGCTACAGTAATTTCAAGTTCACAAAATACTTAAAAATAGTTCTCATAAATGTTATAAAATTGAACAAATTTCCAATAATTATAACTTCGACAATTTTCATCGAAAGTTGATCTATTTTCTCCTTTGCAAGATTAAAGTGAATGCATTTTTCTTTGTAGATGAATATTCAGTTAATCGTCTCTGCACATTTCCTTCTGAACCAAAAACAAAACAATGTTTTTAATTTTAAAAATCTGAATTTCAAAGCTCACTATCCAATTTATTTCTCTAAAAATCGATATCTCTACAGCCTTTGAACATATAGACAATTTTCTACAAAATAAGAATGTAAAAATCATTGGAATTTTTTTTTCAAGCGCTATGAATTGTTTTATAAGAAAATGATTGAGTTCTGGGAAAGTAAGTGATGAATAATTCTTAGTAAAGACATTGATAAGTCCATGTACATATGATAGTTCATTGCAATATGCAAAATCTTTCGAGTAAAGAACAATAGCCGTCCTTCACATTAAGGAACTGTTTCCTGATTTTATTTTTACCACATGCAAATCAGCTGAAGGACAATACATTAACCAAGAGGGTAACGCAAGACTTATTGCACGTTTCCTAATGTCTAATTAACATTCGCATTTGAATGTGTACTCGCCACAGATGACAGACCGACTAATTTGTTCTTTCTTCAGTGTGAAAATCAATATTAAGAACATTTCACTACCTTAATATCTCTCCTCGTATGCATACAATCCTGATTGTATCTTGATGTAGTCTGAATATTTGTCCAAAAGAACGGAATATAATAGCAAGGAAGAGAAAAAACAATAAAAAATAGAAATAAAAAGTATATAAATAGATACAGGTGAGCATAGTTGTAGAAAAATAGAAATGAAATATACTAACAGAATATAGAGATGAAATGAAAACATGTTTTAGTACTATTTAACGATCAATAAAAAAATTAATGAAGAATTTATTGCAATGCTCCAAGGAAGTTTCGGCCGGCAATAAGTATTTGCTTTATAGAATAGTAACTTTTTGATATTCTTTGTATTTTGTATTGTATACCTGTTGATACTATTGTATTATATTGCAGTCTTCCAGAAGGCTGAATAGTACGACGAGACATATTACAACCTAGGGCATCTCTCGCATCCCAGCTTCCATTACCCTCTATTGCCTCAGTCTTCATCCATCTCTTCACTATGACCTCATATACTCATTCTTTCCATGTAAATCTAGGTCTTCCACTTCGAAGAGTAGCTGGTGGCCATTTTCACCATATTTTAGTCCAATGACCTTCATTCTTTGCATGCATCCATGCCATTTTAGACTTATTACTCTACTTCAATGATATCGTTTACTCACTTTAGCTTTATGTTTAATTACTTCGTTCTTAACTTTATCCCTAAAAGTCAGTCCGCTACTTTAGGTGCTCTAGTTCCATTGCTATCATTTTTTTGTTTCTTCCTATATTCATACCCATAAAGGGGAATTTTTTAAAGACTGTCTTGTACAGTTGAATCTTCACACCCTTACTTAATATATCTTACCGTAGGACTGGATGTAATTGTCTTATAGCCACACTGCATTCCGCAATTCATTTATAACATCTTGCGTATTGTCATCATTTACATTTATTTCTATACTTGGGTATGTGAATTTTGGGCAGGGTTTTACTTCCAAATTATCTTGAAGTTCCTGATCTTTCACATTTCCTCTTACAATAAACTCTGTCTTGCTTAAGATTATTTCTAATTCCTACATTAAATAATCGTAATAATATTTGTAGCCTTTATGTAGCATCGTCTTCATCGTCAGTAAACACCACCTGGTATGAGAAGTTTAGAGAGTACAACACAGATTCACCAAAATTAATAACAATACTACTGCATTTCTTCACCCATCTTCTCAGGGCTTCATTCAAATATATTTTAAATACTGTCGGGCCTACATAACATCTGTCGTATGATTTTATTGGCTAGAAATCGTACTGAAACCTTTCTCCCTACTTTGTTTCGTTGATTTTACCACAGGTTACTAGCAGCTCTAATCAGATGGGTATTAACATTTTTTATCCATTTGTTAACCACAGCCTAGACAGTGTTCTTGGCCTTACGTAGACCTATAAACACAAGGTACTATGTCTTCAAGTTAACGACAAGTTGTTTGTCGATTTAATACTAGAGATGTTATCAATAAATAGGTGTCCCCACTCCAAAGTTGCTCTGTTTCTCGACATCAAAGAGGTCTCTTTGCAGACGCATTTTCAATATTTTCGCATACGCTCCGCCAACTCCGTCAGTGCTCCTAAAGAAAATTATACCTCTATAGTTCAATGTCTCTTCTTTTTTATATATGTTAGAAATGTATATCCTTTTCTGACGTTGTTTGGGAATTTTTTTGCCCTGAAACATCTATTGTAGTTAGGAAAGAAGATCCAATAATGAACTAAAGACACTCTTCAGTAATTCTACGCTTACCAATGCCGTACAGGTTGCTTTTTCTTTTGTAAATGTTTGTCTTTATTTTAGTCTCTCCTGCTGAAGTATATTCTGTATTATCCGGTTCCTTGAACTTTGTATTGTACATATTAGTAAATAATAGCAATTTTTTTCAAACGTTCTTCCTAATAAAATAACAGTCGGTAGTGCTGAATTTTGTTTATCATTTTTATTTCACATATTATATTAATTGATCTTTGTTTTTTTAAGTTGCCTATACACTGAAATTCACATTTTTCCCTATGTTTCACTTTTTGCTTTCTTATTTTCTGGTTAATATCTCTACTAAATTGATTGTATTGTTTTCTGTCTTCAATATCTTGGGTGAGTAACCTGATAAAAGGAAATTTCTTTTTCTTTTACATTCCTTGTTAAAGAATTATTCAAACACGAGTCACCCAATCCTTACCAAGCAGTGTACTCAGGTTTTCCGAGGCTCTCATAAGCTGATTGACGGACACTCTCTACAATTCCATGTCGAGGTTTTGAGTAGTTGTTTGATTCGCATCCAACAATTTCTTACTTAACCTGAGTTTGTGCAGGAAAGTTATAGATGGATCTTGAGACAAACACTATTTATATTTTTATGGTATCGAATGCAGCATGAATTTCTGATTGATGTGTCTTCTTTAAATAAATATACTTATTTATTAAACAAATAATACTCTAAATTTCATTCGGATATTTTCCAACTTTACGTTTTTGTTGTGTTTGCTGATCACGTAATCTGTTGTGGTTTTACTAGTTGCCCTATACAAAGTAGATTTGTAGATCTCTTTCTGTTTGAAAGACCCATTACATATTTTAAACTGGATCGTCATTCCTATCCGTCATTCACCAATTCCATTCACCCCTTCCTCTCGATATGTTCCAACGTCTTCATGTACAAGTCTTTGATCTCCATTACTAAAATATTCCACTAAGACTTGTATATCCACTTTAATATACAACTAATATATATTTCACTAGTATATCCTTCCGGATAGGAAACCCATTCAAAACTGACATCAGCTAATTAAAAACCTACCTATTTCCAGTTCGACAGCACTGCAATTTGGGTAATACACACCTACAACTACCACCTCAATACCTTTAATTTTAAAATATTTTTTTAAAACATTCTCACTCATACATTACCAGATCTTAATGATATACTTATATTTCTTTGACTCAGATATTAATATTTTTCTTAGCTCTAAAAAACATTTTACCACTATATACGTGGATGGAGTATTTTATTTCTACCCCTGCCCCTTCGTCATTTCTAATAGCACAAATACTTCTATTCCCATCTTTTGTAATTTTCTGGAAGGTTTCTAATCGTTTCACGTTGAGACCCAGTACGTATCTTGTTCCAGTATATATGGATATTCATTAACCGTTTTTGTTGGCCATTGTAACCTATTTTGTTGGCCAAAGTTGTTCATTTCCTGGTCAGTTTTTTTCCTGGTCAGTCCATTTCCTGGTCAGTATTTTTTATAGATTAGGACGGTTGGTCATTCGCCCTTTCCTCAAACTTGAGGTCCAGAGATTTATTATCGAGGTAACATTTCTCTACACATTTAGGCTTCCCTTTCGCCTTCAGAACCTTGTCTGTCCTTCCTCGTCAGGAAAATCAAGAAGAAAGTCACGTGATACAGTAGGAGATGATGAAGAAGAAGAAGAATAAAAAGAAAACAAAGAACAATTTGAATACTTGAGGAAAGGAGAAGAATAGAATATAATAGACTCCCTAGCCTTCAAAACCTAATTGCGTTGGGATCCAAATACCACAAGGCGCCAGGAAAATCTTATATTAATGACATCAGTAGTATGTGTAAATGTAGTTAATGTAAATATTACCATACTAGACAGGGATATCATCCTCGTGCCTTCGCCGCAGAAAGGGGGAGAGGTAGCAAGCTGTACATAATGGAACATGAAAATTAGGATGAGTGAGGTGATTGACGAACGGGACATTGTGAGCTGTTGTGACCAGTTTACTATCCAGCCTGTATCGCTATCCTCGTACTGCTCTCGACTTCATTGGAGTACGAAAACCTCCTCGCCCGCATGGACAGTGCTACTTTAAGACGGTTTCCCCTGAAGGAGGTTCTTGGAGTCTGTTTTGTTAAAACATTATTTTATTGTAGTTTTACAGAAGAGTTGCTTGTCATTCTTGAGCAGTGTGTGCCACGTACCACCCCTCCCAGCCGCCTCCCTGCCCCCTTCCTGGCCCCCTCACTGTCCCCCTCCCTGCCCCCTCACTGCCCCCTCACTGCCCCATCACTGCCCCCTTCCCTGCTCCCCTCCAGCATACGTACTAGTGTTCTCCAAGTATCAGAATGGCACTGGTGTACGACTGCTGAAAACGAACCGCGGGTGATGTGCAATCCTTTTTTCTTCATCTTTTCCCTACTCCCACACGTAAAGTCGGGCAGTGGGATGATCTCCTGTTTCTAAAACCGGAAGAGGTGGCTCGGGGCACCAACTGATATCACTTTAGTGCATCTGATCGGGGGTTACTAGGTGTGCGTCACGACAATCGCAGGATTTTCGACACTGGCTAGAGATCTAGGTAGAGTTCAGGCGCTCTCTGGAGGATAATTCTAGCGGTCGGCTGCTCTGATCGGTAGTTTTCCGTGGTTCCTTCGATCAACACATGGCGAATGCCGGGGCAGTACCCTAACAAACGAGCCATTGACCGCGCGCTATCTTTCCTTCCTCTTCCTTGTCCTATCCTTATCCCTTAAACACACACACACTTACACTTACATACACTACACATATGCAGACCTTAGTTTGTCCCGGACTGGAAGTTGCCTCGCTGGTGAGAGATACCTGGTTAGGGAAAACCCCACTAGTCGACAAGTAGATGGGCGCCTGATCTCACCCTCTAGTGGAGAAAGATAATCGCCACACTTCGCGAGGAAAAATATGCACTACACATACGGAGCGAATGACCTTAGCAGAAGGTGCGCCTGAAATTACTACTTAATCAATCGATCAATCAACTTATTTCTACAGTGTTCTTCATACCAAATCTAGAAAGACTCGACCAATACTTTCAGTACCAGCATGTCAACACCGATTCCAATCTCAGATGTAGGGTAATCGTGAAGAGTGGGACAAGGAAATAGAGAATTCCACTTAATCCGTGTTCCCGAAATCCTTTGAAGAAAAATTTGATTTTTAGAAGAGCAATTATTTCCGATGAAGGGTTCATGGCAACAGCTCGTTAGTGTGACTACTTAGCTTAAGAGGAATTTTTAAATGACCCATTTTTATTTTGAGCTTGGCCCTTTCCTTCAAATGAATTTAGAAATGCGCTGTCAGTTGACAGGGAGAAGTTTTCAAATCGAACGGCGAACATCATGATCATGATCATCATCATCATCATCATCATCATCTTAATAATAATAATAATAATAATAATAATAATAATAATAATAAAATACCTAAAGAGACACAACTGCGTCGCCAAAGTAATCCACCAAGCCCTTGCCAAGAGATACGACCTCGTAGAGAGTGAACAATCGTATTATAAGTGCAAACCTGAGCAAGTAATCAGCAATGATCGAGCTCTAATTCTGTGAGATAGTGTAATCGTCACTGACCGAACAGTGGAAGCAAATAGACCAGATATTGTTCTGTTTGATAAAATACCTAAAACATCATGCATCATTGATGTTGCGGTTCCTACAGATGACCGGCTTGCAACAATTGTTGCTGAGAAAAAGAGGAAATACCAACCTCTGGCTGTTGAATTGAAGAACATGTATGGATTGCGCGCTGTGGAAGTGCTTCCAGTAGTGGTCTCAGCGAATGGATTGGTCACCAAGGAATGGCAAGAGATCGCGAAGAAGTTAGAATTGACTCAAAAGCGTATACCGACAATTCACAAAGCCGCATTATTGGGAACAGCAAATATAGTCCGTAAATTCTTAAGCCTGATTTGACCGATATAAAAAACAAAATATATTCTTGTTCCATTTTACGTGCAAACCATTGTTGCCTAGGGTGATTTTGAAAACCCCGGCATCAGTGTATATCTACAGAAATTAGGAAATAAATTTATAAAAATAAACATTGTACGAAAACAAAAAAAAAATTTCGGAAATCGAGATTAATTAATTCACTAAAGAGAAGTGAAATTTGTAAAATAAAATTTCAGTGCTTTTCACAAACGTATTAATAATAACAAAATCAGATAATTTAGAAATGCATGTTAATGGTTACTATATATAATTATTTTAACACGTTCACTTTCCTCCAAGTCATATGTGGTTCACAAAACGTAACACAAGTAATTATAATATGTCTGTAAACCACACATTGGTCACAGACGTTTACAATTTCTATGGCAAATAATTCCATGGGACTAGCTGCACAAATTTTCGTTTGGACTTGCTAGGCTGGTCATAGAATTTAGAAATATACCGAATTATGCTGTAATGTTTTTTTAAATTTTACAATAAAATTATTATTATGTCGTTTGGACGTGCGGATATATTTCAATGTTTTCATAGGGACTGGGAGCGTGTTAAAATAACATAAATCACACGATTTTTCGATCCAATCAAGATGAATAATAACATAATCACACAGAAAAAAGGCGTCAGACCCAATGACTTGGCACATGTTTCTCTATGTGTGTCGACGTTGAAATTTACAATCTACAATTTCACGGTGTTTTTTCGCGATTAAAAAAAAAAGGAGAGTGGTTTCACAGTTCTGGCTTCAGATTCGGATTTAGCGAGTCGATGTACACAGAGAAACATGTGTCATGACTAGGGGGCGGATTTTGATGACCTAAACATCGCCAAAAATGATCAATAAAATGCTCTAAAATTGCTTTAAAAATGCCGTAAAACCAAAGATAAATGACGTAAAAAATATGGTCAAAAACGGTTCGGATGAACAACTCAGGCTGTTGGACACGATACTGATGTAATGGAGGCTTCTTTAATTCATTTAAGTGAACTCAGCTTGCAAACGTTTGGTTTGGACTGTTCTTTCTTAGGAAATCTCTGTCTTTAGTTATCCCGAAATCGGCCGAACCGGCAATAGCGCTGATATACGTCACGAGAATTACATACTTACAACGGCTGTCAAAATAATTTCTGAGCAAACAAATCGAATAAGCTACTACGTAATTCTGAGAAGAATATTTGTTGCATCTCGTAAATATTATTTGAAGCAAGTACCATTAATAATGAAATTCAAATCAATGTAATCAGCAAAGAATGCATTAAAAATAATGGGAAAATGTAAAAATGACTTATTAGTCGAAATCCACAAAAAATGCAAAATAATGATCTATAAAATCGGTTATTTCCTTTTGTCATAACATAAAATGAATTTCTATACTAAACGGCATTGTTCTAAAGTGAAAAGAAAAAAAATATTTCATTAAAATCCGCCTCCGTAGTCATGACTTAGCGTCTGACAACAATCCTCGAAAACAAAAATACAATTTTACCGTGGTTTTTCGCGATTTGAAAAAAACCGTGTTTTTTGTTCAAACACCAAAGGTGGTGTCGTGATTGTGATTTCAAATTCGTATTCAGTGCGTTGACATACATAGAGAAACATGTGTCAAGTCTTTGGGGGTCTCACCTTTTTTGTGATCCTGTGTAAATAATGAATAACACAGAAGATAACTACAGAATATTAACAATAATGTAATATTAATAATAATAAATCTAAATGTTTAGGTGTACCGTTCATAAATAGTTGAACGCATAAAACTCGTGATTTTTCCAATTTCTCTGCACTGCACTGAACTGCATTATATGCACTTTGCGGCATTATATTGCACTAAACTTTTTTCTCATTCTATTATACTCCACATTACCACACGACACAACTCTTCAATCAAAGCACATTAATAATCATTAGATTATGTATTTAACAATAAACACCGTAAGTAATAAGTAACAATAATAACTACATTGCTTGTGAATTAATAAAATGTAGTATAATTCCATAATTTATTATTGAACTTTTAAACACCTTGCGGAAGGGGTTAAAAGTGTGCTGGAAGCAACTTATTCCAGTCCGTAATAGTTCTGTTAGTAATGAACTAAACGACAAAAAAATTTACATAATAGTTAGTTTGTTAAAACTTCTCACAAACTGCCTTTGGTAAGTAATTAAACATAGTGAAAATTAACGTTTTTCACTGTACAAAAGAATGAATGTCCACGTCTCTTTGCTTCCCTTTTTCATACAATATCCTAAAACATATTCCACGAAATTGTTCTCGAATATTGAATAATATCTTAGGTATGGTCACTTTCAGTTTTGAAACAGAGAAATATGATAAATTATCTTGAAAAGATATACTGCAATTGTGTTTTTGTTCGTTAGAAAACCAGGATCAGTAGCCTTCCTTTATTTATTTATGGTATTTTTAAAACTAACTGTTTCTTGGCTGACTCAGATGGACGATTTTGGTCGAAAATAGCTCCTTTACATGCTATGTCAAAAGAGGGCAATATTCTTAACTAAGCTCTCAATGATTATGACCAGAAAACATAAATTAACCATTTATCTCAAAAAGCTAGCTTTCCCCTGGCTTACTTCTTACACAACAAATGTACTACTATACAGTCCACATACATTTTCCCCGTGTGTTTTCGGACAATCTTCGTATATTCGTGTCTTAAGTTATGCCGCCGTTGTTTGCATGCAAGCTTGAGAATTTTTTCTTTAGACCTCTATGAACCGTGCTTTTATCTGCCTTGCATATCAAGTAGCCTCATTAATTATGACTACAGAGAGGATAGAAACCAACGAACATTTATTTTTAAAGTATCGGGATGTTACGAAGGATGAATATTAAATTACAAATATTTTTATTATTATTGTTGTATGTGAGAGTACTGGTCGAAGCTATTGAAGCAAATTATAGGAAAAATAATTTTTAGCTAAACAAACTTTTCACTTTAAATTGTCAAGTATTTAAACATCGATTCCTAGTCCCTTTTATTTAACCAATATTATCTAAGTTTACCAATTTAAAGCAGAATAATATTTAATGTTATAATTTCTTAAGCGCATATTATTTTTAGCATTCACTGACAACGGGGTTACATCCTGCAGAATTCACGAGGAGGAAAATATTATTACCCTCGGAATATTGTTTCTGAACCACACAGAGTTACAACACCAGAGTACAATAATATTGTTGTAGTGACCCTGCAACTGAAGATTACTTGACAAACTTCCTAAGTTCAAATTCGAAAGGAGACAGATTTTCAATTATAGTCAGGTAACTAGATCGATCGGTGCACTGCCAAGATAAAAATTCTGGAGATTAGCTCCCCTAAAAATATAGTAATCTCGTATTATATCTCTCGCAACCATCGTCTCCTATACTACTATTTCAGTAGTATACATACTTTTTGTGTCTCTCACACGCAACCATTATTTACAAACCAGATCTCTAAAGAAAGAGAATTTTACGGATAAATGACGAATCGCACTTAGACTGTAAAAATATGAAGGCTTTATTTTAAAAAGCTCATCTACATATTCACGTGAAATGCAACCCGCCCCACACTGTCGGATTTTTAAATCTTCATCGTTAAAAGAACTCCTAAAGAAAGAGTTTTTGGGCCTGAAAAACTAAAACTTTGAGCCCAAAGACTTCAAGAAAAGGTTTCTCATACCGTATCCTACAGGACAAGATCCTGAACATTCTATTACATTTTTGCTGGTTCGACGCTTCTCGATTCCACCTTGCCTGTTCAGAGCCTGTAGAATCTGCAACTGTATGTGAAATTAAACTCATTACTTGATATTTTATGCAATAGAATTGCATGTGTGTACCTCTCTGGTTGGTAATAACCTTAAAGAAGAATTGTTTGTATTGACACTGGTGTAATAATATCAATTACAAGGAGACACATACATCAAGTGACGGAGAATAAGAAGGTCTTAAAGATAAAGATATATTACAGGCTTAAAATATAAAAAAATAGGTAAGAGAGTGGGATTTAACATGCGAGAATTCTCGTAGGGCTACGCTAGTTAATCATTATTTCATTATATTCGCAGGACAGATTAATTTTGGAAAAATAAAAGGAATAACTATAAAACCCTGCTTAATCAGAGTATATTATTATTGTCCTCTAAATTCACAATTAAATATATTAGCCAGTTAAATATGAAATCTACTCCAGATTGCAACCAGTTGATTTAGTGCTTATGAGTGCCAGATATGGGTTGTTCCCAAAAATGTGATATTTTGCACTTCTTTGTGTTGGATCCCGAGCGTTTAGACTTATAATTCTTACATAGATTTTTTTGGAACAAATTCCAAACCTCAGATAACTAGTGGATGGATTTACTTTTACTCCCCATATCAGGCTGAACTCTATCTACAAACTTTGGTCTCAAATATCTGCAAATAACTTAAGATGTTTCTTCGTTGTGATGTTCTTATTGCTTGGCGCAACATCTACAAGTAGACAATTTTTTCATCAAATTCCGGTTAATATTATCCGGTTTGTTCGCTCCTTTGTGTACAATCTGTATGGTTTTGTTGGTTATACTGTATTGTGTACATCTAACTGACTTCACAGGATTTGGTGCATGTAAGTACCACTTGGGGTATGGGTTTTGAACTTTGCGGGCGAAGCACATCGTCCCAGTGTTGGTAGCGACATATCCTATCGTGCATTTTCTTATATTTCTACTGAACTAGAAATAATAATAATAATAATTATTATTATTATTATTATTAATAATATTATTATTTCATTATTACCTATGCTCTTATTACTCACAGTAAATTAATTAAATTCAGTTCGCTCCACAGGATATTTAATTAAACCCAGAATAAAAAAATGTATTGTGGTCTTTCGTGTGTCGATTAGCGATTTATAAGTACATTAATCCCACCGCATCTCTATTCATTTTATTCCTTTTCTCGGGGCCTTTCTCCTGAATCATTGCTGCATCGTCGCTTCACGCAATCTCCTCCTTCGTGGCCCGCGAGTGTGCGATCGCTGGGAGAGGTGAGGGATTTTATGGAGAGGATCCCTCCGGGTTGCCTGGGAGCTCCCACCCGGCCGACCATTCACCCTCTCGCTTGTCCGGTCGGAGCGGCGGGCCCTCTTGTTATGCAGAGGTTGCGGTGGCGTGCGGCGGCGGCGGCGGCGGCGGCGGCGGCGGCGGCGGTGGTGGTGGTGGTGGTGGTGGTGGCGGTGGCGGCGGCGGTGACGGAGGCGGAGGCGGTGACGGAGGCGGAGGCGGTGACGGAGGCGGAGGCGGTGATGGAGGCGGAGGCGGTGACGGAGGCGGAGGCGGTGACGGAGGCGGAGGCGGTGATGGAGGTGGAGGCGGTGACGGAGGCGGAGGCGGTGATGGAGGTGGAGGCGGTGACGGAGGCGGAGGCGGTGACGGAGGCGGAGGCGGTGACGGAGGCGGGTGGAGGCGGAGGCGGAGGCGGAGGCGGGAGGCGGAGGCGGAGGCGGAGGCGGAGGCGGAGGCGGAGGCGGAGGCGGAGGCGGAGGGAGGCGGAGGCGGAGGGAGGGGAGGCGGAGGGAGGCGGAGGGGAGGCGGAGGCAGGCGAGGCGGAGCGAGCAGGCAGAGCGAGGCGGGGCGGAGAGAGCAGGTTGGGGTAAAGAGGGCGAGGAGGAGGAGCGCCGAGTCTGCTGGAATATGCATGGGCTACAACCCCGCCAGCCTACGCACGCCGTGTCCCGAATAGACGCCTCTGCCACTTCCTTCCGCTGCTGTCTCCCTCAGCACCCTCCTCTTTTTCCCTATCCTTTTCTCCTTCCCACTCCCGCTTCATTCCGTTGCACCTGAGCATTATCTCATCTTCCCTCTCATCCCACCCCACCACTTCTCCCATTATCTCTTCCCATTCACTCTTCTCCGATCCAGTCCTCGCCTTTCATCTCTTTCATACTCTTTCCCATCTATTCTCCTCCTCGTCGTCCCTCCCTGTCCGGCCTTTCGATCGCTTTCCCCTCCTGTTTCACTGCTCTGTGCCCACTCTCCTTCTCCGCGCAGCTGTTGTTCGGCGTCGTAGTTGCCGGTGACCCTGAGCGCGGGTCGGTGCCCCTGTACGGGTCGCTGGGAACGGTTGCGGTCGGGTCGCACGACTTGTTCGCTAGCGCGCTTCAGTGATGTCTCAATTCATCCATTCGTAATACCGACATCTTCCTCTTTCCCGCTTCCTTCCGTATTCTATTGTTTCCTCCGCAAAGCCGTGCTTCAGCTACTTCAATTGCCATCACGTCGGATATTCATGATTGTATTGTGGTCTCAAGTAGACGCGAGTTGTTTCCTTTGGCATTCTTTCAATATGCCATTTTCGTTCGTGCGTTCTTCCTTTTTATTGTCTCCGAACCTCTCATTGTCGCTTTTGTCTTTCCTGTCTCTGGTTGACATCTCCAATACATATTTTCTCTCTTATTTTTTTACTTTCTTCCTTCCTTTCCCTCTTTTTTTTTTTCTTTTTTTTTTTTTGTTTTTTTTTTTTTTTTTTTTCCTTTTTTGGATTTTTCTTTTCTTTCTCTCTTTCAGTAATACTATTATTCATTATTTTACTGATCATTTACACTTCGTGTTTCTCTTTCACTTTTTGTCCGTTTTCACACATCATTCTAATGTTTTACATGCATTATTTTCAGCAATCTCTCATCAAATATGTAATTTAACAACCTTCTTTTTCAGACTTTCTTTTACGTTTATTTTTATCATTGTTTTAATAAAACAAAACTATTTACTTATTTTATATAGTGTAAGTCTCTGTACTTTCCCTTTTTCTGTTACAACGACTTGTGCAGGCCTGTTCACACATACATTTATTGCCACTGCCCTCCCCCTTCCAATTCAATATTCTGTTCACGAGGTCCACTTTCCCCGTCGGTTTCCTCTCGTTCTCCAGCCTCTTTAAAGTACATTGTGACCGGGAGCGGTAGCTCAGTGCATCAACTAATGTCACTGCAGCCCCTCTGACCGGGAGGTCCTAGATTCGAGTCCTGATGGCGGCAGGATTTTCGACACTAGCTTTTCAGCTAGGTCGAATTCAGTCGCTGTCTGGAGGAGAACTCTAGCGGCCGGCTGCTCTGATCGGTAGTTTTCCGTGGTTTCTCCGATAAACACCAGGCGAATACCGGAGCAGTACCCTAGCAAACGGGCCACGGACCGCGCGCGATCTGTCCTTCCTCTTCGTTGTCCTATCCTCTCCCCTTACACACACACTTACACTAACATGCACTACACTACTACATATTCCGGGAGACCGGTCGGGAGCTTAGAGCTTGTCTCGGCTGGGGCGGTGCCCCGTTGGTGGGAGAGTCCTGGTTAGAGGGAAACTCCACTAGCCGACGGTAGGTCGGCTCGGGATCTCGCCATCCAGCGGGGGAAGATCACCGCCCATATCTCGAGAAAAACATGTACTACACTATGGGACTAATGACCAAAGCAGTTTACGTGCCCGGAAACACGAAAAAAATCAAATCAAATCAATTAAAGTACATTGTGTTTCAGTTCGTGCACCATCACCATATTTCGTAATTGGAAGTCCAATAACACCTGTGGATTTCCACTTACTCGACTGATAGGCAATTTGTTTCCGCGTGGCACAAGCTGTTTGTATTTCATTTATCCAATTTTTTCTAATGTCAAGTTGATCAATAATTCATTGACCATTCGGAACCATCAACAACAATAACTCTGAATCAAATAAGCCTAAACAGCAATGCCAAATTCCCTCATTAACAAATGAATGAATAAATAATTACATAAATAAATGAATATATTTTAAATGCTTTAAAAATGAAAATTTAGTCACAAAATTTGTGGGTACCTGAATGAACTTGTGAAATTACACAGAAAAGGTCAGCAGAAACTCTAATCTCGAACCTCAGTGCAAACGCTACAAATAAATAAAGGGATGCAAGGAACATGAATGCATTTTTACTGCAATAGCGCTTGGTTTTCAGTTAATGACGAAAAATGAGACTTTTTTTGTGTATATTGTAATAGTTAAAATATTCAGTAACAATTTATGAAAGTGCACAGTGTTATCTTAAAAACGTAGCCCCGTTCGCAATCCAGAACAAATTTTAATCAAGCTGAAATTCTTTAACATGATAAGAATAGCTGTGTTAAGGGCGCGCCCTTGGCATTTCCCCTCTCTCTCTCTTTTTGACCTTGACGCGGCGGATTCCCCCAGACGCTTCCAAGGCCACCTAAACCCCCGCCTCAGCCTCCGCCCCCACTGCCGCCATGGCCCCTTATGAATGGGTCCGGATTTAGGCGGTCAGATAGGCGGCAAAGAGGCGGAGGGTTGTTGGTCATTAAGCTTCCTTCCCCAGCGAGCAAACAGCTCCGAGGGAAAGCTCGTTTGTTCTGCTGGACGTTTGAGGAGGCAACTTTGATATTTCGATGTTTACGAGGAGCTAGAACAACTCTGTCGAGAGGTTCTGCTGTCTGATTGAAAATTTTATACGTCAGTATGATTATTAAGCATAACTACTGTTTATTTCTGTTTCACGTTACTTCCGATTTTAGAACTGTTACTAAACTGTTCTCAGTCTTGTGTAAACTGGGTTATCGGACGCAATTTCGGTGCGACATCTTTGTGTAACGATTAGCGTATCGGACTATTGTACACAAGTTCGCTGGATAAAACACGATCGAAATCTTGAATGTTTAAAGGCGCAAAACCCCTTCGTACGCCTGCAGTCAAGGGGAAGTAAAGCGAACTGTCCAATGTTGTAGATTTACTGTTTGCTACTTCTTTCGTTATGAGATAGCGAAAGGAGCATAGCTAAATTGGCTTGGTCATGCAGAAGAGATGGCCAAAAGAGACATTGCTCTTTAGTCTCAAAGAATTTATAAACATATTTCTCCACTAATACTATAGAGAAACGACTAAAAGCTATTTGTTCCTGTGAACAAGATTCAGTGAACTCTCGCGTTATCACGAGTTGATAAGTCTTTTAGGATCGATTATTCTTACTATTAATATCTACTCACACACGTTAAGATAAAACCGTTTTAATTGAATATTCATACACTACATCATGTTTTATACTAAAACTACATTTTTTACTTTCGCCTATTAACAATTCTTGTTAATTCAAAACGCATTGTGAAGAAATGGCAATATCTTTATCTTGTGTTTCACTAAGTGTAATTTTCTGAAATGTATCCAGTTATGCACTACTACACTAAACTATTGAAGTCACATTGAAATCCATAGAAAATATACATTTTTAATATACATACAGTCAACGTTGCAGTTGAATAAAAAATCAATATTTTAAAATAGTAGTAGCAAAGTAATATTGTATTGTTTGGTATATATCATAATTATTATCGAATCTGAAAAATATAGGTTTGAATATTAGGCGTGTTCAGCGACTTCCTAAAAAAGAAATTTGAAAATGAGAAATTACGGTGTTGGTCACAAAAGGACGCGTGTGGGGAGATGAATGTATGCGATAGTCACATGTGATATGGAAATTTTTGTTCATACATAACTGAGCGTGATAGAAGAAAGACACAACATTTCGAAGGTTTGGCGAACAAATAGCATGACAACAAACTCATTAAAACAGCCAGCTCCCCCGCTACTGTTATTTTTCCTCTACCGTTACTCCTCCCGTTCCCGCTAGTCCCCCCCACCATTTCTTGTGCAGCCTCCGCAATAATTCCCGCTTCTCCATCGCTGCCGCCGCCACCCCTCCGACCACCAGCACCACAGCAACCTCAAAACCCACAATACACAATCACAATCACAACCACAACACAATCACAATCACAACCACAATCACAATCACAATCACAACCACCACAAACAACACAACACAACCACAATCACAACCACAAACACCACAATCACAATCACAACCACAAACACCACAAACCCACAATCACAATCACAATCACAACCACAAACACCACAATCACAATCACAACCACAAACACCACAATCACAATCACAACCACCGCCACCACCA
The DNA here is from genome assembly GCA_964035755.1 of Teleogryllus oceanicus. Lineage (NCBI taxonomy): Eukaryota > Metazoa > Arthropoda > Insecta > Orthoptera > Gryllidae > Teleogryllus > Teleogryllus oceanicus. The sequence continues at coordinate 34,436,933 of CAXIVR010000010.1, read as the reverse complement.
CCATCAAAACCATTACCTCCACCAGGATTATTACCTCCATCACAATTACTACCTCTACAACCACTTTACCTCCATCACAATTACTACCTTCATCAGAATCATTACCTACGCTGCAAAACATTCTATTCACTATCTACCACTACCGCCACCACATTCATCGTTGTCATCACACCACCATCACCGCCTTCTCCATCAACCACGTACTTACCATCATCAAAACTCCATCATTACACTCACCTCAACCGCCCACACCCCCAACACTGACGTCAACACCAACACTAACATCACCAGTGTCACTGTGGCGAATTTTCGGCACAAGCTAGATAGCTTGACCGAATTCAGTCGCAGTCTGGAGGAGAATTCTAGCGGCCGGCTGCTCTGATCGGCAGTTTTCCGTGGTTCCTCCGATCAACACCAGGCGAATGTCGGAGCAGTACCCTCACAAACGAGCCACGGACCGCGCGCGATCAGTCCTTCCTCTTTCTTGTCCTATGCTCTCCCCTTACACACACACACACACACACACACACACACACATATGCACTACATTACCACACTTCTCGGGACACCAGTCAGAAACACTGAACTCGTTCTGGATGGGGCGATGGACTACTGGGGAAGACATTTGAAAGAAGATTCTCGCAGAATATTAAAAAATTTGTGATTTTTCTTCAGCCCTTCATTTTCGTGTACGGTCTTTGTATTGCAGTTTGATAATTTATAAATACTTAATGGAAAATTGTTAAATACTTATATTTTTTTTATCCCTTTGTCAGTTCAATTATGTAATTTAAATGTATCTAAAATGTACAATATTAAAAGAGGGACTTTCAATTATTCAAACATAAGTTACATGAGTATGTAACTCATAGATATTAAAAAATGATCAAAAACGTTTCTTTGAGTTACTGGTTCTCCGGATAAGATTCCGGGTTGATCGAATACACTGGTCATCATTGCCTGTATCAAAACGTATCAACATTCCTTTCATTGAAATTAAATTTCCTTCTCATCTCTTTCAGCAACTTTTCCCCTTCCCTTCCCCTTCCCTTCCCCCCCCCACCCCCTTTCCAACTCCCACTTCTCACTCCCACCTCCCTTCTTCCCCCCACCATCCTTTCAATCCCACTTTGTGATACCCCCACATTCCACCCCATTTCTCAAAACCTCCCCATCCCGGCCAACCATAATACCTGACTCCTCTCGGCTCCCCATCAGACGGTACTAATGGTCTTAGCAGTTGACGCGCCCGAAATCATTAATCAATCAAAAAATCCACCCCCCTGTCCCCGCCTTTGCTCATCACCCGTCCCCCTCCAACGCCCACTCCTCCCTCCTATCCCCCACCGACCACCCCTGACCCTTTCCTCCCTTCTCCCTCTCTGCCGCTGGGTACCTCCTCCCCCCTTGCTTCACTGCCCAGCGCCGACAGCCACCTCGCGCACGGCACCCGCGGGTCGATATTGGCGGCACGCGACACGCGCGGCCCAAGGCGACACGCGCCGCGGAGAAAGTGGGCGCGCCCTCACGCACTCGCGTCGGCTGAGGCGGCTCAGGGCGCCGACCGCTGCCACTGCAGTGCCACTGCCCGGCAGGTTCTAGGGCGTCACTCCCAAAAGTAGCGTTTTCCATTCGATGCACTGAAACCCACCCTAGTGCAGGGCAGAAACGTCATCGCTCCGCAATAGTGCTGCCCCACACGCGTGAAGGGCAGCTACGAATGAAACGGATCCCGGAACTGAGTCAGTGCTTGTGCGCTGCGCAGTGAAATTATACGCAGCTATTCTTGGTCAGTCACACTGTTGGAACTCGAAAAATAATAATTTTGAATTATGATCGTCGTTATAATTTTTATGAAGTCTTTTGGTAATTCTTACTTCTTAACTCATAAATTATTAACGTGTGATTTCTTTATTTAAAAACTACGAAAACTTCAAATGCGTATGAGTCGTAATTTCATAATTTGAGATTTGCCAGTGATTGATATAGTACACAAAATTTTGAACCTAAAGGCTTCTGTAGAATTGTTTGATTACTGAAAACAAAAATATTAACATGAGCATTTCCGCTAGTATATGTATGGACGCGGGAGAAACATTTCTTGGCATATATATTTGAATGATTTTGTAAGGGACACTATTTTTATTTTCACTTTATTAGCGTTTCGAAATTGAGTCGTACCTAAATCACTTTAGTTTCTAAATAGCACTGGATTTGTTAATATGAAGTTATTCAAGGTTTAAGTTTCGGAGAACACAATCTGATTTTCCGAACTTCGTGTAAATCACAAACATTATTTTAAGACATTTCTTGCAAAACATAATATACTCCATCATTCGAAGTATCCCTGTGTGACAGAAGATCCTCAATTGCCTTCACAATTTCACCACGAACCCAAATCAGCATGGATAACTTCCGTACCTAACCTCACAATGGCCTGGTGCACTGGACTGCACTGACGCGATCGTCGGTGCAGTTTAGTGCGCCCTGGGTCCGTGTCGATGTGCGAATGGAACACGCAGTTCTTTGCTCTGGTGCACCCTAGCGGTCGAATGGAACACGAAAGCTGCCCTGAGTGCGCACTGGGTGCGCACTAGTTCGGCAAATGGAAAACGTTATAACTCTACTAGAATTTAAACATTGTGGTACTTCAACGTCGTTCTGAAGGAGAGTGGGTGTTGTCATCCATTAGGGAGAGCCAGTACCGAAACTTTAAGGCATAATGAAGCTGCCGATTGAATGAGTGTACCCTTTTTGCCAAGCTCTGGACCTGCGACTGTGTTAAATCGTATAGACAGCTAAGTCGAATTCAACCCCTGTCTGGAACAGAATTCTGGCGACCGGCTGATCTGATCGACAGCATTCTTTGGTTTCTCCAATCACCACCAGGTGAATGCCCATATAGTACCCTAAAAACAGTCCAAGATCCGCGCGCGATCTTTCCATCCACTTCCTTGTCCTTTCATCATCTCCTACTTACACACCTTCACACTTTCAGCAAAAGTCAGGAGCTTGGAGCTGGTCCCGTATGGGCGGTGCCTCGCTGGTGGGAGATTCCTGGATGGAGTAAACCAAGCAATGCGACTTGTAGGTTGGTGCCGGATCTTATCATCCAGAACGGAAAGAACACCCCAACTTCTTGTGACAAAAACATGCACTACATTTACAACAATAATAAACATAGCTATTGTCGCGACCGGAAAGATCATTCAATGGAAGGATCAGAGTTTCTCTTGTACAATTATTTTCACTGAAAGATTGTGCCGCCTTTGGCTACTCATACCAACGTATATTTCATTTGAACTTTTTCATTCATAATCATTTATCTAGCATCATTAGCACTCAAGGATCATCTCTATCATCATTCATCAAATAGTGAAAAGTAATGGATAATCACCACTGTGATACATGAACGAAGTGGCATGGTAGAATGGGATTCGGTTTAATTGATTCTGTGGTGAGTTGTAGTTGATATTTACATAATTGAAATGATTGAAGGCGTTGTCATTGTCAACAATAGTATTTATTTCACAAATAGCAGCTTTTGATGGCTTAGCCATCATCAACCGTTTTCTGCTGTCTGGGAGCCACAAAAACGACTACGAAACGAGCACATTCTGGTAGTCGTTTTTGTGGCTCCCAGGCAGCAGAAAACTGATGATGATGGCTAAGCCATCGAAAGCTGGTATTTGTGAAATAAATACTATTGTTGACAATGACAACGCCTTCAATCATTTCAATTTGGTTTAATTGATTCATTTATTAGTGATTCCCAATGCGACAACCGCTAAAGTCATTAGTCCTGTAAGTGTCATGCATGTTTTTGGTCGGGAGGTGTCGATGATCTTTTCCCGCTGGATGGTGAGACTCGGCGCTGATCTATCGTCGTTTTTCCCCAACCAGGAATCTCCCGCCAGTGGGGCACCAGCCAGGTCGAGCTGTAAGCACCCGATCCGGTCTCCTGGTATGTGTGTGTATAAGCAAGGAAGGGGAAGGAAAGTTCGCGCGCGGTCCGTGACCCGTCTGTTAGGATACTGCTCCAGCATTCGCCTTGTATTGATCGGTGAAATCACGAAAAACTACCGATCAGAGCATCTGGCCAGTAGAATTCTCCTCCTGAAAACGGCTGAACTTGTCCTGGCCATGTGGCTTGTGTCAAAAATCCTGAAATCGACGGAACTCGAACCTAGGACATCCGGATCGGATACTGCAGTGACATTAGTTGATGCTCTGATCTACCTTTTCCGGCGTGCAATTTGGTGTGGTTAGCTTTTCTTACCAAGAGGTATCACGTCTAAACCATTATCTCACCAGTAATAATGCATATATCTATGTATATATACCTCCCTTGACTATCATAGCATCCATTCATTGAAAGGCAATGGCAAGTCATTAAAGGTCATTTCACTTGTAAATGGGAGGACACTAAAACGCAAGACTCTTCGTCTGCGTATAGGCACCACCAACCTTCAGGTTTAAGCAGTAATCATTACAGAGTTATCTCGATACAGGATGATACCTAAACTTCATCATCTCAATAGTCATCTCGTCATACATCCTAGGTTTTTCCTATTGTGAGCAATACCAAGGGTCGACAAATATTACCATCCTCAAAAATATTACAATTAATATTTTGTTTGTTTGGAGTTAAATTCAAAAGTAGTAAATTATATCACTTAAAAATGTCTTTCTGTTCTGACTCATCTAATTTCCTTGTGAACGCAATATACCACCACCAAACGTAAATCAGAAAATGACTGCCTTTTTTTACATTTTTGTAACTGAACTGAACCGAACGGAGAGGGCCAGGGCATAACGCGCTGACTTCGCAGTCGGGAGGCCCGGGTTTAATTCCCCGGCCGGCCATTCTGACCGGTGTTTTCGTGGTTTTCCTCGGTCATACACGCGAATACTGGGATGATTCCAAGTTGCCACGATCATCTCTCATCACCATATCACCTTATAATTCAGAGGCTGGCATCCAACTGCTATGAATATCCTGGGATAACCGAGGATGGCACGCGATGTATGTAATACTACTACTAGCTGAACATCCAGTAACAATTTTCAGTCCGATCATTATTGTCACTAATAAAAACACTGACCTCAGATGTTTTATTGTTATGTTGGTACACAATGCCACGGATGAGCACATTCTGCCCTCCGGTAAAGGATTATAATCAAAGTCTATACAAGCCATGCACAAAGTTGAGAAATATAGCTGTAGTGCTATTTTAGCATGTTAGAAACAAATAGGAAAAATGTTTAACAAACACACACACAAATAAACACACACACAAACACACACACACAAACAAACACACACTCACAAACAAACACACTCACAAACAAACACACTCACAAACAAACACTCTCACAAACAAACACTCTCACAAACACACACTCTCACAAACACACACTCTCACAAACAAACACTCTCACAAACACACACTCTCACAAACACACACCCCACAAACAAACACTCTCACAAACAAACACTCTCACAAACACACACTCTCACAAACACACACTCTCACAAACACACTCTCCAAACACACACTCACAAACACACACTCACAAACACACACTCTCACAAACACACACTCTCACAAACACACACTCTCACAAACACACACACTCAAACAAACAAACAAACAAACAAACACACACACTCAAACACGCACTATAGTACCACAAATGCCGGGAGACCGGTCACGGACTTAGGACTCTCGTTGGTGGGAGGTACCCGGTTGGGAAATATCCCGTTAGCCGACGGCAGGTCGGCGCCGGATCTGGCCATCCAGCGGAGGGAGACCACCGCCACCTCTGGAGAAAAAACACGCACTACACTTACTGGACCAATGACCATAGTGGTTGACGTGTCCGGAATCACTAACAATCAATCCATCAGTAGATCTACGCTGGCAAGGCGACCTTACCCAGGCATTAAATGGAAAGGAGGGGGATAATTGCGTTCCCGCGCGTCCGCGCTCAAATTGGCCGCGGGGAGTAAGAATAAAGGCATAAAAGCCTAGGCGCCCATTCCGGGGATTTATCCTCGCGGTAGAAAATTAACGGTATGTGGAAAATTAACGAAGCTATCCGAGCAAACCACGTGTTTGAAGACGAAGGACGCCGCCCCATTCTATTTACGAAGGTCAAATACAATACACCTTTATTTTAACTACAGTGCGCCAGTGAAGTCTCTTCGCAGTACCGCCGGTGACTGGTGAGAGTGCTAGCAACAGAAATTATGTTGGTACCAGGAATTGCAGATTGTAACAAATGAAAACCCAAATTGCGTACTAACCTTTTTCTCCCTTTCAAAATTCAAAATTTAAGTAGTATATGACTTAGTGTAGGAATCACAGAATTTTGAAAATGTGCACACAATTCACTTTTCCCCATAGCACGTCATACGCAGTTTTTAACTGTTTTTTTACGTAAAATAAATAAATAAATAAATAAAAATAAATAAACCACAATCACAACAGATGCTGGAAGTGTTGTATTCTTCACTTGTTTCCCAGTGATCTGGTTGCTAAGAACATAAATGCAATTTTAATGGGAACTTCTTACCCAGCGTAGAGACTAATGGCGCACTGTACAACGTGTGTAGGAAGAAATATAAAATTCGGAACTGAAGTTTGTACTAGAGCCAATAAAAATGAAACCTAAGAGACGAACCCTTAGCTAAGATACCTCATGTTCTGATATTTAATATTGATTTTTCAAGTTTTTCATACGAACCAAGTTTCATTTACTTCCAGATATTAATGAACCGTGACCTTTCCTTGTCAGATAGCTATCGGACATATACACCACACAGCACCGTTCATGTGGTATTTTTCTTTAATAGCAATGTTGTATCGGGACTCAACGTAGTCACATACATGTATGAGAAAAATGGTATTTTCTGAACCCGGAAACAGCAATTTTGTATTGATTATTCAAGGTTGCCGTTTATCTTATCGATCGTTTTCCTCGGCTGACTTCCTCTAAAACAGTGTTTCCCTTTGTTTCGTGGAAAACCTGTTCCGTGACTAACTCTGGCAGTACCAAGGGCAATACCAATTTTCGCGCACCTTATTTTATTTTTGTAGTTCGTACGAAAAATAAGGAAAATTTCGTTAAAATTTACGGCTTGCTCTTCCGTCTGAGCAGGCAAACTGGAGGTGCTCTTCTTTTAACATCTGGAAAGAAGATATCACTGACCTGGATGGCCGAGGTGGCTAGAGCATGTGCCGACTCAGCCCTTCCGACTCAAGGATCGTGAGTTTTTTTTATTTTTTATTTATTTAGTCAAAAAACAGTCAAAACCTGTATGTGACGTATGAGGGAGAAAATCATCTGCGCACGCTTTCTTGAGTTTCAGAGTCTCTTCCCAACAATTTAACTATTAATAGTTGAAAGATGAAAGAAAATAATAATAATAATAATAATGATAATAATGATAATGATAATATAATGATAATGATAATAATGATAATGATGATAATAATGATAATGATAATGATAATGATAATGATAATGATAATGATAATGATAATGATAATGATAATGATAATGATAATGATAATGATGATGATAATGATAATGATAATGATAATGATAATGATAATGATAATGATAATGATAATGATAATGATAATGATAATGATAATGATAATGATAATGATAATGATAATGATAATGATAATGATAATGATAATGATAATGATAATGATAATGATAATGATAATGATAATGATAATGATAATGATAATGATAATGATAATGATAATGATAATGATAATGATAATGATAATGATAATGATAATGATAATGATAATGATAATAATAATAAAAAATGATAATATAATAATAATAATAATAATAATAATAATAATAATAATAATAATAATAATAATAATAATAATAATAATAATAAACAAATTTAAAAAAGCGAGGGATTCACATTTCAAAAACTAGATATTTTCGTTGCCAAATTATAAAAAACTTATTTTTAACGGGAAAGGAACAAACAGATTTGAATTTTCTGTATTCTTTACAAATAGAAACTCACCCTAAGCTCTACTACCACTACAAGCAAAAGCAAAGTTCAACAAAACGTGCGCATAGTGAAGCTACATTTACGTCCAGAAGCAAATCAAGGGGCCATCTCAGCATTTGTTCAATGGATCAGGGAAACTGGACAAAACCCCGATCGAGATGGGGGTCACTGACCCGGAAGTACATTATTTGTTCGAGTCGCGTGTGGGCATGGTTGTTTGTCTCTTGTCTTTCATGTATGTCTTTCATGTGTGTTGTCGCGGAAGGCAGTGTGAGTCTGCTGACTACAGACGGAGGAGCCCGCAAGTATACCTAGTGTAAAAGAAGTTAATATGTGTCTCCATGAGAGACATAGTGCGTACCCGGCGCGGATGTCAAAATCGGAAACCCCTCATGCTGGAATTACCCACCAAGAAAAAAAGGTATCATTTGGGCGACGAAACAGACGATTTAAATTTTGCTTTGAATCAGTTTTTGGGCTTGAGGTTTTGCATGCAGTAAATCTAAAGCATGGGACAGTCCAGTTTACTTCTCCTCCGAAGGATGACGTAAGAAGGATTTTTAATAACGCTCTAAATACCGTTACACCACCGAAGCCATATATTTAATATGCCCCTTTCTGCCAGTATCCGGCGCCCTGCCTATTGCTCCCACCCTGTTCATTAAATCTACATCATGTGACTGCTAGTTTACTGCACCATGGGTCCAGCTTACTTTTCTTCGAAGAAAGACGTAAGAAAAAATTTTAAAAACGCTCTAAATACGCTGTTATGACACCGAAGCCACCTTCTCAATGCACCCCGTTTCTGCCGGTGTGCGGCACCGAACCTGTCGCTCCCACTCTGTTCATTAAATCTACATCATGGTACATCCAGCTTTACGAGAAGTAAAGCCGACTGTCCCACGTTGTAGATTTAATGAACAAGGTGGTCGAAGGAAGGCGTACGAAGAATTTTTTTTAAATCAACGTCTCCAATCGGGTTTGAAACCACACGATTGGGTTTGCAGCCCAATACGATAACCGCTTTACCTTCACCTTCGGTGGTGTCTCCGCCGCAAGGCACCGCACAAGGCGACGCTCTGCCTGCGAGAGAGCAGGGCACCGCTCGATAGATTGCACGCCCTCTGCACGCGACCATTCGCACGCACTCTCACTCCACGTATGCGCGTTAAAGTGGCACTTGCTGTTAGACGCCCTTAGCTACTTATATTGCTTTCGTCAGGCGTTTAGAGACTCGAGTTACCTTGCGCCGCGTGGCTCTGTAGAACTGTGTACACGATGATAGCTCCCTGGCTGACAATAGTTGGTTTGGTTAGTTTTTTTTCGTGTTTCCGGGCGCGTCAACTGCTTTGGTCGTTAGTCCCGTTAGGGTAGTGCATGTTTGTTTCTCGTGAGATGGCGGTGGTCTTCCCCAACTGGATGGCGAGATCTGGCGCCGACCTACCGTCGGCTATTAGGGTTTCCCCCTAACCAGGACTCTCCCACCAGCGGGGCCCCGCCCCAGCCGGGAGAAGCTCTAAGTTCCCGACCGGTCTCCCGGAACATGTGGTACTGTAGTGCATGTTAGTGTAAGTGAGTGTGTAAGGGGAGAGGATAGGACAAGGAAGAGGAAGGAAAGATTCCGCGCTGTCCGTGGCCCGTTTGGTGGGGTACTGCTCCGGCATTCGCCTGGTGTTGATCGGAGAAACCACGGAAAACTACCGATCAGAGCAGCTGGCCGCTAGAATTCTCCTCTAGCTGACAATAGTGAGTTGGGGGGACCAAATAGGGAGTTGCTATATTCTTGGCCACGAATTGTTGCACTCCTGCAACCACACAGTAGTAGACAGTTGATTCACTGTTTGTGTTACTAATCCACTAATTGCTATGGTCATTAGAACTGAAAGGATAGTTTATATTATAACCGAAAGATACCAGTGCATCTCTCTTGCTGAAACGTGAGGTTTGGTGCCAATCAAGCCGTCGTGTTGCCCGGATTTCCTCGGTTAAGAATCTTCACCTGCGAGCCATCACTTTAGGCGGATCAAGCTCTAAGCTCCCGGCATGTGTGGTAGATTATTGCATCTAAGGGTACAGGAGTGTGTAAGGGAAGAAGTGGGAACAAATCTGAGAAGCTAAAGGTCACGAACAGCTAGTTTTGTTAAGAACGGATTCTGAATTCGCCAGGTAGTGAAACTCACACACAGTCACTACATGCACTACATCACCACACACGTTGGGAGACCACTCGGGAGTTTACAGCCTGTCCCGTCTGGGGCGGTGCCCTGCTGTTGGCGGATACCTTGTTGGGAAAACCTCATCTCACCATCCAGCAAGATCTCCGCCACTTCTCGTGCGAAAAAAACCCGCACTACACTTACGGAACTATAGAAGTTGAAGTACTCGGGACCGGGAAAGATGGCTTAGAGCATCAACGGATGTCACTGCAGTCCCTCTAACCGGGAGGTTCTAGGTTGGAGACCCGACGGTGGCAGGATTTTCGACACTAACTTGTAAGCTAGATCGAGTTCAGTCGCTCTCTGGAGAATAATTTTTGTGGCCAGCTGCTCTGATCGGTAGTTTTCCGTGGTTTCTCAGATAAACAACAGGCGAATTCCGGAGCAGTATCCTACCAAACGGGTCCGGACCGCGCGCGATCTTTCCTTCCTCTTCCTGGTCGTCTCCCCGTACACACACACACACACACTTACACTAACATGCAGTACACTGCCACATATGCCATGAGACCGGCCTGTAGCTTAGAGCTAGTCCCGGCTAGGGCCGTACCTTGCTGGTGGGAGAGTCCTGATAAGGGGGAAACCTCGATAGCCGACGGTAGGGCGGCGCCGAATCTCGCGGGGGATCATCACCGTAATCTCCCGCGAGAACGTGAAATGAGGAATAAACATGCCGAGGAAAACGTGCACTACACTTACGGGACCAACTACCTAAGCTGGTGACGCGCCCGGAATCAGTAACAACCAACCGACTTATCCTGAATCACGAAATAATTTATGTCTAGCAAGGAGTCGAGCCTGCATTTCATGGGCACCGGGCGAGGGGTTAGTTTCAGAGAGAAATCCTGTAGTGGCACCGGCCGCAACGTGTTTCTTTGTTCCCAGATTGCGTTGAGCTGCATTTCTGCCTCCTATATTCTCTCAAACAAACCTTGTTTATCTAGCACAGTGATTTCAAGGTTTCCTACTGGTGCCAGTGACACGATTCTTGGTACCGTGGCATTCCACGAGCTTCTCAGCGCAGCTAGTGTCGGTAGTGTGTCGGTAACTATCAGTAGGAACTTCGGTCGGTAACTATCAGTAGGAGGTTTAGTGTCGGTAACTATCAGTAGGAACTCCGCAGTTTACCCACTTGGTGAATTCGCTTGTAAAAAAGAGGATATACACAGAAAAATAAAAGTAAAAATATAACTAAAAAGAGCAAACGTTTTAAAATTTTTTTATCTAAATCCCACATCGTATTCGATGTGTAAGGCGTAAAAGCGTTTACGGTGATTTTGACTGTCTACTACTCTCTTGTAGCGAGTTGATCTACTGCAAGGAGAATTGATTTCGTCGTGCTCCCCCGTTTCACGGACTCCCGCTGATGGTATCAAACTTGACGTCACTGATCTAGGACCATAGCAGCTGGGTCAATTTAGCAAGTGTGAAAATTAAAGGTTACGAGGAATTTTCGACAGACTTACTACCTGCTTCCTACACATCTACATTTATTCTTGTTCAGTTTGGAATTAACCACATAATACGAAAATAATGAAATAGTATACCACTAGAGCATATTGTTTTTATATTATTCTAATTTTAACTATATCATCATCATCTCCCTTCACGGATTAAGCATATTGCCTGTTCCAGCCTCTTTCCATCTCATTCTTGGCCTTCAAATGTTTCTCCTTCCTCTCGGCCTGTAACTCTGGGCTTGCACTGAAAGTCTGACTTGCGGCATATTTCCAATATGTGTCACCAATTGCACTGTACTTCTTAATTTTTTCATGTACTGTTTCTTTCCGCCCTAGTCCTTCTCTTATTTTTTCACTTTTTATTTGATCTCTTAATGTACAGCCCTTTACTCCTCTCAAAAATTGAATTTCTGCTGATTTAATCCTCTTAAAATCCTCTTGTTTTTGAACCCAAGTTTCACATCCATACAGTAAAACTGGGAGGGCCATAATATCATAAAATTTTAATTGGGTTTCTTTTCGGGCTTTCTTTTTAAACGTTCTACTAATAGTTCCACAAATTGCTTGGAATTTATGAACCTTGCTTGTGACTTCCCTCTCTTCCATGTGTTTCACACCCTAGGTAGCTAAAATGCGTTACTGGTCCTAAAACCATATTTTTAAGCACAAATTTTGTCCTTTCTGATTCTTTTTATTTTAACTACATCAGATAATTCATCCGTATTTTGATGAAATTTTAATCAATGGAATCTCTATGATTTATCTAGCCAAGGTTTTGTATCATTTTAACTTTGATAGTCAAGAATTACTAATAATTTAAATAAAATGCTTCGTTGATGCTCCGTAAAAGTTATCGTCAATAACAACGTGGTCTTTAGTGTGGAAGTGGCCTGTTTTAATATCCTTAATAAATGAGGCATGAACATAGGAAAATATGAATTATTTGATTAGTAAATTATAATGAGAGAACAAAAAATATTCAGTAGGTTGACTAACAACATTTCATTGACCGACATTCCACAAATTATTATTAATTCTTTCCACATTTCGAGACAACATTCGAGCACAATCATCATAAAATTCCATTTTCGAGATTTTAAAGCGCTAGATACATCTACCAGGATAATTAATTTACGTATAATATAGTAATAAAAATGTAATATTGTTTTATCAATATGTGTTTTTTTAATGTGATTTAATATCAAAATACTGAAATGATTCATTGTATTCCTGCAAATATGTAGACACCACAATTTGATTAGAGATATAAAGGTATTCACAAACGGTAATGGAAACAAAAAGGTATTCAAAAAATATAATGGAATCCGATGCGTACGGCGATAAAAAAAACTATTATATCAAGGTAATAACATTTCATTTTGTTCAATTAGCGTATTTTATTAGTGTATATTTTCCACGCATTAAAACCTGCTTGAAACATTTTCATTTCAATGTTTTAACAATAGTTTACTATTGAACAATCATTTCCAAATCCAACATTTCTCATTTTGAAGGCCTTCGTATAAAATTAGAGTAATATACAGTTATTGTTAATTTTTTTATTGTTTTAAGTGAAATATACATACGCACACTATCTTCATTAAAATGAAATATCCTTAACACATGTTTAAAGGAAATTGAAATGATTGAAGGCGTTGTCATTGTCAACAATAGTACTATTGTTGACAATGACAACGCCTTCAATCATTTCAATTATGTAAATGTCAACAACAACTCACCACTGAATCAATAATTTAAAGGAAATGTTTTTAAATACTATTTTTGAGTATAGAAATCAACTGAAATCTCCCCACATCTATCTACTCGCCTGTCCGAGGCGCCGCGTCGAGTCGCTCGCACCGAGGCACAGAGGCCAACGTACTGGTCATCATGCTGCGACCTCCCTCGAGGTGAAAGGCAATGCGCATTTTGTCCTCAGAAAGCTCGCAGTAAGAAACGTTTGCATCTGTGCCTACGACGAGATGAGTCTAGAAACTGCCATGTACAGATACACATTGATTTTTAGTGATTCCGGGCGCGTCAACTACTATGGTCACTAGGCGGTCAGTAGTCCCGTAAGTGTAGTGCGTGTTTTTGCTCGTGAGGCGGCGGTGGTACTCCGCAGATCCAGCGCCGACCTACCGTCGGCTAATGGGGTTTTCCTCCACCAGGTATCTCCAACCAGCGGGGCACCACCCAAGCCGGGACAAGTTGTAAGTCGCCGACCGGTTCCTCTGTTAGTGTAAGTGTGTGTGTGTGTGTGTGTGTGTGTGTGTGTGTGTGTGTGTAAGAGGTGAGAATCGGACAAGAAAGATGAAGGAAAGATCGCGCGCGATCCATGGCCCGTTTGTTAGGGTACCGCTCCGGCATTCGCCTGGTGTTGATAGGAGAAGCCATGGAAAATTACCGATCAGAGCAGTCGGCCGCTAGTATTCCCCTCCACACAGCGATTGAATTCGACCTAGCTGAAAAGTTAGTGTCAAAATCCTACCGCCGTCGGGACTCGAACCTAGGACCTCCCAGTCAGAGGCGCTGCGATATTTCATGCATTGGGTTACTTGATATCCAGTACATTGAACATTATAGTAGAAACAGTTAAGTATAAAAATGTTTTCCGAATAAATCTAGATATAAAATAGGAAGTTGATTGTTCTTGTCAATTAATTGAAATATAATCTTAAAGTTCGTTTTCTCATTCAATCCAACCGGTAGCGGTAGCTCAGTGCATCAACTAATGTCACTGCAGCGCTTCTGTCCGGGAGGTCCTAGGTTCGAGTCCTGATGGCGGCAGGATTTTCGACACTAGCTTTTCAGCTAGGTCGAATTCAGTCGCTGCCTGGAGAATTCTAGCGGCCGGCTGCTCTGATCGGTAGTTTTCCGTGGTTTCTCCGATCAATGCCAGGCGAATGCCGGAGCAGTACCCTATGAAACGGGCCACGGACCGTCTAGCCGGGCCATCCAGCGGGGGAAGATCACCGCCATCTCCCGAGAAAAAGCATGCACAACACTAACGGGACTAATGACCGAAGCAGTTGACGCGCCGGGAAACACGAAATAATCACTCAATCAATCGTTAGGGCCGGCGAGGCGTTGGTCTCCGAGGGAGGGGAGGGGTAGGGTGGAGTTTTAGGGGGCCGAGCGTTGGCTGGACCGGACCGGCGCAACCGGTCCAGGTGCGAGACGTGCGTGATCAATACTAGGAGCAAACCTGACCGCCAACTCAAGACGTTGCGTACCCGGTCTGCGAACCAAGTCCCAGGGGCAAAGCTTTCATTTTGCCTATTGATGCAGGTTTTGCTGGTGGCTCGTGTGCAGTGATTTCTCCCAATATGATTACTGGGATTCAGACAACTAAAATCTGAAAACTCATGTTTCTATTTAATTCATTATAAAGTTACCAAAACCTTTCCTGATAATTAACCCCAAATATGTTTGTAAGCACTCACGCACGGAATCCGCTACTTTGATGTACAGCTTATTGATTGGAATGTAAATAAATAAAATTCTTGGACTCGTGAAATAAACAGAACTGTCATTAATCAACATTTCGAAAATTGGTAATGATCCTAAATATAAGTACTCCACATTTCCATTAATAATACAAAAAAGCATGTATGCAACTCGTTCAAAAGTATCTTCTGCATACTCATTTCCAAATTTGAAACTGTAAACATCGTATTTGTACACCAATGACTCCATTCCTCTACTTGTTCGTTAATAAGTATCGGAGTACTACCACATGTTTTCTTCAAATTCACGACTTAAAAACACATTTTTCTTGCTTCTTAATAAAATAAGCATACCCAGCTTAGAAACGGAATGCTTTATGGGTATTTTCTAATTATTAAAAATAAATACAAATATTATATTTTACAAAATAACTTTTTACTTTTGTTGAAATGTTGTCCGAATTTGTTCGCGTGTTTTGGTGGAGAAAGGTGCGGCGGCTAGTTATTTCTGTTCGAGAAAATGAGAACGAATGAAAAAAGTTGAAACAGATGAGGTGAAAAATTAGGAAAAGAAAAACGCGATTAATCCATTAAATTTTGATGTTAACGATCTTTCTTCCTAGCTTGGAAATTAACACCTGACTTTAATAGACTATAAATTGGAAGCATTGTTTCAAACTTCCACATATCGTGAAGTCTTAGTTTTAAATATCTATATATATATTTTTTATATAAATGAAATTGAATTGAGTTAACAAATACTATTATTTCCTGTACCTCTAAAGCAAAATGAGTGCGCTAGACCTGTTCCAGAAAAAACTTTGGTTCATTGCGACGGACACGTAAATAATGGAAAAATATTTGTCGTGTATTATTATTATTATTATTATTATTTTATTATTATTATTATTTTATTATTATTGTTGTTATTATATTATTATTATATTATTATTTTTATTGATCATATTTATTTGGAAACCTTTCAAAAAATCATAATTTCAAATATCTGCCTGATTTCTTGACGATAATTTTATAGAATTTTATAAACACTGAGACAGTCTTACGATAAGGAAATGCTTAATTAAATGTGAACAACTTCCCTCTTACAATTATGTTTTAACGCTCGTACTTCTACTTCACTTAGGTACACACTAATTGATTATTTTACATTCATGTAATAAAACAACCTATAGTAAATATCTGCAGTAACGGAGGATTACTACAAAGTTAATGTAGAAAGTAACGGCGGGTTACTTCAATAGCGCTCAACACCCAAGAAGGGGTTAGGAGACGCGTTGCGTCGTGAGTTGACGCAACAAATGTAAACAAATTTGTATAAACTCATTGAATATTTAATGTAACTAAATGTTTATCTTAGTATGTTTAGCGTCGGTAATATAATTTTTTACTGTTGAGAAAAATATAACTTTTCAGCCTACAACGACTAGTTTTTTGCTGGCCTTTGCCGGTCAAGGAAAGACGATAGTGCCAAATTAAAAATAATCGTTATATCAAGAAAAAATCAATATTTTTCAAACTTTCCTTTCGAAAACAAGGTCTTTTATCGATTTTATTTGGATATAATAGTTTAAAAAAGCATTTTTTTATCATTATTTAGATTTTTTTGATACAACTTTTTGGCCTTATTGATTTGATGGGATTGAAATTAACAAATAGGGCCTACAGTTTTCAAAATAATTAATTTTTAAATGTTTCGTGTATGAGTAATTAATTGCACTAGTTAAAACTTAGGTTAAAATATATTTCTGATCTAAAATGTGAGTAGGTGGTATAATCCACTTTTTAACGCACGGATGAATCCTGGGAATTGAGTGTGGAATCTTCTAAAAATAATGGAAAGTGCTCCGTTAGGGTCGTGTTTTCCTATGACGCAACCACGCCATT